>CM060968.1:30787455-30984955 GCA_030765045.1 Tenodera sinensis
AAGATATACATTTCTTTTGTTATAAAAATATCTTAAACATATGGCATTTTAATCAAAATCGTTGCTCACTTTCAAGAAAATCAAAACCTTTGAAACTTTTTTTTATTTTAAGGGCAGTTTAGGCTGGAGGAATTTTGTAGAAAATCTAAGTGTCGCATCCTTAAAAGATATTGAACTTAAATACTAACTTTGGTTTTTAACGGACTTTTCGTTTTTGAGTTATACTGTCCGCAGACACTGACCTTTTTCTAAAAATTCATTTTTTTTGGATTCAGGCCTCGAAACATATTTCCAATAAAATCTTGACATGGAATTTTTGGGTAGAATACAATACCTCTTATACTTACTATACGTAGTAGAGAAAAAAAATGCCTTTTTGGATTTTTATGTCTAAATTTATTTACACGTCTCAGGTTTGCAAGACTGCCTTCACTTCTGCCCTACGACTATATAAAGGGCTTTAAGTACCCATTTAAACGCCTAGCTGCGCCTACTGCAAGGGGCGTCACCCCCAATGACGCTACACTCTGAAAGCTAACTTTTAGCTAAGACTTGTGAAATATATCACTTTAAACTTATGTGGATTGTCAAACTATTTCGTGGCTAGCGAAAGAGGCAGGCTACAGCGCAAACTACAGTGACGTAATTGTCATGGCGCAATGAAGGAAAACCACAATGGCCTAATATATCCATATTCTAAACAACCAAAATAATTGCTCGTTGTATTCATACAAGAGATACACTTTATCATGAAGATATACAATGTTAGTTATGTATAGGGCTATATTACAAAACTCTCATTTGTAGCCTGTTTCTTTCGTTAGCCGCGAGCTATTTCTACATTGGCTACGTCATCAATTTCTGATTTACGTTTTGTTGGTAAACAAAGAAATATTTCAGAAAATCTTGCGTTTGTGTTCAAAATGTACATTTTTAAATGGCTGTTATTTTGGTAATTTGAATTATATATTTTGTGGTTTTATCGATTCCAAATTTTGGGGAAATTTTAATTAAAATAACATTTGTAAATGTGGTTTAATATTAAACAATATATTTATATGAACTATTTTGGTAAATTGATTTATTTTTGGTATATTAATTGGAAGCTTTCTAAGTTATTTCGGTCGGATGAATTAGGGATACGTTTAATAAATTAATATAGAAAATTAAATAAGCTCTGAAATTTGGAAAAATTTAGTTAGATAATTTTAGAATTTTAATTTAAGGCTTTTTTGGCTGTTCAATTATTACTACTTTATTAAATTGAATTAACACTTTTATATATTTATATATTAATATAACTATTAGTATTGTGATAATTTATGTATGTTGCATAAAATTGTGTTTTAATTTTGTGGTGTATTATATTTTTGTTGTGTAATATTTAGATCTGGAATGTAAGCTCTGCTTTAATTAGGAGCCAGGGTTCCTTAATGCAGTTTTTAATTAATTTATTTTGTTTGTGTTCGAAGTTCACAGTTTTAAATGTATTCCAGCATGTAATATAGGAACTTTGAATAGAAAATAGAACTAGCAATTACTCTTTTCGTTTTAAACCATCGAATAAGTTATTGCCTAGATTAGACACGTGGTCCAAGTGTATTATATTTTACAAAACTAATCTGCGAATTTAGGACCATTTTACGGTTCCGTTTCTTTTCTAAATATGGGGTGAATGAGTAAACAGACTAGAAAGGCAAATGTAAGGTATAACAACCTTACCAGAGAATTTGAGAGTTAACAAATTATTATCATATTCATACTGACTTTCAATGTTTACTTTCTCTACTGGTAAAGCATTTATAGAAATAGATGCGTGCGTGTGTGTGTGTGTGTATGTGTGTGTGTGTGTGTGTGTGTGTGTGTGTGTGTGTGTGTGTGTGTGTGTGTGTGTGTGTGTGTGTGTGTGTGTGTGTGTGTCAATCTGTGGACAGCATAACTCAAAAATGAAAAGTCAGTTAAAAACCAAAGTTGGTACTTAAGTTCAGTGTCTTTCAAGGGTGCCACCCTAAACTTCCCTTTACATGGAAAAATTTTCCAAATTTTTTATTTTCTTGAAAATGGCTCTAACGATTTTAATTAAAATGTCATATGTTTAAGATATTTGTATGACAAATGAAATGTATATTTTGAACTTTCTGGCTATAGCCTATGTAGTCCTGTTTACTCTGTATGACTTTTGAATAATTCGTAAACCGTAGGAGATAGATAAGATCTTGCTGTACAAAAAATGTAGGTCTCGCTAAAACATATAATTTATGTGAAAATATATTTTTTTGTAGAGTAAACCATTTCGGAGATGTTCCTTGTTATTTGTGTTGGATTCGGGAAACTTGCTTTAAAATATTTGTCTATCGCTCAAAGCCAATAAGATAATTTGTACAAATGCTTATCTCAACTAACACGAAGAAGATATAGGAATAAGAGTTTGTAAGAATGGTTAGTACAAGAGTAGAGAAAGTCATGTGAGTGCAACACGTCAGATTTTTAGTTTTGAGAATCACTTCACTTTTTTTTTCCAGAATGACCATTATAATAATAACAACAACTAGAAACTTTGTAACAAATGACAGAGTGCTAAATTTTGGTATATTACTTTTAATGTGCAGATAAGCATACAAAAATTTCAAAACTACTAGGAAATCTGTAGAAGTTTTAAATTTGACAGATCTCTTGCCTTAACACGAATCAGCAGTGGGAAAATCCTCCAATATTGCTGCTACGCAAATGATGGTGAATACTTTGAGAATAGCGAATAAAAAACTCCACTGTAATTTGGGGAGTGAGTCGTTTAGAATCCGGATATTCGAGACAGGAGTCATTCGAAATTTTTACTATTCGGAAATACGACCAGACAGGATTTATAGCTCCTCATTGTAATGAAAAGGTAAGGCAAAAGTCTTCAAAGTAAAGTTTATTCGTCTATAAAAGAGTTTATTACATTGCACACTTTTAATAAAAACAGAGGAAATACGAGAGTCCTCTTGAAAAACATAAACGATAGTTAATTCTATCTCTACCCTTTTAATATTTGTCTTCATTTAAATGCTAGCGAAACGAAGGCACTGATTTAATTAGAAAAGAGACAAAAACCTAAGAAGGAAGACGTTACAGTGAAGCAGAAATATATTATAACAGCGCCTTTTTGTAATTATCATGCCTTTTTAAGCATATTATTTGTCATATTTCATAAGTTAGCATTAAAACAAAGTCGTTTCTAGGGAAAAGTTCGAAAGAACTTAATTAGTAAGATTTTATCGCTTACTGTTCACCATTTATGGAGAGGTTTTCTGAGGACATTTCCAGAAAATTTAAGGTGTGACCCAGAAATGAACACGGAATCGCCTGTTAGTGTCCGCCACTGTATACTGACTGCCTGCTCCTCCGCCTGGAGGAGTGGAGTGGGGAAGGTAGGGAAAATATATAATTTCTAGCCTCATCCTTGAACGAGGAAATGTCATTAATGGGGGGGTTTCACCACAAATACACATGACTCATTGCGGGCGAGTGGTCGGCGTTCTGGTTTCCCATCCCAGGTATGTTGGGATCGATGTTTAACCAGAATAATTCCCTGTCTCCCACAGAGTCGGAAACTGTAACTGTGGAAGAGAAAGTGTCATGTTTAATGTCTACAGTTTCAAAAATCAACGTTAAAACCCTGGAGTTCAACGAATAATATATAGATTAGTTTTTTCTCAAGTAAAAACCCCAATATGACCAAATAAACTAATGGGGCTATGCAAACAAAATAATTACAACTAGACAATATTAATTTGTAAATAATAAAAAATATAAATGCATTAAAATAATCAAGTAAATCAGAATAAGTAGGGATAAATGCAAACTCCATACTATAGGAAACATTTTTGTCAATGAATTTATAATAAGCTGAAATACCTGGCGCTGCCTGTGATTTGACAATTTATCCCTACTCAAGTTGTACTTGCCCAAAGGCCTCGTATTTCTTTGGTGATGTTAACCTGCAAAATAGATTTTTCCCGTGTTGACAGAAATTAAATCGCGTCTCTGGGTACATATATCCAATTTGTTTGAAGTTTTGTATGCTTATCGTTGTGATAACTATCGAATTAGAGAAAGCGTGTTGTGGCAATCCGTTACATTTATATTTCAATCATAAAAAACCCTATGAGTTGTCTGTACAAGAGGGAGTAGAGAAATAAATTTGATAGTTTTTCGAAAGAGAAAAGTCAGCAGAGAAAGCCATGCGTAAGTAATATGTTGCGTTTGTATTTCAAATATATAGAAAACTGTACTTACGCATTCGTTTTATTTCTAGTTAATCTCGAAGTCGAATTTATTTGGCCATTTTAATACTGGTGCGGAGAGAAAGTATAAATACAGTGGAATAATATTTTTGCTGTTTGCAATTTCATCTATGGTCGTTGATGTAGGTAACGTACTCCCAAGGTGCGATGAAATGTATTTTCTCTGCTCCATCACGTACTCAGGTGTTGGAACACACGTTGAGGACAAGCAATTTGGCTTTGTTCCAGATGCCATTTTCTACTGCTCCTACATTTGCTGCTTCTTCTAATGTGCACATTATTCATTTCCTCGCTACCAGTTATTAGCTAGATTATTCAGGCTTCATCTGAATACCTAATTGCGCCTGATTTTGCGCATTTACTGAAAAAAACGTGTTTTATAATCGTTACTGTGGGTAATGCAGAAATTATAAAGTTTTAAAATGTAGGTAAATGCAAGCATAACAAAAAACTCTCGTTTTGTCAAAGTATGTTATGTATATAGGTTTGAAATATTCTTAGGTTTACTTTCCCTGTTATTGACTAGAGCGCTCGATTTAACAGTGCGGTAGAATTTCTCATCTTATTTGCCATGAAAAAGGCGAAGATGGAAGCTGTTAGAATTATAGTATAATTAGACTTTATGTTACCATTTTCTGTTTTTACGATTTTTTGTATTTCACTATAGATACATCTTCAAGGACACTTGGCAGCAATTTCCTTTCGGAACCTTAGCTGACTCACCTGGTGCCACACTTCACTGTCACTTATTTTCTAGTATTATGCAATCCGCATCCACTGAATGTTTTATCTCTGAATTTATTAAGTGGCTCAGAAGAAACAAGCGCATCATTCGTAAGAGCCCGTCTGCTCTGAAGGAGTTCGAATCCCCTGCATGGCTTATGTGGACTATTAATATTAAAAAATCATTTTGTTTGAACAATTATTACGTTTAAAGTTGTTGTTTTAATCCTCAATTGTTTTATTTCCATTTCATGGCTTGTTGCCTATTAAAACAGCAGCTTAGCTGCTTGTGCATTGGCTCTGGTTTCTCCGTAGACCAAAAGCATACCAACGTACTCATCTGTCGAATACATCATGAATGACTAGCATAAAAAGCCGTGTGACAGTATACGCGTGGAGAACTAAGGCAGTCGGCATTACACCTATTTTATTACAAAATTCAGACAACTAAATCCCCTGAACTTTAAAATTAGATTATTGTGAATTCGATTTCGAAGTTCTGATGACCATAAAAACATTATACAATGCCGTGTCACTGGCGGGATATAGTAATAATTTTATCCTGCTATTTGAAGGCTTGACTGAAAGCCTTCAACCATGATTTGTTTGTCAGCCAGAGGGTCTTTGCCACTTCGTGCCTAATTGAGCCCTTGAAGACACCTTTAATCCTTTGCCTAGGGTTTATATAGTATTACTCAAATGACACAAATAATATGCATAATAAATTTTGAGGTATGAGACGTAGTTTACCTAAAAATTTAAATAAGCCGATATTTAATAATATGTGCGTCTTGACTGTATGGGTCCATGGTGGATGAAGCGTGCCCCAAATTTATTGCAACCTACCCGGTTCTAAGTATAAGAATACGCAATTTTCTTTTTAGCTTAAGTCAGTGTTCTCATATGATAGAGTAAACAGGACTACATAGGCTATAAGCAGTAAATTCAAAATATACATTTCATTCGCCATAAAAAATGCCTTAAACATACGGCGCTTTAAACAAAATCGTTAGTCCCTTTCAAAAAAATACAAATTTTCAAAAAATTTTCCATGTAAAGGGTATTTAGGGTGGAGGAATTTTCTTCAAAATCTGTGTGTCGCATCCTTGAAAGATATTGAATTAAGGACCAATTTTAACTATTGTAACTGACTTTTCGTTTTTGAGTTATGTTGTTCACAGGCGCACTCACGCACGCGCACACACACACACACACACACACACACACACACACACACACACACACACACAGAGAGACCCTTTTCTGAAAATGCTCTTTGCGTAGTCGAGAAAGTAAAAATCTGATGTGTTGCACTCACATGACTTTCTCTACTCTTGTACTAACCATTCTTACAAACTCTTATTCCTATATCTCCATGTTAGTTAAGATAAACATTCGTACAAATTATCTTATTGCTTATTTTCTTGTAGGTGTAAGGGGAATATTAGAATACAGAAGGCTTTGTGCGACAGTCAAATCTTTTTGACCTTTGAGATTCCGTTCTCTTTGCACGCTTAACATATAAAAAAAATGAACAACCTTGTTGCATTTCGCTAAAGTTCTAAGTTTTTCGAAACTCACACACATAACAAGGAATATCTCCGAAATGGCTCACCCTACAAGAAAATTTATTGAGAGATAAATTGTGTATTTTAGCAAGATCTACATTTCTTGTATAGTATGATTTGGTCTATCTCTAACGGTTTACCAGTTATGCAAAAGTCGTCCAGAGTAAATACGACTACAGGGACTATAGCCAGAAAATTCAAGATATACATTTCATTTGTCATAAAAATATCTCAAACATATGGCATTTTAATCAAAATCGTTAGAGCCATTTTCAAGAGAATCAAAATTTTCGAAAAATTTTCCATGTAAAGAGTAGTTTAGGGTTGGGGCTATTTTCTTCAAAATCTTCGCGTCACATCCTTGAACGACATTAAGCTTAAATACCAACTTTAGTTTTTAACCTAATATTCGTTTTTGAGTTATGCTGTCCACAGACTGACAGACACACGGACACACACACGGACCTTTTTCTAAAAATGCTTTTTTTGGATTCAGGGGGCCTCAAAACATATATTTCTGGTGAAATCTCGACATCGAATTTTTGGGTGGAATACAATACTTCCCCTACTTACCAGTAGAGAAAGTAAAAATGGATCGATTAATACGACTAAAAAACACTCAATTTTTAAATTTCAACGAACCATTATACAAGTTCTTAAAATCACCGCTAGAGCAGTCTACGGACCTATTTATTCCACTGCAACTAGTATGCATGCGATTAAGTTATAAGAAACACAGTTCTTTATCAAAGCAAATAATTTATTAATTTAAGACTACACCTGCTGCGATAGGTGTATCGTTGGACGCCGGCCAAATAAAAAGCAAATGACTGAATCAGTTCAAACAGGGTTATTAAGGTCATTGGCAAGTAAGCCTTTACATTATAAATGCAAATAAGTAATATTTTAGCAGCTCTAAGGTTACTATAGGTCCTTCAGTGCAGATGAACAATGATTCAGGCTGAAGGAATGTGAGTTCTCAATAACGCAAACGCAAGGTTATCATGCATAAGTTGGTATCACATACATAATTCTACGTATTGATCAACCCAAGCAAAAGATGGCATCAGATTAAACCAATCAAGGCTGCCTGTCGCTGTAAAATAATTTTTGAAAACGATATTCTCAACGTTAATGCTCAGATCCCCAATAATTCCATCAGATAATTTACTTTCTTGCGAAATATAGAGTACGGGAGAAAAACTCCAAATTCCAGGTGTTGAGTTATACTATTGACCGAGAAATTAAATATATAAACCAATCTAACAATAAATCCATAGCAATTGAACAAGCATTTTGGTGAAAAAAGTACCGTAAAACATGGGAAAAGCAGTATATAGTTGAGCTATTTGACAGCAATACTTGTAAATATACGGTCCGACAACAATGGAGCGGTCAGAACAAAGCGATTCTTGATCCTTCGGGAAACTTTCAACTTCATTAGAAGTTTCGCGAGATAAGGTGTATTTTACAGAGAATTTGCCGGCACTTTGCCTAGAGTATAAACAGCGAGAGAGCATGGACAGAGAAATTAGCTTTTTAGTGAGTGAATCGATGAAATTGTTTGTCGAGTAGTATTAGCGTTTTATGTTGTGAGCTGCAAGGTCACGACGAGTGTATATTCTATTAACCATAAAAAAAAGAACTGTGTTTTTGTGATTCAATTTTAGAAGGGAAGTAAAGTGACAGAGAAAGTAACTCGAAGTGTCACTTGTTGCACTAATGTCAAAAGTGGGATTTTCCATATTGTGATTTCTCACAATATGTTTCGAAACATAGGTACATTAAAATACTATGATTTTATGTCTAGTTGTCTACAGATTTTTGGAAATTCTTTAGCACACAATATCTCAAAAAAGGGAGGATTTCAAGTGTAATAACAGCCCAGTCACATTTTGATTTATTTATAGGAATTAATCTAATCGAACCCCTTTAATGAGAATTTGTTTCCTCATGTCTTATGAACATATTTAAAGTTCTATGCCTTGAAGCAACCTATTTCCCATCGTCTGTAATTTGTAAGTTAAATTTAAGGATATGCCAATTTCCATTTCTAAAATGGTGTCTTTAGTAAAGTTTGAATAGGTTAATAATAATAATAATAATAATAATAATAATAATAATAATAATAATAATAATAATAATAATAATAATAATAATAATAATAATAATAATAATAATAATAATAATAATAATAATAATAATAATAATAATAATAAACAAAAATAATGCAATTATTAAAGGAGAGGGAGAGAGAGGGGGCGAGAGAGAGAGGGGGGGCCTAACCAGACCGGGACGTAGCCAAACAATTTCGCTTTTAAACTTTAACGGGGTGTGATGGGGATGCTAAGCGGATACACAGTAAAGCGATTAATATACAGCAAAATTCCAACAAATCTATTTAAAATTCATTTTGATGGCCATTTGCAGAGATTTCACTTTTAGCATATTGTAGCTACACATTTTGACGATGCACGCTGGAATTCAGGTTTTAAAAAGATTTGAGTTTTCGCAAATATGGGAATATAGTAAACTTTGATCAATACTAAAATCTGTTAATGTTTTCAGATTCCCTTCTCTTTGCACGATTAACATAAAAAAATGAACTACCGTGTTGCATTTGGAGAAAGTTTTAGTTTTCCGAAACTGACACAAACAACAAAGAATATCTCCGAAATGGTTCACTCTACAAAAGCAATTATTTGTGGTTATTTGAGCTTATTTATTTGTATTTATTAGTGTGCTTTTCAGATACATTCATTTTTTGTATATTAAGAACGATCTTCCGACGCGACAGTACTAATACGTTCCGAAAATAGATATTCCTCACACAACATGCCTGTTTTATTGTGCTTCAACAAGGATAGAGTATATAAAAACCATGCATAAAGTACCTTAACACAATGTGTTCCAGTTGAGCTGCTCACCAGTGAGCAGCGGCGTACTCGCACCCTTGCGTGAGTAAGCCTGCAACATGCAACACAGCTCTTCTCTGGGGCAAGCTGACGTCACGGCGCGATGGTGGCGCAGACCGACAACGGAGAATAATTCGCCCAGTGATGTATCATCCTTCGCTTCCACTCAGGTATAAGTGAGGTTCAACAATAATAATATTAACAATAACAAAAAAATAAATAATCAATCATAATAACCTGAATTTCTGCATAATTTATATTAATAGTATAGCACGTGACAACGACGCCCCCTGGAAGAGAGGGTGAGGTAAGGCGGTGGCTGGATATAGGAGATACGACAGCAGAGAGCAGGATTCCAAGTTTACAAACTGAAAATCCCCTGTGCGGGTCATACAACGGGTTCCCCTCCCTCCTCCTTTAGGCGTACGCATTCCATTTGGGGGCCCGGGAACTGTAGACCGCCCGGATCCGGAGAACTAAAGTTTGGAGAGAGCATGTTCCCTGCCATGCCGCGCCGACTCTTAAAGTGTAACGAGTGAAGTAAAATGGAGGAATAGGATATTTGAGGGATGCAATTACATAAGCGAATGCTTAAGCGAATGCTCAGAAAGTTAACGACCCAGGGAAGCCCCGGAAAAATGCAACGGTCAGGAAGCTTGGGGATCGAACCCATGTCCTTTCTGTGCGGCTCGTAAACGTTACCGTGGAGAGAAGAGGGAGAGGATGAGAAAAGGGAAAAGAAGAGAGAAGAGAGGATATGAAAGGAAAATGTGTTTGAATAATCGCTTACATTACAATTAAGGAACAGCAACAAATTTTCACTCGCACTTTCGATAATTCCAGTTATAAAATGGTTGTGACGTCATTTCTTTAGTAATTTGTGGTTAAAGGCAGCGCGCCAGTTTGCCATGATAACTAACACCTAACTGGACATATTATGACCCATTAAATCCTAACTGTAACAGTTAATGTCCGTAAACGTACTGTTCGGAAGTACTAAAGAACCCTAAAATCTCTCTGCAGTTATAAAGTTTGCAGGAGATTTTATACAAACTATAAAGCAGTCCATAAAAGGCAAACAAGTAAACAAACATCTGTAAGTTTGTGACTGCGACTATTCAGTGAGCAAAGCTTATTAAAGCAACAATGAAAACAGCAGAATTCACATTTCAGCCGTTCCCACCTCAAAAGTATAATGCACCGCGCGTCAGGCGACCTCCCAACGTTTTCATATTACTTTCTCTACTGGTAAGTAGAGGAAGTATTGTATTCCATCCAAAAATTTGATGTCGAGATTTCACCGGAAATTTATGTTTTCAGACCCCCTGAATCCAAAAAAAGCATTTTTAGAAAAAGGTCCGTGTGTGTGTCAGTCTGTCAGTCTGTGGACAGTATAACTCAAAAACGAAAAGTAGGTTAAAAACCAAAGTTGGTATTTAAGTTTAATGTTTTCCAAGGATGCGACACGAAGATTTTGAAGAAAATAGTCCCACCCTAAACTACCCTTTCCATAGAAAATTGTTCGAAATTTTTTATTTTCTTGAAAATGGCTCTAACGATTTTGATTAAAATGTCATATGTTTGAGATATTTTTATGACAAATGAAATGTATATCTTGAATTTTCTGGCTGTAGTCCTTGCAGTCATATTTACTCTGGACGACTTTTGCATAACTGGTAAACCTTTAGAGATAGACCAAATCTTACGATACAAAAAATGTAGATCTTGCTAAAATACACAGTTTATGTCGGAATAAATTTTCTTGTAGGTTGAACCATTTCGGAGATATTCCTTGTTATGTGTGTAAGCTTCGGAAAGCTTAAAACTTTTGTTAAATGGAACATCGTTGTTCATTTCTTTGTATGTTAAGTGTGCAAAGAGAACGAAATCTGAAAGCTTTAAAAGATTTGACTATCGCACAAAGCCTACTGTATTCTAATATTCTCCTTACACCTACAAGGAAATAAGCAATAAGATAATTTGTACAAATGTTTATCTCAACTAACACGAAGAAGATATAGGAATAGGAGTTTGTAGGAATGGTTAGTACAAGAGTAGAGAAAGTCATGTGAGTGCAACACATCAGATTTTTTATGACAAAGGAGAAAAGTCGATGTGCAGGTTACCTCTAACACGGGGTCAAGAACCTCATACCAAGTTTAGGTATAAAGCGATAAAATTAACATGCATTTTTTATCAGTGACTGCAGGCATATCCTTGCATATTACCATTCAACGTGATACCGTAGTGACTGACGTATCATATCTATAACTTTGTAAATAAACCATAAAGAGACAGATAACCGCAATAATTTCCATACGTTAAAATGTCATAAGCATGGGTTACGGTTCCTAGCTAAGGAATGTAACATTTTGTCACGAGGTCATTATCAAGGTTTATGTTAAGGAAAGGCATTAGCATAAGCGCATGCAGAGAAGTTAATTAAGTAAAGGTACCTCTAATTCAGTTATCTTAAACAGTCAGACTGTTGCCAGGGTACATCGAGGTGATTCTGAAAATTCTTATGAGGAAGGCGGTAGAAGGTTTGGCTCCTTCTATCCAATCAGTGCTGGACTGAAGAGGCAGGTATGAATAGACTTCCGATGTTTCCGACCACCTGCCCCCTAACTTGGGTAGTGGCAATCACCTTCAACTTTTATGGTCCAAGAGACAGGCTAAACTTCGTAATTTTAACAGTCGCGTTTCAGATACGAATAGTAGAATTGGCAATACGTGTAAGAAGTTAATGTTGAAGTTTGGATATTTTTCTATAGTATATTTATACTATTACAGAAGTGCTTACTGTGATTGTTATCGGCCGCTGCAACACTTAACTAGGATATAGAATGCCCCAACTAGACAATGTCAAATGCAGTTTGTGATATTTTTCCTTCACATTTTATAATACATATTTGTTAAAAAAGTTACGAAAAGTGAATTATATTCAAAACCCTTATTTCAGTATATGTAAAACTCCAACACAAACAACTCGTAAAAATAATTCATTCTCGGGTAATCAGCTGCCTCAAATTTATAAAATTCAAGCTTTCGACCATTTGATTCTCTATGGCCTTCATCAGGAACAAATGCCAGCGTAAAAATAATGACGTAGCTGATCACCCGAGAGTCAATTATTATTAGTAACATTCGCTGCGAAAGTTTTAAGTCTTATATAACTCAAACATTTCAGACCACAATATTAAGTAGCTGAGAAGACGTTTGTCTGAAGAAAATTTGAAATGAGAAATGAAACATCTAAAACAGGTGTGCGCCATAAGAATGCTCTTCATTTTCGTGCTTCTTTTGAACTGTTTTGCTTTATTTAAGAGGTTATAAATCTTAGTTTTTTGCACTCCTGGGCCTCTGTTCATCTGTTTCTTCCATTGCATTAATAGTATTTGGGTCATTCCCATATTTTAGTAACTAACCTAATTCTAGAAGTAATACAGAGATAAATCACGTCATAATGAAGAGAAAGCTTCATACTTTCACGTAAGACAATAAGCCAAAGTCCTAATTCTTTGACCAAAAGCCATTTCGTTTCCCCTTAAAGATTGCGTTTACATTTCTCCAAATAACGTCGATGCACATTTTGCATAATTATTACGGAAGTCAAACCATAAGGCCTGAATACGTCAAAAATTACCAGGTATAATTCAACAGTTACCATTTTAAGTGATAAGATTCAATACACATAAAATTCCCTAACCTCAACAGTTGTCAACGCACTTCAAATGGATCATTATTAACCTCCATTTAATTTGTCGTCAATTCAACCGGTGTTTATTCTTACAGCTGCCTTTGCGGGCATAGATAAGAGATTTCATAGATCTTCACCGAAGCAGCTGGCAGCAAATATACTGGAGAATGAGTTTGGAGAATGCGCGGACAAAAGGGTGACGTATCATAGACATCAAACTTCATGGCCTACCTCTCCTTATTTATTTATTTATTTATTTCTCTACCACGTATAGTAAGCAGAGGAAGTCTTGTATTCAACCCAAAAATTCGATGTCGAAATATATGTCACTGGAAATATATGTTTTGAGGCCACCTGAATTAAAAAAAAAAAAAAAATTAAAACTTCCGTGACACGAATATTGAATTGAAATTCCTGCACCCTAATCTACTCCTATGCTTCGAAAATTTTCATCTTCTCGAAAGTGGCACTAACGATTTTGATTAAAATGCTTTATGTTTAAGATATTGTTATGACAAATGAAATGCATATTTTGAACAAAGGTGTACCTAGATCTTACAAATAACCAGAAATATCTCCAAAATGGTTTGCTCCACAAAAAAAAAAAAAAAATCAATTTGAAAATAAATTGTGTATTTTAGTAAGAGTTTGGAAAACAAACTTTCGACAAATGGAACAAAGTTACTCAATTTTAATATCTTAGTCAAATATTTTACTCTTTGCACGGCTGTCACTCAAAGCCTACTCTATTCTAATATTCCCCTTGTACCTAGAAGGAAATATGCAATAAGATAATTTGTACAGATGTTTATCTCAACTAACACGAAGAAGATATAGGAATAAGAGTTTGTAAGAATAGTTAGTACAAGAGTAGAGAAAGTCATGTGAGTGCAACATCAGATTTGTTTGCCTTATAAACGCATATGCTCATAGAAGTAATATTTATTTTATAGAAGTTTTTTCTTCGTTCCTAACTCAGTGAGACATAACAAAAACATATCAATAAATGCAAATATCAAAGAGAAAAACAGATGCACGCCAAATGAGAAAATCAATTGAAAAGGGATGTTGAGATTTATGTTTATTTTTACGATCCAGTTACATAAAGTCGAAACCTGTTTGATTTCAAAAGCAAATGCTCCGTTCCGGATAGAGTTCGTTGCGCTGCAATTTGTGACCCCTCAACCATACAGTAAAATTCAAAATGGAAACCAGATCACTCACTGTAGACCTAAACTTATTCACATTTTGTGATACAGTCCAGTGTCCCATGGAACATATATTTTGACGTCAAAATTCGCTACCCTTGTGTTCAGTTCCACTGTTTAGTACAGTCAGCCAACTTAATTATATATGACGTATCACAGTCGTTTGACCTGAAATCATTTCGGGATTCCTATGCTGTTACTTACATGAACACAACAGAGAGGGTCCCCTCAATGTACTTTTAGCAAAAATATCTGCGGTTGTCAAGTCAGTTAAAAGTTACTATGCATTCAATGTCCAAAAGGCATTGGGATAAGAAAAGTAGTTAAGGCATGAGGATTATTATATATAAAATTAACGACTTTAATGTCTTGCCTTCTATTCCTTCGATGAGAGCCCTGATCACACTTCAACTTGTATACCCGAATCATTAACTCATTCCACAGACGACTAGCCATGGTGCTTTCAGCTACTTCCAAAGCTTCCAAAGCTTTCTTGAATATGGCGTCGCATTGTATCTGAAAATATGAAAGAACATTTTTTAAGTTAATAAAAGATTACTAATTTATAACAATGAGTGATTAAGGTTACATAATACATTGACTAATTTTCTCAAGTAAACATGTTTTAAAGTTTATCAAAATTACTTTGATATTTTACAAATATCTGTAAATAAGAATCATATTATTAAAGCTAACTACAGCATTCCCTGAAACAATAAATTTATGCTCGGAGGACATTCAGTAGAGTTCAAAATATCTGTATGCTAGAGTATTTGTAAATAATAATATTATTAATATGACAAAGAGAGTTATTCACTAATATAATTTTTATTAAATATCTAAGGTTATATACGTTAAATAATCCAAGGCTACACTTTAAGCTATTACCTAAGGTATTCTAAGGTCGAAAATCAAAATGCTGATGTGATTAAATGCTACAGAGGTATATTTTGGCATATGATTTAATGGTCAAATTGTCAAATTGGCTATCCGGTATTCCTTTATCACAGTTTTGCAGAGAGAACATAATTTCAAAACATCACAATAGAGACCAATTGTTAAACAATTTGACTATCGCTTAAACCCAATGCATTCATATTTTCCCATTACACCTATAAGGGAACAAAATCGTTTTTATATTTATCTCAATCAACGTGAAATTCGAAATAGGTGGAAGAATAGCCATGCACTTTCTTAAGGCTAGCAGATAAAATATTAAAAGTTAAACACACACAGTATAAAGAGAAAGTCATATCAGTTATTTCTGAAGTCAAACCCAACCTCTATGAACATAGAAATTAAAGGGAGTTATACACATTTAGCAAAGGCAGTGCTGTATAAACCTATTTTCTAATAACGATTTATATTCGTTACTTTTTTCATCTTGATTGTACAGCTCTACTAATAATTGCTTGATAAATACTTAGGTATACTTTTCCATTGTCGGTGTAAAAATAGACTGCCACGCTAGTACAAGATTACCATAAGAGCTGTCGATACCGTAACAAGTTCCTGGGTAAACTTGCAGATCCAGGACTTCTGAAGGCCCTAGAGGTCTCTCCGGCTCGATCGGACCACATTCTGCTGCTCTGGATTATTCCTATACTTCAACTTTCTTTCTGATAAGGAGAGAAACATCGTCAATTTAGAACACTTACATTGAAGTTTGTTATTTGTTAGTGCACTCATATCTTAAAAATTAAGTTGAGAGTCGGTAACTATGGTAACTAGTTTGAATAGCTTTGAAAATAAGTTGGTACAACTTGAAACTAGTCAGCGTTTGAAGAACTTGCAATATTAATAACATAAGTGAAGCTTTTAGGTTCTAATTAGTTCTTATTTAAGACATTGAAATATTTTCCTCTAAGGGGGAAGTAAAAGGCACTTCTGGTAGATCAATGAAAGATTATTCTGCAAGATGAATATAAGAAATAAAATTTTGTTCTAATTTTATTGCTGAAACACAGAATAGGAGAAAAAAATTGCTCATCTATTACAGTTTTGCTATGGCCTAGCTAGAATGAAAATTTTCTGCAGAAACAAAAGCGTGTACATTTTTGTAAGTTTAGCCTGAAATTAATATGAAAGTTACATTAAACTCTGCTATGGTAGCTGAATGGTTAGAGCAATCGCGTGGAAGATCCGGCTATGACAAGGTTAAGGGCTGTTCCTCTGTATGGAACCAACATATAAAGTTGTTACTGAAGTCTTAAAACATAACAGCTTTTTGATGCCCTATTAAGTTAATTTTAATTTCAGAAAATTAATTAGCATTTCTAATTGAATTATTCAAAATGGCAGCACCTTTCTTGCTAGAACCAGCATTTTCTTTACTATATAAAGTATTTTTAAAGATACATCAATTATGTTGTTTTTATTTTAGAGCTTAAAATTTGTTTCGGGGAAGTGACCATAATTGGGCCTCTATCTGCATAAGAAATTATAAGATTATTTTCAAATTAGCAATGCAATTTTCCTAGATTATTCTCGCCGTGGCTGAGCGGTTAGACGTTCATCTGTCAGGGGAAAAGGGTGCAGCAGTGCAATGGAGTACTTACCCTTTCCACATACTGACACAATTTGAAGAACTCACCGGTTCTCTGAGGTAGACATACAATTTATGTCAAAATGTTTGTGAAATTATCATATTGAATATATTCTTTGTTATCAGTTTGGAATTTCAGAATCTATTATCCCTCTCTCAGCTAAAAATTTCTGTATTTTCTCCCTTTCTGTTTATATCTATCATCTAACAACCTGCGTTTGATTATCACTTAGCTAAATGCTTTCTCATGTTCGTAATAAAATTAGTAAATTGATAATCAAGTTTATCTTATGAAATAGAATAATAAACTCTGTGGAAAAATGTGTGATAACTATTTCATATATAGAGGCGTTAAATTAACATATACGAATCATCATTCTTTTGTTTTGTAAAAATTATCACTATACCATTCTTTTATTTCGTCAGTGTTGCCAACTGCATTCCATGAATCACTGTAAAACAATTTATTCTACAATACAATCGATTAACAATCGAAAAGCACTCCATTTCAATTTGACAACTGTGTTTTTGACAACTGTTTCTTCAATAATTAGTGTATTTTCCCAGAAGATAGTTTATTTGTTAATGCCGAAAGTAAAGTGAGATTTATTTAAGATACCAACTGGTTTTCTCTTATAAAAACTGAAGATCGAAATACTAATCAAAATGAATATATTTTAGGTAAGTTTTTATAGAACTTAATATTTTTAAAGCTTTGCATTATGAAAGTCATTTAATGGTCTGACATCAGATAAATTCACTCACCCCGCTCGCAGAGAATTTATCGATTAGATTAGAGGTTATGATATTACCTCTGAAAGTTTATCCCGATTAACAAACAGCCTGATAGAAGAACTAACATTAAATATAGATTAAATTGTTATTTTAATATATTTAACTCTTAAGGTATTTTTTTCAAGATCTATATTATATATACAATATAGCACTTTAAAAAATAAATTATTGTAAATCTACATCGAATTACAGGATATCTTGTAGTTATGAGTGCACAAATTCAACATTTCAGTCTAAGATAAAAATAGAAAACAGGGTAATTTAAGTGCGAACACACAAATACAAAATTGTAAGAGTTCCTTTTTCAATTTGAAAATAAATGTTCGCTTTGAAAATTTTATTTAATCGCCTGGGGGGAGGGGGAGTTAGTTTATGACCACCACTGGTAATAAAGTTTTTGAGCAATTTTTAAAACAAATTTATTTAAAATTCGGTATTATATCTTATGTTTGTAAAGGTAAATTTAACATTGTTTAACCTTTCTTTTTTTATTTTTTTACATGAATCACATATTAATGGGGTATATTTTATGACCACCACGGCATTTCATTGCTTCTCAAAAGGACCAGCAACGAAAACGTTTGAAACAATTACGAAATTTAATAGTAGAAACAGTAATTGACAATAACTTAACTGCATGCCTTTAATCAAAAAAATAAAGGATAAAATTTAAGAAAGTTGCGGAAGATGGACATAAAGTACCTCCCCCTATTATTTTAATATATTTAAGTATTGTGGTACTATTTTTCAGAATCTATACCATTTACAGAATATTAAAATTATAAATAAGCAATTTATTATTAAATTTATATGAATGACAATATGTTGCTGTAATTATTAATACACAAATTCAAAATGTAAGTATAACTAAATCTTAATATAAATAATCTATAACCAAAGGGATAACTTATCTTGAAAGAATAGTTTGTGTGAAATTTTAATACATATTTCTTTATAATTTGAAAATAAATATAAACTTTGAACATTTTATTTAGAAGCTTATTGCATAAATCCAAACATAGTTGCCAAATAGCTTACCTGGTAAAAAATGCAACTACGAATTAAAACTTAATTTGATGATTAGACTATACTATAGACAAGTGAATTAAGACGTACCTCTGTGCAGAAATAATTTTCTCACCTATGCTCAGGTGCACAAGTGTGGTTTAAGATGAAGCCGGCAGGAATCTGAGGGAACCCTATGACAAGGAGTCGTAAAATCTAAGCAAAGAAAATTATACCCTCCATTCTGAACCCCTACTCCCCGCATTAACGGTGTCTGCTGAAATATTACCGCTTGTGTGTGTGTGCGTGCGTGCACACGTGTATCAGTCCTCGCTAATAACCTGGGGACGGCATGTCTGCCAATTGTTTCTGTCAAACAAGCTACCGGAATGCTATCCCATAAGAGGAAATTCATTTAAACAGAAGGATAACAGCTTTTTCAAGGTTAAGTCAATGGACAGAAGGCTTGGCAGAGATGGATGGCATTACACGTGTCTTTAAAAATCTAGCGTATGTTCTCAGTCTCATTTGCAGTAATTAATGCGGTCGATTTGTGAACTTACTAAAACCCAAAGTATTTTACTAAGTGTTTTGAACTTTCAACTACAACTACAAGCAATTTTACTGTAAAGCTATTCCATATATGTTCAGTTGTTTCCGGATTATACGTTCTTAAAACGAAATTTAAAACAGTTTATAAAAAATCGGATGTGTTTGTTCTTACAAACTCTTATTTCTATACCTTCTTCATATTAGTCGGACTAAACACTTTCACAAATTATCTTATTGTTGATATCCTTGTAGGTGCAAGGGATGGGAATGTAGTAGGCTTTGAGCGATAGTCAAATCGCTATGAGAAGGCTTTGAAATTGCGTTCTCTTTGTACGCCCAAAAGATAAAAATTTAATTAGCGATCTTCCATTTGAGGTATGTTTAACTACTGCAAAACTCACACAAATAACAATATCTCCTAAATGGTTCAATCCTCAAAACAATGCATTTGGGCATAAATTGTGTTTAAGGAGATCTACATTCATTGCACAATACGATTTTATTTATCCCTTAAGGTTTACCAGTTATTCAAAAGTCTTTGGTTTTTAACGGTCATACATTTAAGAATTAAGTTCGTATTTCTGTTTAATATCTTTCAAAGATTTGACCAAATAGAGTTTGAAATTTCCCCGTCCTAAACTACCATTTTTCGAACATTTTTACTTTCTCAAAAATGGCTTTAACGATTTTGATTAAAATGTCATATGTTTGAGACATTTTTATGACAAATGAAATGTATATCTTGAATTTTCTGGCTATAGCCCCTGTAGTCGTATTTACTCTGGATGACTTTTGCATAACTGGTAAACCGTTAGAGATAGACCAAATTATATTATACAAAAAATGTAGATCTTGCTAAAATACACAATTTATGTCTCAATAAATTTTCTTGTAGGGTGATCCATTTCGGAGATATACCTTGTTATGTGTGTGAGTTTCGGAAAACTTGGAACTTTCGTGAAATGGGTCATCGATGTTCATTTTTTATATGTTACGTGTACAAAGAGAACGGAATCTCAAAGCCTACTGTATTCCAATATTCCCCTTGTACCTACAAGGAAATAAGTAATAAGATAATTTTTACAAATGTTTATCTCAACTAACACGAAGAAGATATAGGAATAAGAGTTTGTAAGAATGGTTAGTACAAGAGTAGAGAAAGTCATGTGAGATCAGATTTTTTCTATTATTTTTCTTTCCAAATGTCATCCATAACTTTCTTCGTTTTCAATATTTCCGTGAATCAATAAATTTACTTAAAATTTTCCTTAATTTTAGAAGCAGCATAAAAGATTAAAGGTATTTTTGCATTCTACGTATAGGCATCTATAGCTGGACAGCATGCAAGTTGAGCCTACAGGTGTAATATAATGCTTGTTACATGATTTGGGCTTTTTAAATACCCTAGAACCAGTTTAATATGCTCTAATTAGCACTGTTTTGTGGTGGGGTAACCACCCGATAGCACATTAGTCCACGCCATAGCACTCAGCGGATTCCAATTGTTTGTACATTCTATCGCCTAGTTTTTACTCTTATTGCTTAACTGCCGTTCAGTTTAATCGGCAATGTAATGTAGTTGAAATAGTGTGTAATGAATACACACATAAAATGAAACTATTATCTCTGATACGAACACTGAGTATAGAAATTATTGTATTCCACTCAAAAATATAAT
The DNA here is from genome assembly GCA_030765045.1 of Tenodera sinensis. Classification (NCBI taxonomy): domain Eukaryota; kingdom Metazoa; phylum Arthropoda; class Insecta; order Mantodea; family Mantidae; genus Tenodera; species Tenodera sinensis. The sequence goes on from CM060968.1 coordinate 30,808,431, forward strand.
CAATTTTAGAAAAATGTCCATTTATGTGCCTGACTGTCAAAATCGGATGCATGGTTAAAAAATAAAACTTGCTATTTAAGTTCAGCATATTCCAAAGCGGCGGCACGAAAATTTTAAAGAAAATCCCACCCCTAGCTCAAACTGCACTTAAAATTTTCGAAAAAAAAAAGCTACATGTAATTTTTCTCAAGAGTAGCTGATTCAAACACTACTTGTTAGAGATATTTGCATAATAAATTAAATGTTTTGCTGGATTTTCCGACAATGGCCTCTGAACAATTGTAAACCGCAAGAGAATTTATTTCTAAACTTTCATTGTGAAGCCGAAATCATATTACAAAGTAATAAGTTAGTCAAAATGTAACAAAGAAAATGAGAAAGGATATTAAAATTAGAATATTAGAAATATATTCAAATATAAATATTACGAGGCTATGGTTTTTCCCTACAGGATTGCAAAAAGGGTTGTTAAAATCATTAGCGATAGTGCCTACGTGACTTCTAGCAGGTAGATGCAGAAAGAAATTGGCGCGAACTTGCTCACGTGACATAAGGCCAGTATTACTTTTGTTAGAACTTCAGAAACTGCTAGACTCACATGCTGGACAGTTAGCTGGTCTAGATTCTAGGAATTAGGAAGAGAGAATGGGATTGTACTAAATTGCATGATTCACAAAATGGATTTAGAAAAGGGCGTTCCTGCAATGATTGTATCTTCACAATAACACAGATTATGGAGAAACGACGAGAATATAATCTACCAACTCTAATAGCTTTTATAGACTATATAAAAGCTTTTGATAAAGTAAAAAGAAATCTGCTATGGGAAATAATGATTAAAAATGGATTTCCTCAACATTTAGTAAGAACAGTACAAAGTATGTATATAAATACAGAATTTAAATTGCAGAAATCCATAGAAAAATATAACCTAGTAGAGATTTATTTAGAACTAAGACAGGGGTGTCCATTGTCACCTACCCTATTTAATATATATATATTAATGACGCAGTTGTACGATGGCAAACTATGCTCAGAACACATTTTAAAATAAAGGGGAGAAATGTTGACACATTGCTGTTTGCTGATGACCAGATTTTAATTGCGGAGACGGAAGATAACTTACAAAGAGCCATACATGAATTAAATAATATTACAAGAGAATATAATCTTCAAATTTCATATGAAAAAACAAAAATAATGGCTTTTATAGGAACAAACCATTTAAGAGCAAAAATTTGCATAAATGATAAACCCATCCAACAACAGTGATTTTAATTATCTTGGCTATATTGCGTCATATACCAGCAATAGAGATATACAAAACAAAATAAACAAATTCCAAACAATATGTGGCACAATAAAAAGAACTTTTAAAAATTTTAATCGTCAAACTTTGTTAAAACTGTATAAAGTAATGGTGATCCCAACCCTGCTTTATGGGTGTGAAAACTGGGTCTTGATTATCTCTCAACAGAAGAAAGTGGAGGCTGCTGAGATGAAATTTCTGAGACAGGTGGCAGGTTATAGACTCACAGACAAGAAAAGAAACGAGGATATTAGAAGAGAATTGAAAATTCAGAGTCTAAATGAAACAATCATTGCATACAGGCAAAAATGGCAAGATCATGTGCAGAGAATGACCGAAGACCGTACACCACAAATAGTGCACAAGTATAAACCTGCAGGTAGAAGAAATGTTGGCAGGCCACGAATGAGATGGTCCGATCAATTTCCTTGAAGTCGGAACGAGCCACAAGGCTTATACCGTGATGATGATGATGAGGATGATGATGATAAAGGGATTGACAACCTCGTGCATTCACCATTCACCAGTCTGCAAGTCATCCTCAGTATTACTATTATCACTATTACTATATTATTATTATTATTATTATTATTATTATTATTATTATTATTATTATTATTATTATTATTATTATTATTATTATTATTATTATTATTATTATTATTATTATTATTATTACTATTATATCGATCGGCAAATTTCTCAAGAATTTAAGGATTTATTAAACCTGATACATTACGAGCTTGTGTTGTCTTGAATTCTTAAATACTCACGCATACCCTGAGTAAAAGAATCTCACTGCTAGAGCTACGCCAGGTGCAACCACGAGCAGAGACTTTGTGAATTTAATATCGACTGACTCCCGAACGGCAAGTTGCTGTAAACTGACCGCGACTGGGAAGGTTGCGTCAATTCCATCTATGAATGTAATTCCTATCTTGTGTATCAGCTGAGGATGATGAAGTAGTTTTGTATTTTTTGCTCGTAACAATCCGAGTTAACACGTAAAATGTTTCGTCTTGCACGGATAGCGCATAAACTCACGAATAGTGAAACATCTTGGAATGACAAGGTTTGGCAACCCACACAAAACGTGAGCTGGGACCGGCGTGGCCAAAGTAACTCTTTTTCCTTTCCTTTCCCTGCGTGCAAATCTTGACCTATTGTCCTTCAAATAGAGTCCAAAATTCAATGCACCAAAGAGGGTGACCTTCCTGTCTTTGATTGGACTTATTTACATAGAGTTTATATGGTAAAACCCATCAGACTAGATGTTCACAATGAATAATAAATTAGGTGAGATCATCATCCACCAACTCCTCCACTTCTCACCCTGTTGACCTTAGACTCGTCAGGGAGACAGACCGCCTTATTCGGAAGAACTGCCTCTGCCATCTGCTACTGGAGCGATAATTGCTGGTCACAGATTGTATGACATAACCTAGCACTTGATTTAAGTGAAACTGCTATGTAAATGATGTAACGGAATGTAATATCTCCATATGGAGTTCGGAGAACATTAATATGATGTATGATACTGGATCTATACAACGATATATATGTTCGCACTGATATTTCATATTAACAGCAGAGAATACAGTTAACTCCCTGTTTTAAATCTTCTGTGTTTAATATATTGCCAAAAAGAGACACCCTTATTGCCGTGCATGTGTTTGTAATATTTAAAGCAAGGGGAACTATATTACCCACACATCCCAAATCTACTTCATAAACATTTACAGAAATTATCTTTTTAGTTTTCCTTTAGATAAAAGGAAAATGAGAATACAATAGACTTTAAGCCACAGTCAAATGTTTTAAATCTTGTCACTATGCCATGGCTGTAACATGGTTCTTTGCATGGCCACCAATATCTCCGAAATATTTAACTCCTCAAAAATTGCATGCTTTAACCAAATCTATATTTTTATAGTAATATTTTCTTTATTTATTACGGTTTACTAGTTATGCTAGTCATCCAGAATAAGATTCAGAGGGTAATTATTACCAGAAAATTTATATATATTTCATTTGCCGTGAAAATATCCCAAACTTATGGTATTTTAATCGAAAGTGTTAGCCATTTGTGGTATTTGAAAAATGTACAAAAAGGTAATCTGGGGTGAACGGATTTTCTTAAAAAAAAATCTTACGAATCGCGGCCTTTAAACACACTGAATTTAAACAGCTTTGGTTTTAACCAACTTTTCGTTTTTGAGTTGTGCTGTACACAGACATACCAAAACACGCACACACACACACACGCACGCACACACACACCTTTTTCTAAAAACGCTTCTTTCTACTTTCTTTACTACGTATAGTAAATAGGGGAAGTCCAAATATTCGATGTCGATGTCGAGATTTCACCGAAAATATGCTTTCAGGTCCCCTGAAGCCAAAAACGCAATTTTAGAAAAAGGTGCGTGTGTGTATGTCTGTGTGTCAGTCTGTGGACAGACTAACTCAAATACGAAAAGTCGGTTAAAAACCAAAGCTGATGTTTCAGTTTAATATCTTTTAAGTATGCGACACGAATATTTTGAGGAAAATCCTCAACGCTAAATTATCCTTTACATGGAACATTTCTCGAAACATTTTTTCTCTGCAAAATGGCTCTAAACCACTTTGATCAAGATGCCATATATTTAAGTTCTTTTTATTACAAACGAAATATATATATTATGAATTTTCTGGCTATAGCCATAACTCTGAACCATTTCGGAGATATTCCTTGTTATTTGTGTTAGTTTTGGAAAGCCATGCAAAGAGAACGGAATCTCAAAGCTTTAAAAGACTGGACTATCGCTCAAAGTCTACTGCATTCCCATGTTCCCTTTGTACCTACAAGAAAATATACAATAATTTCTGAAAATGTTCATCTCAACTAATAAGAAGATGAGAAGAATAAGAGTTTGTAAGAATGATTGTTACAGGAGTAGAGAAAGTCATGTGAATGCAACACATTTGATTTTTTAATTCAGGGTGTCTTAAAACATGTACTTAGAGCGAAATATCGATATTAAATTCTTCAATGAATGCAAAACTTTAACTACTTCCTTTACTAGTAAAAAAAAGTAGAAAATATATAAAGCTATAAACTTTTCTGAGAGCGCCTCGCAATTTATGCTTGAGTGCAAATCATGGTTATTAATTCCATAACGCTTCTCTGCGCAAAATCATATAAACGAAATGGTTATATTTAATGCTGTTAATATCCCATGCCAAAATAGCGTGGGATTTACGATGATCATTACAGCTATTAGTGCCTAAAATAAACGCCAGGTGTTTCCGAAGGCATTGCTATAATAGGACTTCCTAAACAATTGCAGTTCATTTGAAATTGCAGGGGCTTGAGATCTCAATTAGTTCCTATATTACGTAATGAAGATGTTATCCACATACTTCAGGTAATTAAATCCCACTCGAGCGTCTTCGTACTGTTGTGACTCGTAAATCTGACTATAAAAGCAAACCATTTGCGGAGATTAATTCATAACACCTAACACGACTTTCTTACCCATTATCGTTTTACGGGATGCACACCTTAGACAACTCATAAAACTCATTCTTCTATATAATTATTTGTTCCTTCTTGCAAGGCCATCTGTAGAGCAAGCCTTGAAAGAGAATCTGTCTGTGAACAGCATAGCTCAAGAACGAAACGCCGGTTAAAGCCAAAGTTGGTATTTAACAACCTTTAAGGATGCTCTATTTTGATTAATATATTTGTATGACAAATGAAGCGTATACTTTTAAGTTTCTGACTATAGCCCCGTAGTCCTGTTTCCTCTTGATGACTTTTGCATAACTCTAAACAGTAAGAGATAGACCAAATCTTAGTATACAATAAATGTAGATATTGTTAAAACAATTTATGTCCAAATACTCTTTTTGAATGAACCATTTCGGAGATATTCCTTGTGGGTGTAGAAATACTTTCACAAACGGAAGATCGTTATTCATTTTTTGTATCTTAGCCGTGCAAAGAGAACGAAAGTTGTTTAAAAGATTTGACTATCGCTCAAAGCCTTCTGTATTCCCATCTTCCCCTTGCGCTTATAAAGAAATAAGCAATTGGATAACTTCTGCAAATATTTATCTCGACTAATATGTAGAAGGTTTAGGTATAAGGGTTTGTAAGAATGGTTAATACAAGAGTAGAGAAAGTCATATGAGTGCAACACATCTGCTTTCTGTTCTACTCGTTTAGTTTATTGCAATTCAGAACTCCTGAGATCACCGATAGATGTCGGTTGATGTCTAATTTTTATTATTTATGTCTTTTCTATTCTCTTATTATTTATACAATTTGGATAGCATAAAGGGTGCTTATTGTTAAATACTCGTCTTCAGCATAAGAATAAAGCGGTACCTTTAATCTTTACTACTCCCTCCAGGCGGTAGGTTATGCTGAGATAAAAAATGATACCTGGTATTATAGGTACCTTTTATTATAGTACCTTTTATTATAGGTGGAAAGGTAGGCATATATGTATATATATTTCAACACAAAATAATGATGGTTATGTTGTATAAGCTTAGATTAAGTTCAAGTTGTTTTAATGTAGCTATTCAAGCTTTGTATTTGAAATAGTATATAGATACCAACGTTAACCATTTACAAAGATAACGTAAATAATTAAAGCGAGGAAATGATACAAAGAAGCAATCCACGATACGAAATGTTGTAGATGAATAAATTATAATTGTAATTTATATTTACACTATACTTTCATATCTATACGTTACGCTTCAGTTGTTCGGTAGCGTTTGTCCTAGTTTGGCAAACCTGATGCAAGATCAAAATGGCGACAACTATGTGTATTGGATATGTTCTGCAGCTCGGTATTTTAAACCAAATGGAAAAGCTGGCAAATTAAATGCAAAGTGTACACAACTCGTTTCAAATGTGCATAGCAGGTTATCACAAGAAATTATCAAATGGACTGTGGATGTAGCTGGACAAAAGACTATCTAACGGCAGTATCAGTTTCCAGCAATTATGTGACTCAGTGAGGTTAGAGTACTTGGTGAAGCGTTTTCTCCGTCTAAATTGCGGATTGCAGCCCGATATCAGAGTGAGGAAAAGTAAATAACACGAATATATACTAAATCGGACACGTTAAGCAGGAAGACTTGTGGTAAACATGAGTAAATTGCATTAGTTTTACCATTTCCATTGTATGTTTACATGGTGCCTTTGCTTTGTTACTGCATTTCTAGGTTGCGATTAAAGCCGAATCATTTGGAAACTTGCAATGAACAGATTAGTGCTTGCAAGGAGAGGAAATGGAAGTGAAGTGCAGGGACCATTTAATTCTTCTATTACCAAAATCTGTATTCTTTTGACTTAATTGTCCTGTTTTCATTTGTTGTTATCTGAAAAATATTAACAACAGCAGTTCATAGATGTTAATGTGATCTCAAATTCGAACGTAGTTTTACTTTTCCAACCAGCTGATGTACTGAAAATATTGCTGGAGAGAGCGAAGTGACAAAGAACTTAATCTTTATATACTTCTCTTCAGATCAAGAATAATTGTTTGCTTCCAGGGCCAAAAATTATCGCTTAATCAAGATAAAAGTGCTATTGAACATCACTTCTCTTGCCTCTGTTTAGTTTAATAAACAGAGTCCGAACCTTCGTACACGAAACAGAAAGTTGTGAGGTTTGGACTATAGGACGTGGGAGGGGTCAGTCTGTCACTGACATATTAAGCTTAATTGATATATAGCACGTTGTAAATCATCTTCATTTTTCTGTATTAACACTACATCGTCTGCATATAATAAAACCTTTATTTCTGTATGATTATTTAATCCCTTATTAAACATCTGCTTCCATTTTAGGAACATGTCATTAAAGCGCTGTAGGCAGTGTGTGTTGTGCTGGCACTGTACGTCACGCTTTGCCCTCGTGGAGGTAACTTGTGATCACCTCATTTCGCGATAGCTGTATAAAGGTCCGAGCCCTTGTAATAAATAACTTGCTTCCGAGCTTTTAGCAAAACCTTTGTTTTATTATTCCTGTGCTCTGCAGTCGTTTCTCAAGACTTTCAATATCCTACTACCTAAGGCACAATCGCTTGTTCTAATTAATTTTCCCTTAGTGGTATTACCATTATGATAGAGAGAGGCTCTCGCCTCAAAGCCTAGGGATGCTTTTGCTCATGCATTATTCTTCTCCAATGCGCTGCCTCTCGGCCCTAACAAAGCCACTGAAGACCTTGCGAGTGGGGAGAGACGTGCCCTGCCTTATAGGGTAGCTCCCACCCTAAGGCTCGTGCATCCATCTCCATTTACTTACGTACCCAACGATTCGGAGGAACGCATATTATAAGCATAGTTATACAGATACTTCTAGCGTAACGTCCTGGAAGATTCGATATGCACAAACATACAACAAGGTATATTATGATACGTTTTGTTGCAAGTAATCATTCCATTTACACTTATTTCTATCGTGTCTAACGTTATATAAAATATATGAATTCTCAAACTATTTCAAACTATTTGTGGAACAATTAGAAGAACTTTGTGAAGAAAAACTAAAGCAAACAACAAATAAGTTAGACAATGTATCGATGAAATTTGGCGAAAATTACCAAACATTTTTATTTTTACTTTTTGCATTTTTTACTATGCTTAAACTTTGTTATTGGAGTATAATACAAAACTTGAGGGAGAGTTCAAAAGGAAAGCGTTATGAAAGAACACATTCTTACTTAATAGGTTCATTACTAGCGACTGTTAAAATATTTCTCCGACAAAGCGATCTGCTAAAAGTCGATATACTTGTACATTAGGATTATTTTATAGGAAAATTAGACCTATGTAAATTTGCTACGTATAATCTCTCATTTAAGAATAATTTTATTAAAATTGCAAGTATTGCACTCACATAACTTGTTCTACTCTTGTACTAATCATTCTTACAAACTCTTATTCCTATATCTTCTTTAGGTTAGTTGAGATTAATGGTTACACAAATAATGAATATGTACAAAGTAACTACTTGTCCATTAACAGTTACAAAAGCAGTAAGTATAAATTAACTAGGTACCCCAATAGTGGTTACCAAGACTGTAACTAGTTCTTCCGTTAACGGTTCTGAGGGTGGTATCATTCAGTGATATGACTCGCTACATACGTGTATTTTAATCGTTTATCAGGAACAGTTACTCATACCTTTACGCAGTAGCAAACTCCTCCGCAAAGACATTGTGTGTATACTCTCTGGCGAGAAACTACATCCGCTTTACTACATATCATATGGAAGTAACCGAAATAGTGCGAGTATATTTTGGGATTTAAAACATTAATATATTTATATTTTCAAGCAACATCGTCTTTCAAAATACAAATGCCATGTTTTATGCTCGACCATGTCATAATGTAGCAGTTAACTATTGATTCTCGTATGTTCAATCGAATAATAACTAGTTCAAGTGTAGAAAAACTACGAAGTAAATATTTATTCTAACAATTCTGATTATGCAGATACTCTTAGTCTACTACGGTAATAAAATAAAACAAATATAATTAATTATAACCATATTTCCCACAATATACAATTTATTCCTCCCGTTTGGAGTTTCCTATTTCAATTATTTCTCCTTATATTTAACATTTTGTTTATAATGGGGAAGTTTATCATGGCCACTAATTGCTTTTACCTCTCATTGTCCTTTTCCCTTTTCTCTATGTACTCATACTTCTGACCAATTTAACCTCATTTTTTAAAATATTTTCCTGCTTTCTCCACATATTCATTTGACCTTAAATTAAACTTTTTTCTAATATTCAACTTTCTTTCCATTTTTTGGGGTTCTAGGCAAACGAGCATGATGGCGTTCTATTGTCTTTTCGGTTCTCAAAAATGGAAGTTGATGAAGTTACTGCTGTAGTGGATTTTTTCTATCTTAAATCAAAGAAAAGGAAATATAATTAAATTAGGAAGTCCTCTTCCCTCTGGATGACATTTTTAAAATTGGTAACCGGAAGATATAGAAAAACAATACACAAAAAATGTCACAATTTATGTCAAATACATGTTTATGGAATCAGTCATTTCAGAGATATTCTTTGTGTAAATTTTCCAAAACTTAATACTTTACATTTACATATTACTAACAAATCTATTGAAACTTTTAGTGTGTGTGTGTGTGTGTGTGCGCGCGCGCGCGTACGTGCGTGCGTGAGTGCGCGCGCGCGTACGTGCGTGCGTGCGTGCGTGCGATTTCTTATGCGTTTAACCCTTACATGGAACATTTTACGAAAATTGGCTAACCATTTTGATTAAATTATTACATGTTTAACATATTTATCACAACTGAGATGTATATCTAAAATACTTTTTCTTTATTCTGGATGACTGACGTAACTGGCAAACCTTAAGAAATAGAAAAAAATCTTAATACACAAAAAATTGGACCTCGTCACAATTTATGTCAAACATTTCTATGCAACTGGCCATTTCCGAGATATTCCTTGTTATTGGTTTCAATTTTCCAAAAGACAAGTCGCTATTCCTGTTTTGTTTGTGGCCATACAATGAAAACAATTTTAATGGCTTGCATAACAACCTGATTTAAAAGGTTCGATTATCCTTAAGCCTATTATGTTCTCCTATTCCCAAAATATCTGCATATAAATATGTTACAAAGGTCTGTCTTGATTGGTGGATAGAAGAATGAGTGTTTAAAAGGATTGTGAGTTATTTGAGGGTTATGCTTATGTAAAAATTATATTTTTCTTCTTAAAACGGCCATTAATATTGGAGTGGTGCATACCACTTTGTGTCTGTAGGCATTTAATCTCGATGAACTGGGATTCAGTGTAATTCAAGCCTTCGTTTTTACACATATTTCATTTAATCTCTTAATTGCTCGACAGTAATGTGCAGAGTTTTGCACACATTATCCAAACATTTTCGAACTCACAGTAACAAACGTTCATTTGATAGGAATTACTGTTAATTTTGGAGGTACACAAATCCAACCGTTTGTAATGGACGTTAAAGTTATAATCACCGTCGTGTTAGATAAATCTGTTCCAGTAATTTGCTTGACCAAATGGAACCCAGTGCTAAACTTTGTCATTAATTGTCACTGATTTGGGCACTACAATTTACAGTATACTACAGCGCTTCGATAGAGAATGAACTACGGTGCTTCGATAGAGATGGGAGATTGCGGAAGAATAAACTACGGTGCTTCGACAGAGATGGAAGATTGCGGAAGAATGAACTACGATGCTTCGATAGAGATGGGAGATTCCGGAAGAATGAACTACGGTGCTTTGATAGAGATGCGAGATTGCAGAAGAATGAACTACGGTGCTTCGACAGAGACGGGTGATTGCGGAAGAATGAGAATGCCGATAATCCCCCCTCCTGTTCTTGTGGGAAGCGGAACACCTCATCCGAGGTCTGATTCCACCACACCTTTTGAGTGGGACCGCCTGCGAACGGAAACTCTTCTCCAAGATCTAGTTGCCTTCAATTTCAGGGTTTCGGGCGTTTCTCAGATTGAAAATAATATCATCTACGAAGGCCACTTTCCTTTCTCGACTGTCCTCAGCTAACACCGAGCTAATCACCGCTTCAAAACAAGAGCACTCTTCCGATAGTCCCAATCAAGAAAGAGAGCAACATATTTAAATAAATCTGATGAGCTACACTAACATAACTTTTTCCAGTCTTGTGCTAACTATTCCTACAAACTCCTATTGCTCTCTTTTCTTCATGTTACTTGAGGTAAACATTTGCAGAAATTATCTTATTGCTAATTTTCTTTAGGCGCAAGGGGAATATGGGAATACAGTAGGCTTTTAGCGATAGTCAAATCTTTTAAAGCTGGTCGCTATATGAAGGCTTTGTAATTCCGTTCTCTTTGCACGTCTAGGATATAAAAATGAATAGCGATCTCCCATCGAAGTTTTGGGTGGAATATAGCACTTTCCTATTTACTATACGTTATAGAGAAAGTAAAAATTTATGTGTGCACAGACATGGCTTCTTCACTTCACTCGTACACCAGCAGAGGGGGCAACACCATCATAGGTTTATGTCGAAGACTCCGATATGAACAGGGAAGTAACATAAGAATAGTCTGACCCAGATTTCAAGATGTTTTCAACCTTTGAAAATTTGCTCTTGTACATATACATCATACAGTTTCGAGTAGAGTATCCATTAACATAATGAATAACTACTAGTTATTAACTAATTAATTGGTTGATGTTAAAATTAAATTTTACATGAGTTATTTAGAAAATAAGTCCTCTGTGTAACTCCGCACATACTTCTAATGACTTTTTTCTGCAGAACTAGAAATATATTTGATGAAGAATGGTTGCCCCACAATAGAGCCCCAAATCAAGATCAATCAACCAATCAATTTTATTGAGTTATAGCCTCCAGTGCAAGAATTAACCCATGATTAAAAAGGTACCAAAATATCTGAATGAAAATATTCATAAAAGACATTTAAAATTAATCGGTTCGAGGCTAAAAAAATTTGTAAAACCTAGAAATCCGGGATTTTGTCCTGGTGAAACAAAAGCCTGAAGTTGCAAGATTTTATAAAAAAAAAGAAAAAGAAACCTAGAAATCTGGATTCGTGTCCTGTTGACACCAAAGTCAAAATTAGGTTAATTTTCAAAAATTTGGTTATATTTCGAAAATTTTGTGAAAATTCGAAAATTTTCTAAGTTTTTTCAAAATTGGGACTTTTTGAAAATAGAATTTTTGAAAAACGAGACGGGACGAGCTGTATGGGTAAATTTTTGCAAGAAAACCCAACATGTAGATATCTGGGACTCTCTCGTGGTCCGCGGCGACGAGCCGCATTGACTCTATACTGGGGAACCTCGACTTTTTCTCCAGAGTTCTACAACTTTTTCCAAAGTCCAGTGACCCAGTCAGTGAGACAGTGACGCATTCAGTGAGAGAGTGACGCATTCAGTGAGACAGTGACGCACTCAGTGAGACAGTGACGCAGTCAGTGAGACAGTGACGCATTCAGTGAGACAGTGACGCATTCAGTGAGAGAGTGACGCAGTCAGTGAGAGAGTGACGCAGTCAGTGAGACAGTGACGCAGTCAGTGAGACAGTGACCCAGTCAGTGAGACAGTGACCCAGTCAGTGAGACAGTTATGAAAAATATATTTAAGTCTGGATAAATATACATTAACCGGTGTTTTATTAAACAATCTTACACCTTATGAGTGAAACCAATATTTTGTTTTTGGCAGTCTTTTCCTCTGTGGAGGAAGTAAATAGATATTTGTAATTGGATAACTGCGTCTTTACAACAATAAACAGATTGATTTCATCTTTAATTCTAATTGGACAGTGATATGTGTATAACAAAATAATCCCATAGCTTTTATTTCTGTTTCTGTATTTCCTTTCCTTTACGTACGTCAAAACCGCACTGAAATAACAAGTATAGCGCAATTGTTAATGGAGTCTTTATACACAAAGCTAACAAAATCTCATTCAAACTGCTTAACAACATGACAACAGCCATAGTATTTGGAACTAGCGAATGTTTCCAGCATTCCCCGTCGCACGGTGTTGAGCTTTACGTAGCTCTTCTATGCCAACACAACAATGTATTAATATACTTTCTCTGATAAGAAAAGATTTGGTGTGAGAGTTATACTGAGTGAGTGAGTTTTCAGTGTGCGTGTGCGTGTGTGCGTGTGTGTGTGCAAGAGAAGTTTTCGGGCTCGTCGACAACTAGGTGATTTGGGCCCGGATATATTCCTGTTTTTGTAACTTACAACAAATTATCTCTACCACTCTTCATGAAACAGCCTTACTCGCCACTAAATGAGGCTTGTCGGAACATGAATAGCAGTGCAGGGATGTATGGCTGGTGGAGCGAGGCAAAAACGTGTTTCAGGGAAGTGACCCAGATGAGCCGATTTTGTCCATGCTTGTGTTAGGAATCTTGGGACCGAGGCTTTAAGAGGATTTTGAGCTATATTCTGTAGACACCCATGAATAATTTTGAACGGTTCGCCATTTTTAAAAGTCTATGGAAATGTTTAAGTTACCCTTCCGCTCCCTTTTAGTCTAACTGGACCTGCTCATTCCACTTTCTGTATGTTTCTTCTCAGTTTTGTATTTTGAGCATTAAATTTATTCCTTAAACTTCCCTTTTGATTTGATTGGTATGTAAAGTTACATATGTACATAATCTCAAACGTGCTACCTAAAGGTTCAAATGTGCTTTTTATGATTACTTTACTTATTGACTCGCAAAAAAAGTAATTTTTACTCAAAAAGTACATTTATTTCTCTACAACTAGTAACTTCCATTTTAATCACACACTTTTCTAAAAATGCGAATCTGTAAGGCAATTTTAGAACAGTTGCATTTCTTGGCTTTATTAATTTTTTTTATTTGAGAAACTATGAACCAAAGCTTTGAACTTTCGCAGAGTTATTTGCTTATTTATTGGCATTCAAATAAATAGTTTTAAAATAAAAAGGTTATGTATTCCTCAACTGCAACTGACGCAATATATATACACATATATACATATATGATATATATCAGCGGTGCTCAAGCGCAGGCAAGTTAGGGGAGGTTGAAATCACCTCCTTCCATCCGCTGGGACAGAATGACGCATTTATCCGTGGTAACTAAAGTGTGACTTGTTCAGTTTTATTTTCTATACATATTCTTGTTCTGACCGGAAATTTGTCATGGAATGTCATAACTTGACTTTTACCTTCCGACATTTTCATGTTGTACAGTCTACTAACATTATTTAATTAATGTATTGCTTTCTGCAGCAAACAGTAATGTTTTAAAACTAAAACATAAAACTTGGTATTTTTCTATTCTCGATCATAAGCAAGTGATATAAAATTGAAATATATCCAACAGAAGCTTTAGATTTTTAAATGTTTGGATTTAACGAGTTATGCATGTTTTAATTAAAGAAAACCACAAGCTCAGATAAAGGATATTTCGCAAATAAAAAGAGAAAATGGGAGGAACGTGTTATGTCAGTAGTGGTTATGTGAATACGTGCCAATTAATGAGGGAACAAAGAAACACGTCAATAATTAGACATGAGTGACATAACTCGCATCAAACGGTACCTGTTGCACATATTATACAGTTAGAGGTGGAGTAGGAACGAAAGTTAAGAAGGTGTGTCTGGTTCCTTAAAAACTACGAGACGAAGGTCGTGTGGTATACTGTATATAAGGTTCCATTCTCCTCAGGAACGGCACACTTCACTTGTTAGCGAGTACTGGGAACAGCAGCGCTACTATCAACATGAACTCGTATCTGCAGGTGAGTGTCCCTCTCGGCTTCTAATGCCTCAACAATATTAGGGGCTACAATAATGGTCTTGTTTTCCCTTCGAGATCTGCTTTAGGTCATTATAGTGATTAATCTTCATGGGTTAAGCCTCTGAGGCTTGTGTTGGAGCAATTCTTAATTTTTTCTTGGGTCTACCAATATTCCTTTCAATTTATAGTCTTTTGTTTGCGGTCTTCTTTTTTTCTGCATTCATATGTCGATACATAACATACATAACCTATCTTTCAGAACAAATAATAATGGTGTTCGCTCATTTTTTACCGTTATAACATCAGGAATGCCTTTAAACCCAGTGAGGATAGGGGCTGAAGGCAAATTTCCACCCTCTAGCCGTGAATCGAACTGGATTTTTGGATTTGGAGGATGAAATGTCAACCATCAGGCCACAGATGTCACGATTAGTTTGCTAATATTTGCCTTTTTTTTACATTAGTTTTCTTCATAAACATTAAACTCACACGTACACTTCAGGAAGGAAGGTGGATAATCTTAGCTAAACAAAAATACCCATCGTTCAATTCGAAAGCTAGCTTGCCAATCTCAGACCACAGAAGTGGTATGCTTCCAATTATTTGGAAATGTTTTCACCATCAATATATAAATTATGATATTTAATAATTTAAAAACTTGCTAACAATAGTCTTATTTTATCCATGTCTAAGGTGTCTCATTTTCGATGCTTCTTTGATATTTTTCTCCTAGTAAAGCTCTATTCTTGTAAACCTTAAGTTTCATTAAGATTCTAGTGTTTAAATGTTACATTAGAAAGGTTAACTTTATGTGTCGTAAAACTAAGTTTTTCATGTATATAAAATCACAGCCCAAGTAGTTAGACAATAATTTGTTCTGTGCAAATCCAGCAATATTTTTATCTTCCACGTCGAACTCCCGCCGACACTTAGAACCCTGAAATAGCCAATCTGAATGAAAGGTGGAGTGAAATGAGAAGTGTGCTGAAATGGAGGGATAGAAAATTTGCGGGATATAACTATTTTTCCTATCATTCGCCTAGCGAACTGGGGAAACAGCTGGAAAAAAATAAGTCATGGGGTCGGCCACAGGAATCGAACTCGTGACCTCCCGAATGCGGGCTAAAGATGCCACCGCCTAAGCCAGCCCGCTCGCTTTCTGAGATAGATAGCAATATTCAATTGTTATAGTCAGAACATATATAACTATAACTATAATGAGCAAAGTTACTGACAATGCCCATATCATTATAGTTAGCAAACTGGGTCAAAAGCACGTGCGTTAAGGAACCCAGTGAAAGTTAGGAACCTGATAGCGTGACCATGTCTAAAGCATTATGCACACTCGGAATGCACCCAGAGGTAAGGTGCGCTGTCAGTACATTCACTTGTCCTTTGTGACCTTGCACCTGACAGCGGCATGCTCCGTTTTCATTCCAATCTACAACTGACAAGGTCCAAGAGAGCTCAGCTTTTATAATTGCAAGCAATTACCTTGTTGCAAAAATGATTTAATTGCCAATAGTAAGGCAATGTTATTACGTATTAAGAATCCAGAGATATTCCGTTGTTTCCTCACGAAGCTGGCTTCAAATGTGCCCGTCATTGAGGCGGTGGGTTAGGTTAGGTTAGGTTAGGTTAGGTTAGGTTAGGTTAGTTAAGCTTTTACTCTGATAAATTGGTCTGAGTGGCTAGGTTAGGTTCCAAAGGCCTTTTGGTGCCTATCTGCTCAAATTTTCGACTCTTTACCTGATTAGCCCCTGCTTATGTAGTACTTCACCCTCTATGACTCACAAGCCAGTGACTAGGATCAGACACCTGTTGGGGAGCACAGGAACCTATACACCGGACAGAGTGAAGACCTGGAATCGGGTTGATGGAAAGACCTGGAAAGGTGATGGAGTAATGGGTGGAATAAGTGGCGAGGGAAACCGGAGAAAACCCGCCTAGACGCTGCTTCGTCCACCGCGAATATCACACACAGCTCTCTGGGATCAAACCCGCGCCGCGTAGATGGTAGATGAACGGTCTAACCGCTCGGCCACGGCGCCGCCTGGTTTAAATTCAATTAACTATATTGGCTTGAATTGAGGAGAGTGTTTATACTTCGTTTTAATAAAGCTTACATTTCTGATGGTTCTTCGTTGTGCAGTAAAAACTAAATGTTCTGTTTCAGATTGCCCTTTGTCTGGCTGTTGCCGTAGCTATGGTGTCTGGAAGACCCCAGTACCACGGCCATCCTGGTGCTTACGGCCACTATGGTGCTCCTGCAGTACCTGGTGCTTACGGCCACTACGGCGCCGCTGCTGCCCCCGTGCACGACACACCTGAAGTCGCCCAAGCTAAGGCCGCCCACTTCGCCGCTGTAGCCGCCGCCGGTGCCCACGCTGGAGCTGGAGCTTACGCTGGAGCTGGAGCTGGAGCTTACGCTGGAGCCGGAGGTTACCACGGAGGCTACTACGGAGGTGCTGCCGACCACAATGGAGCTTACATTCATGACCCCACTGGAGATCATGCTCCCGCTTACGTGCACGATCCTTCTGGAGATTACGCCCCTGCTTACAACCATTATGGAGGAGCTGGAGCTTACGGAGGACACGCTGGAGCTTATGCCGGTCACGCTGGAGCCTACGCCGGTCACGCTGGAGCCTATGCCGGTCATGCTGGAGGTTACTATGGTGCTGCTGCTGTTCCTGGAGCTTACCCTTACGCCGCCGCCCCTCATGCTGCCCCTCTCCCCGTTCACGACACCCCTGAAGTTGCCGCCGCTAAGGCTGCCCACTTCGCAGCACATGCTTCCGCTCAGGGACATCATTATGGTTAAACTTTGACTCATTCCTCTTCATAAAATCACATTTGTTATTTATTACAAAT
Organism: Tenodera sinensis; assembly: GCA_030765045.1. NCBI lineage: Eukaryota > Metazoa > Arthropoda > Insecta > Mantodea > Mantidae > Tenodera > Tenodera sinensis. The sequence goes on from CM060968.1 coordinate 30,825,938, forward strand.
GCTAGTCCTGTCACCTTTACATGAAATCCCCGCTGGTCTGCCTTAAAAAAAAATCAAAGTTTCCCCTGCTCATTTCTGTTCTTTGCATTCAGCACTACGTCACAACATTACCGTCAGTATTAAAGTACAATCACAAGCATATACATATTTTTTTCCTTTCAATATATTATATCTTAATATATCAAAACATAAAATCTTGCCATTAACCCTATACATTTTTATTGTTATTTACAGAGAGCTTGACAAACTGTATTGCGTGATGTAATATAGGAAAAAAATAATGTAAATAAATACGAACATTTTTATAAGAAATAATCTATACCTATTATTTTATATACCCAAGCCCAAATACCACTCCTATTCTCCTTGGGCCTTGTTTGCACAGGAGTTAGAGAGTAACAAATAAAACAAAATTATAATTTCTATTTCTTTTCTACACTGTAGTTAGAGAAGGTATTGCATTTCACCAAAAAATTCCATGCCCATGTAAATACAAGTTCCTAGTTTCTCCAAAAAGAAATTTTAGAAAAATGTCTGCGCCTGTGTGTATGTTCATCTGTGAGCAACATAATTCAAAAATAAAATACAAAACTGGTATTTATGTTCAGCATCTTTTAAGGATACGACACGACAATTTCCAAGAGTATCCCAAACCCTAAAATACTCCCTTCATTACTCTACAATTACTCAAAAATTGTGATTTTCTCAAAAATGACTCACGATTTTAGTTAAAATACCATATGTTTATTTTAAGACATTTTCATGACAAATAAAATGTATATTTTGAATTTTCAGAAAGCAGTTTCAAAAGCTCTCTCCACTCAATTATTTTTTATAGTTGTATAAACTGTAAGAGATGGACAAAATCTTAAATAATTCAATGCCACAGTTGGCACTTGGTGTAAATTTAGAATGTGCTTAAAGAGCAATAGTTGATGTGTGTTTTGTTAATGCAACAGTAGGCAACTAAATGTTCAATCCAAATACTAATTATGGTTTTCATAATTTTAAGTTTTGCTATAGACTATCCTTGTTAATATCAAGCAAAAATAGCCCATATTACTATAGTTATACAGTCCTAAAACTTCCTCTTAAATAGAAATGAGTTATGCATAGTTTTCTTCTCGAATTTGAAATACTTAATTAAAACCTTTAGTTTTTGTACCATAAATATTAAGAATTGACACCGGTTGATCTAAAACGCGTATTAATTTTAAATAAATAAAACTCATTGCAAGTTCTTCAGTTTGTAACTAAAATTAGCAAAATCACTGACCGTTTTAGCTTAAAGCAGGGTTTGTCTATCTACGTCTCCATACTGGTTTTATTTGGCGCATCGGAAAGCTTAAATATAAACAAAGGCCTGAGCTTTATTTATTTTTTTTCATAAGTTTTGAACGATTAAACAAAATAAAGCCCTCAGATTTTTTATTCGATTTTAATCTTATGACCAGAGCTCGGATGTTTATGACGTGCCAAAGTTCTTGTTTGTGTTTTTTTTTTCCATAGAAAATATAAGTGAAGCACAATTGTATCCAGGTAATTAAATGTGCTATGGGAATTGCTTAATTTTAAAGTCATACTTTGGATTTTCTTGACGTTTTTGTCATATTTTCTCTTAAATTTTCGTATTTTTGTCATAGTTTCACATTTCTATTCCACTTTCGTATACCTATGTGCTAGCAGTCGTCCCATATCTCCCAATTCATATCTGTAATATTTCTTACAATTATCTTTCTTAGAAATATATGTTTACGCGAATTTGGAGGGTAAGCTGTATTGTATAGAAAGAGACAGACGAACAGAAAATCACAGATATAAAGAAAGCACGGATAGTTTAATATGGTTATTGTCATATTTTCTGCCAAAGTCAATTGCTTCCAAATTCTCAGAAATGTAACTGATCCTTTCTGAAAACTTTAAAAAGTATGTAAATTGTTACTATAATTATTTTTTGTCATTACCCTTCAAAATGTGACATTTATTTCATTCTGTGCAGAGTTGAGGATTACCTCTGGATTAAGTAATTAAATGAATGAAAAATGCATCAATAAAATTAATATTATTTATTTATTATGGAGTGTCCTCCATTTTTAAACAAGATTTTCAATATAATTTTAATTTAAACAAAACTGAATTTTTGAAGATTTCGAAAAAGGAATTTGGTGTTCTAGTTCTGTAACATTTTTATGGCTCAGTTATACCATTTTAAGAAACGTGGCCTGTAAACATCATCTAATCCCTCTGACGTCAGCAGAAGGTTTGTAAACCCCCATACAAGAGTTAGTAACGAGTGATAGTTGCAACAGAGGTCCTTTTGATGCCGTAGAAGTGTTTTCTCTCTATAAACGCACCGTTGCCTGTTATTCTTTGTTAGATTATGTCAAAGCTTTAAGGATTTCAAGGGCCTCTCACATGATGAGGATAGCATATTCCAAAAGCAGTTCAAACCGTTACTAAATGATATTGTAGTACATTCTGAACTGTCGCAAGAAATCCCTTGTCGTTCATTTATTTCCACATCTTTTGAAACGAGCTTACGAATCAAGATCAAAGAAAGCAGTAGTTTACCATGGAGTGGCTTCTTTGGAATTATAACTCTAAGTTAAGGTTTCCTTTTGTCAACTGCTTTCCCCAGTTCTGAGAGTTGACGCAGCCAACAGCTTGTGAGTAACATTTCTATGGAAATTCAAGTGCACGTCAGAAATAGGCTTTAAAAAGGGAGAGAAATTTCATGCCAAGTGAATAGCATTCTACTAACACTGTAAGTGAGTTTTGGGGAGCGTATATTCGTTAAAGACGATCTACAACGACAGTTAATTTTTAATTCATTTTTACTTTCAATGCCGTATACATGTTGTAGCGATTTGACAATCTGACAAATTCCACTTCTGCCCCCAGAGTGACAAAACCAGAAAATCTAGACCAATTACCTACTATTTTCTTATAAAACTTTTGTGCAACATTTTCTTTTGCTGACGTTAACAATGTTTAGTCCTTCGTGATATTACAACTCACAACTGTTTACCTCTCGTACCCTTGAGTCACTCCTTTCTGCCTTTCTTCACTTTCTCTGTCTCTCAAACAACCGAATTTGACGATACGATCACTCAACACTCATTAACTGTTTCACTGTCTTTCTCTCACTTACACATGCAGATATTGCACATACATACATTGAAACTAAAAGCTCATCTGAAGTCACTCAGGCGCCTCGCTTCCTTATGTAGCGGGGATGACTAACACGCCCTTTCTCGAACTTCTACAAATAGGCCGGCTACCGGATATTTCTCGAATAATCTGGAAAACTCCTTTTGGTTCAGCCGCTCTGGTCAGGCAGCCTTGAGCGCCGCGCCTTGTATGTGATGTGATAGCCTGGTCCCGACGTCCTTCGCTGTGCGCCTTGGCCGGCGTCACAATATGAAACTATGTATGGCTCCTTAGTTTCTCTTTTATATTCGTTGTTTGTTCTTTGATGGTGTAATAATTTTGTACGTTTGTGTGTGATAGGATGCTTTTTTACCTTTGTTTCTAAGGCAGAATCTCTACCTTCTTGCTGCTTGTTGTTCTTGGTTCTAATTCAGTCGATATTTGCATGAAAACCCTTATCTACAAGTAGGCGTGTTCATCATATATTGCAGGCAGGTTATTCAACACTCAGCAACTCTGCTAATTGTCTGGATATACCTACGCCTTTTTCAATTGGTATTCAACGGTTAAGGCAATCACTTTGTGATAACCGCCTCTCTTAATTTATTCTCTCCACATACTGCCACTGAAGCAATTAGTAATTAATAACGAACGTATGAAAGAAGAGCAGTCATATTAAATTAATATTCCGACACACAGTACGCTTTTGGGTATCTAGAATCTATTTAAGAACTATATATGAATGAATATTTATTTTTTCCCCATATGCATTCGCGTACCATTCATCTGACTGTGATGAAGATTGACACACATAAGTATTTTTACAGAGTAGGTTTTGTGCTTTCTATTTAACTATACAACGTATTACATTCATACGCTTTTCTCTACCGACTCTTCTTTTCCGAAACACAATCACATTTATTTATCTTTTTCTTCTTGTATAAAAAATCATACGTTTTCCATACCTTTGAAATAGAAATACAATGTATTACATTCACACGTATTTCTCTACTCGCTATTCTTGCTCTGATATTTGTGGTTATTCATCAGTGTTTTTGCATACTATCTTCCGGTGTTTTTATTTATTTAAATACTTTGCTTAGTTTTTGTTCTTTATAATATCATAAGATTTTTATTTAAATATTTGTTTATTTGTATTGAGTAATATTTTTAAATGTTTCTAAAGAAACAACGCTATTCCTAGTTAAGTCCAACCTAAGTTCTAGGGATAAATCGTCAAATCACGGGCAACGCCGAGTATTTCAGCTAGTTGCAAATAAATATATAAGATACCTTATAACATCTAGTAATTACTTTAAATCTTAACACAAGATCCTGTGTACTACCTCCCACTTCCTAGCTTTAGGGTTAATGAAACTATAACTATTTTTTTCAAATGAAACTATTTGTGTATTTTCTGACACTAAACTTTTCCTTATTTCTTTGTTCCGTATTTTTATTAAATAAGATTTTGTCTCTAAATATTAAAATAACAACAGCCACGCACTAATTTAGTGTTTCGGGTTTTCACTTTTCATAAGGAGATTAATGAAAGACTCAAAGGCTAAAATATTTGTGCTCGAAAACACAATTTAACACAGTATAAATAAAAATAAAATGAAAAAGTATAATTAAATCTAATATTTCCTACAATTACCTCAGGTATTGAAATCTAGCAGTTATTCCAACCGGAAACCAGCCAGAATACATACACCTTAGCTACTGGAAACCAGCAGCTATTTCCTTAGCATAAAAGAAAAAGAAAAACAAAACAATAAACAAATATATCACATCTATAGTACATTATATATCAGATATTATGTCCAAACGCTTACCTTGGAGACGCTTACCCCTCCACTCCTTCAGTGGAAGGGACAGTCAGTATCCAGAGGCGGACATAAACCATGATTCCATGGCCGTTACTAAGTCAGAACTTGAATTTTCTGGGAATGTCCTCAGACCTCCTCATTCTAGATCATTTTTGCACAAATGGTGAACAGCAACAAACTTCAAGTTTGTCTGTATTGATAGACTTCTTAAAACGTAAGCAGTACCAAAGAAGCCACTAATTGAACAGATGTTTATCGCATAAAACTTGAAAGTGTTTTCGTACATGTTACCAGGCTACCTACCTACAAGTTATATATTCCTTTTTCCATACCTTTTAAACTCTTAAACTTGACTATTGTAAAATCTTTTATTTCAGAACAATAACAGTCTTTTCTATTCATTAAAGTATGTTTTGAAGCCTTATTAGTTAATTATAAAATGCCCTGGACAGTTGCAAATATGTACGCCATAAAAGTCTTATGGGATTGTAACAATTTGTGACGCAGAACGAAGCTCAGGCTTATTTTAATTGAAAATATGTAATTTTCTTTCGATACATTGGGAATGCATCTTGTAATTCGATGCAATGATTTGTACAGCTCATGGTTTCTGGGTGGAATGCAACAAGTGAGTACGTCAATAAACAATTCCAGGTAAACAGCGATATCTAAAGGTGGCCTCCTGCTTCTGGTCGCGTTTACGATAGTAGTACCAACCTTGGAATGTGTATTCACGCTAGATCAAAACAAAGAAGTCCTCAAAATATTATAAATTTGCTATTTTTAGATCGTATGACATATTTATCTTATAAAACAAACGATACTTTTAACTATTCTACCTTTCTCCCACTGACCATGTTCTACTTTTCTGAAAAAAATATTAAAAAGGTATGAGCTTTTCTTTCGAATTTTACCGATTTCCATTTCAATATGAGAATCCAGGGCGACGTAATACCAGTTTAAAGTGTGGTAGTATTTTTATGGACACCCTTTACTATAGCTAATTAAATCGTCTTTGGAGCTCAGAAAAGCTATCTATGCAACGTCGGGAAAGCAGGCTGTTTATAATGAATGGTAAACAAATAAAATATTCGGTCTGCCATTGAAGGGAGAATGTTAGAGCTGTATGCTGCAGGTTAAACAGACATGACCTGCTATGTATGTACTTGTAAAGCAATTACAAAGTCACTCTCTCTCATGCTCGAGGTAGGTATATGGATCACTGTTTCACAAAGAATGCACTTTGAGAGAAAGTGAGGTTAATCTCGTCATCTATATCAGTTTAAGGATTGAGATCCGCCCTCTAGACCCTGATGGGTATTGACCTTCGGGCGAGGAATGTGAGCGATTTCCTTCAACTTGGGTTCACGGTAACCGCAGACAAAGGAACACGCCATTATCTGGATTAAGTCATCGCGCCCACGGAAAGTACCTACATACATGACGGAAATGCCTTTGGGTCGCTTTAGTGATTTAAACCAGGCTTTTGCGTCAAACAATGGACCTTTGCAACTGAATCTGCAGGACGTTTTAACCTTGTGATCCAGGAAAAGCCCGCAAGGAGTGGCTGATCCATTCACCGAAGACAGACGCATACAAATAAAGCACAAAGTTGCATGGCTAACTGTAAACATTATGTTTCATTTGTCACACATGAGATTATCTCCCTCAGCAAGACGCCACATAACGTAATATATGGAACTAAAACGACATATAACACAAGCTTAGCCGGGAACTGAAATCGGGACAGCAGGCAGGTGGTCTAGCCACTGAGGGTTGGGAATTTCTCTCTAGCCAAGCTTATTACCTTCCTCCCCAGTGTTAGTATAAGCATTATCGCCTGTGATGTGTAATAAATTGTTTTTGAACGATTTATGGAAATACAGTTGGCGACATTGGCTAAACAAAGAAATGATCTAATGATAAATGGTATCGTACAGGATTTAGCGTGCGTGAAACAGTGTGATTAACCACTATTACAAAGAAAAGCAATATAGATCAAGATACGAAAATAAATGTAAATTGTAGAAGTATCTAGTATCTACTAGCTCGAAATTACCAACACTTGCCCACATAAATCGCTAGATTCCCACACCCCATTAATCAGAAGGTCGTCTAACTCATGCCTGCGAGTTACTCATCCGTTACAGCCGTTCCTTTTCCTCCGAAAGCTACTGTGAATGCCTTACATAATTTATTCCACTTGGTACCCGTCTGATAGGAACCTTGGAAGTCACGTGGGAACCTGCGAGCACGAGAAAGCAATGCGGTTTCAATCAATACAATAAGAGAAATCGACTGTAACAACCGTATTTTCACAGTGATATAAGGTCCAACTGCCACATTAAAGACACAACTTTTCGAAAAGTAAAAGATGTGGGAAGAAAAGAACTTCGAAGTCAAAAGCAATATCACTTATTTTCCTTTGTTACGAAGAGTGTATAAAAATAGCAAACAAGAACCAGAAGAAGATAGATTGCCTTTACTCTAGCATGAAGAAAATTGTGGGAGCAGGAATGGGATTCTGAAAGCTTTTAACGTTATACATGGCGGCAATTTCTGGAACTAATGTTTCTTTTCCCCAATACTGACAAAACATTTCAATCTCTGGCGAGCAATCATATTCCCGGAAGGCTTTGGTAAGGTTCTTCCAAAGTTCAGCAGTGCGAATATTGGTACGATTGGTTCTATATATGCTGTCCGTACAGCTTCATGTGGAAGTTAACCAACCTTTTCAGGAGATGTGTGCGCAACAGTGTTGGGACTGAGTTTTTAGGTGAAAATTGAAATATTTATATGATGTAATGCAAAAATCGAAGACAACTGAATCTTTTGGACAAAGATTTTTCTCGACTCACCGTTTTTAAAAGCCAGTGTGTTTAAAAGATAGGAAACGAGTTACTTAACCTCACTTGACCAGCACGCTTCCATCTTCTGTATGGTTTTCTTTAAGTTTGGGTACAAAATGTATTCCTTATATTTGAGTTTTCCTCTGATTGTATACACAAGTTTACATACATAATTTGAAACACTCTATCCAGAGATTCAACTATGAACTGTAAGATTGCTTTATTCATAGGCTCATACACGAAAACAAATGATAATTGTAGACTATCTAGTATATACTAACCTGAAATTACTAACATTTGTCCACATAAATCGCTAGATTCCCACACGCCATTAATCAACAGCAACGAACGGCCATGTTATCGTGGTAAAAAAGGAATTTTAAGACAAGCATGTCCATAAAAAACAAACATTCATCTGCATGCGATAAAATCAACTTCAAACACTTCCATTTAGCTTTATTAGCCCAAGTATAAGAGATGACGATCGTGCTTCTCTGAAAAATGTGAATGCGTAAAGCAGTTTTAAAAATCTACTTCTTCTGCTAATTAAAAACATGTAATTGTATTATCTGGAAAAGCTAAAGCTTTGTGTTTTTGCACAGTAATTCGTTTATTTGGAAGCTGGCATGCATATGAGTAAATGAATAGCTTTCAAATTACAATTACCACATGATCATCTAGAATAAGGATGTTCAACCTTCTCTCTTTGGAGAACCTTACGTAATGAACTGCTATAACCCATTCCACTTCTTCAATCGGAGGGACAGTCAGTCGGTATCCAGTGACGGACACAAAGGCGATTACACGGCTCTTTCTGTCATACCTTGAAGATTTTGGAAATGCCTCAGAAGTCCTCTCGGAATACAATACGGAAGCGAGACCTGGACAATAACTAAGAAAAACGAAAGGATACAGTCCGCAGAAATGAAGTTCCTAAGAAAAGTAAAAGGATGTACTCTGAGATCAAATAAAGAATTCGGAAATTAGGAAGGAAATAACATTGTGAATGAAAAAATATAGGAAGGGAAAACGAGGTGGAGGGAGCATATAGAAACCATGGGAATAGAAAGAACAGACTATATTCCTAAAGGAAGGAGAGATATAAAAATACCAAGGAAAGGATGGTATTGTGAAGTACGAACCTACTGCTTGAAGTGAAGAAGTAACAATGGATAGCCAATACTTCTAAAACAATGCAGCTTTGATTTATTTTCAGTCTGGAAGACATCCGCACATCAAGGGTGACCATTTTTCTCCCTATGTGCTTCCTGCATTGCTGCCAACTCTAACCTTTACCAAACACGTGGCCTCGGTTGTTCGTTCCGTTATGAAAGTGGTTTTGTATTGAACGCGAGGCATTTGTTTTCTTATTGGTATGGTTGGTCTTATTGTTACAAGAAAATGTAAATTAATGAAGGATACATTGCTCCCAGGCTTCGTATTTACACAGGGTTAGGCTGAAAAAACTGTCCCATCTCATGTTGTATAATTTGAAAGGAAAGTATGTTGGTCATACCTTCTTCCGCGTGTTTAATTTCATTATATTTGTTGGCGTTTTTATATGTATGTTATGTCTCTTAAATCTATGGTCATATTGCGATAAATCTGTTGAGGTACCTCGGGATCAGTGTGTGATGCACAGTTAGTCTTCAAGGTCTCATCCATCATCTTGCTTAGTCACGTGTATACAGAGGAATCAGTGCAGGACATCTGTACCGTCCATGGCGGCCAGATGGCTGTAGGGTGCCATCCTTTCATTAACTGTGTGTAGATGGCACAGTACTCGCATTATTTTCATTTTTACTGCTATTTTAGGAAAATTCTGCATAGATGTCTTTTCTATTAACCAAATTATCGAAAAAAGAAGAGAAAATCATTTAGAAACACATAAAGCCTTTGTAGATTTAGAAAAAAACTTTGATAGAGTAAGCAGAACTAGGCTTTGGCAAGCATTTGACAGAAAAGAATATGAGGAATATATATCAAGAAACAAAAATAAAAATAGTTTTAATAATGGTTTAAGTCAATGATGTAGTTTATCTCCGCTTTATTTAACATTATATTTATATTTACTATGTCCTTAGAAATTTAAAAGACGAAATACTATTAGGAATAAAAATAAATAAAAATAATGCGTTAAATATGCTGCTCTTTGCAAATGACAATGTTAATACAAGACAGAGAGGATAAGCTGAAAATAAGTATGTATAACTTACAAAAATTGATCAAGGATAATGGTTTAAATAGAAAAGTCGAAGAATATGACGTTAATAGGAAAACAAATACAAAGGCGAGTGGTGATTCAAGACAGTCTGAGTACCCGACAAACGATAATATGTGGACCAGGGACTATAAATAACTCAACTGCATGTTGAAGATCGATTTGTGTAAACCGCACTGCCACACGGCATGGAACTTAAAAATATTCTGGTCTACTAAGGCGCTCAATTATTTTTTCCATGGCTGTACATATTGTGACAGAAAAGCAACCGGTTTGATCGTGTTATTTTATCACTTTATTGTTCTCCAAAACAAGTCGTTTTTTTTCTCGTCCTTAACTCAGTCTGCAGTCTTTCGTGCTATTACAGCTCAGTTTTTACTTCCCATAACCTTGCTCAGTACTTTCAGTGCCTTTTTACTTTCTCTGCCTTACATATACTAAATACGACGATTTCGTGGTCTCATTGTATAGTGGAGATGACGTAATAGGACCGTTTTCGACTTCTACACCCCCGCCGGCGATCACGTGGCCGAAACTTTCTCGAACGTTCTGGAGAAAGCCCCTTTTGTGTAGCCACTTCTATTGTTGTTAGTCACGTACACACACAGTGGCGCGAGGCAGCTGACCTTGAACGTCTTTGCCCACTCGCCGGCCCGGTATGAAGCAGCCCGGACCCGACAATCCTTTGTTTTGCGCCGCGCCCGACATTACAATACTGTGAGAAGTTCTAAAGCAAACAAGGATGTGCAACTTTTTAACCCCAACCAAGGATACATTATTTCGGGATTCCATTACCGCCCGTGAGATTGACGATTCGTTTACCGAGGAATGAGTTTTCAACTCGTTTAAGTTTCAAACCGTGCCAGTGCAAACGACGAAGAGCCACAGCATCGAACCCGGGACGCCAGAGAGGTGAGTGAGGTTCCCCCATCACAAAGCCCTACTGTGTTAAAATAGATAAAGGTGGAACAGCGAGAAGGTAAAAGAACTCCCATAGGGAGCGAAAAAATCCACCATATCAATGAAGTGTTCAAGAAAAAATTGAGAATCAGGTCACGCATTTGGAAACAGGTTGTATGTGATATGTGCGTTGAATGCAGAGAATGTGGAATGAAATAAGTGGCTGATGCATGGTAAAGGAACAAGCTTCTTGCATAGACAAATGCTTAAGGACCACCGAACGGAAGCAAAAAGAAATAAATCGATGATAAACTACACACAAAATATATACAACTTGTGTGCCAGATAAATTCTCCGCTAAAAGCTTGGGCTCGCCTTTTTGCAGATGTACCGCAGCGAAAACTAATGGAACATCGAGAGCGAATCTTGTAACATATCATCCAGTAAGTAATAAATATTTATATTGCAATTGTTTATGGCGGTAGTGACATTGTGCACTATCAGAACGGTGTAACGTAGTCTGTGAAATCACATTCGGGAGGAATGTTCAAGTAATGATTTATACCTCAGCATATTAAGCATGGCATAAACCGCATTTAGCGATATTAAGTCATATATTAAGCGCTCTGTAGTCATGGGCATTGATAACCGGTTTAATATGCTATTTCTGGTGCTGCATTGCTAGATCCTGACAGTCAGATGTCAGGATTTCTAGAGAAAAGGATGAAAATCGTGCTTTCTTGCAGGTGCTTTTATAACCTCACTCTTGTACAAAATATTCGTAAAATGCATATTTACCCCTTCATATTAAACAAGATAAACCTGTTTGTTTTAAGACACCTTTGTTTACTACGTATATTAAGTAACGCGATTTATATTCGAGCCAAAATTCCATGTGGATATTTCACCGGAAATATGTTTTGAGCCCCTTGAATTTGAAAAAAAAAAAAAAAAAAAAAAAAAAAAAAAAAAAAAAAAAAAAATTAAAAATAAATAACAAAATATCTGATGTGCTGCATGCACTCACATGACTTTCTCTACTCTTGTAAAAACTATTTGTAGAAACTCTTATTCCTATATCTTCTTCGTGTTAGTTGAGGTAAACATTTGTACAAATTATCTTATTGCTTATTTCCTTGTAGGTGCAAGGGGAATATTAGAATACAGTACGCTTTGAGCGATAGTCAAATATTTGAAAGCTTTGATATCCCGTTCTCCTTGCACGCTTAACATAAAAAATGAACAACGATGATCCATTTCACGAAAGATGTTTTCCGAAACTCACACACATAACAAGGAATATCTCCGAAATGGTTAACCCTACAAGAAAATTCATTGAGACATAAATTGTGTGTTTTAGCAATATCTACATTTTTGTACAGTAAGCTTTTGTCTATCTCTTACGGTTTACGGGTTATTCAAAAGTCATCCAGAGTAAACAGGACTACATAGGATATAGCCAGAAAATTCAAAATATACATTTCATTTATCATACAAATATCTTAAACATATGGCATTTTAATCAAAATCTTCAGAGCTATTTTCAAGAAAATAAAAATTTTCGAAAATTTTTTCGTGTAAATGGTAGTTTAGCTGGGGTTATTTTCTTCAAAATCTTCGTGTTGCATCCTTGAAAGACATTAAACTTGTGTGAGTTTTGGAGAACTTATACTTCTGTCAAATGGAACATCGTTATTTACCTTTTGTACGTTAACCGTGCAAAGAGAACGGGATTTGAAAGCTTTAAAAGGTTTGACTGTCGCTCAAAGCCTACTATATTCCCATATTCTCCTGGTACCCACAAGGAAATAAACAATAATATAATTTCTGCAAATGTTTATCTCAACTAACACGAAGAAGATATAGGAATAATATTTTGTAAGAACGGTTAGTACAAGAGTAGAGAAAGTCATGTGAGTGCAACACATCAGATTTTTAACAATTAAGGTTACACTGTAAGATTCCTTGGAGGTAAGAAACATGACCTTACGTTGGTGCCAAATACGCATGCTTCCCACTTTATTATAAACAGTCCCTGAACAAGTTATTGGAGGTTACCGTGGCAACCTTGCGCCTCTGCCGTCAATCTCCTTATGGGTTGAATGAATCCCCTCCCCATGACCCCAATTATAACATTATTAAAAATTCCCCACCAACTACTTGTTACCAGCGGCGATAACGATTCACAGTTCGCGGAAGTGTATTTTGCCGGAGGACTCTTCCTAATTCAATTATCTGTGCATGTAACGATATTGGAAAACTATTAAACTACAGACACTGAACTATCTACAAAAGTTTTATACCAAATGAAGGCAGACTCTGATGAGGAGTGCTGTATAAACTTATCAAAACAGAAACAAGTAGCCAATAAATAAACAAAAGAAAAGATAGCGCGGAATTGAACGCCCTTAGGAACTACATTAGAAGATTATATTTAATCTACTGGGTGCTACAGAGAAGAACACCAAAATGCAAAGCTATGATATAACTATAGGATGTAGGATATGCAACGGAGATTGCGATCTATTAGGCATTTCACGCTCCAGGAGAAATGGATAAAAGAACCAAAGGAGGCCACAGATCACAAAGACGCGTGGACTGCTTCAATCTCGAAGACCCGTCCCACTGCCTAGGGAGAGCGATGAACAATGCGCAGGGCAGCGTTATAAGTCATGAGACCTAGGCATGAACGAAAGAAAGCGGAATTAAAGGGAAATAATACAAAGGAAGTCATGATAGCATTTGTCCACACAGTAAAGGGAACTGCAAATACGAAAGGTGATCTTTTGTACACCCCCGGGAGGATGGATGAGGCGAATGGGTTCTAAGAGCGGCCGGAACGCTACCACGATGGAGCAGTTGTCAGGGTCCCTACACCCCGGCGGAGGCGGGCTTAGCTCCACTCTCCCACTCGGGTTTGTGCCAACCCTTGAGGGGTCCGGAAACCAGTGGTGCACCTTCCAATCTGGAGGCGAGATTTCCAGAGGGCATTTGTTCCCACTACCGACGCTTACAACCCTGAAAGAAACCTAACGGGATGAAGGGTGAAATAAAATAATTAATGGAGGGGTAGAACATTTCGAGGATATGAAAATTCTTCCCAGCATTAGCCTGGCGACCCGGGGAAACCTCCGAAGAAAACCATCTACTGTATGTTAATTGAGATAAATATTTGAAACCGCTTTATTTCAGATTTTCTTGTAGGTACAATGGAGATAAGAGAATAGAGCAGGGATAAAGTCTTAATTCTTTTCAACCAACATCTGAACCCTTGGTCTCCAAGTAATGGCAGGAAGTAGTTTACCTCAAAACAAATTATCAAAAACTTCCTGTGCTTGGTGTTACCACTGACAATGAACAAGGTCATATTCAAGAATGTTGATTGGTTCAACACGATCTCGTGAGTTATTCCCATAACACATTGCAAATATCATGGTTGCTTCAAAGAAGTAATTATAATTCTTGACCTTTGACTATAAAATGGTTTCTGTATATCACTGGGAGGCAATTTGAAAACTTCCTTATTGTCAATTCAGTTCCTTTCACCTGTTGAGACAGCGCAGGTTATTATGTGAACTTAAGGACGATCAACTGCTTGGTCATTAGCGCCCTTCTACAACGGAACATAGCAAAACTCGTAACAGCACCAATATAAGTAACTTACGAAACAAAAGAGGCAAAAACGAGAACTGAAAATAGTAAAATTTATAAAAAAATACCAAAAGGTATGAAATCTCAATATCTAAAATTCTAATTCCTTAGGTTCATGTTTACCTCTATTAAAAATTTAAGTGTTTCGACTTTATTCATCGTCCGCCAGGATCTCTGCAAGTCTGACCGGTAGCAGCAGGACCACAAGGCAGAGAGATACACGAAAAGAGGTTACTTTCATAGGGGTCCCACTTGGATTGCGGCACTGGAAACACGAATCCACCAGCTCAAGTAGTTCTATCGGCACAACACAGAGTGGCGCTGGTGGTACTGCTCGACGCGTACGAAAATCTGATTTTTCGTTGCACAAGTTTAAAACTTGAATCAGCCAGAGAGAAAACGTCCTGGAGCCATTGTTCTGTCACAATTTTAAGCTTGTTTCCATGGAGACTTGACCAATCCTCTTGTATATAATTTATGAATGAACTTGTTTTAAGGACTTTTTTACTACCGTATGGTTACTTTGCATCTACTCAAGACTCCATGTGACTAAAGCTCAAGTTTTCTTCACCCTTAATAAATAGAAATCATTAACAGTTATCAAGAATGGTAAAATAACGGTACCATAACCAGGTGACGACATCTGTGGTCCCTATTAGAAAGATCATGCGTTCAAATCCCTTAAGGTAATGTATTGATGAAATTTAAAAGATGCACAGCTTTTTTCTGATTGCTTCGAATTTTTTCCTATACACTCAGAATATAAAATATTTGGTGTACACAAAATGTCTATGTTGTATGTCGACAGTGTTTAAATTATTAAAATATTTTTTAGCAATAAATCGCTTTTTGATGTTAATATGAAATTACCCTCGGACCCTACAGCTGAAAAAAAAAAAAAAAAAAAAAAAAAAAAAAAAAAAAAAAAAAAATCGAGATAAAATGATTTCAAAGTTCAAGAATATATTTGTGTACTTTAACTAAATTCAATCAACTTAAAATTCCCCAGCAGCATATGTGGGACTTTGTAGCATTCTCCTTGGCCTCAGTAGCAGATTTTGAGAATTTTAAGTTTGCTTGGTTGTTTCTTAATACGAAGACTTCCCTTTCGCCTTCGCATTGTTCAAATTTTTGAAATTTATTATTCTTAGCTAATCTCTACGCTATGCACTTTCGCTAAGTTGTAGAAAAAATTCTTAAAATACTGCTTGTTACGACTTAACTATAAACTAATGAATAACTTAAAAACTATAATTGCCTCAACAATGGCTAATATATAAATGGAACACTGAAATAACCTGGCAAGATTACAGAATTACAGAACACTGGCAGCATTCCTCTGTTTGGAAGCAAAACATATGTCAGATTCGCGGCATTTCAGTTCAGTATATCGAATTCAATTCAGCACAGCCAACTCACAACCTTTCTGAAGCAAAATTCCCTGCAGAAGTTTAAAATCAAAGCCACTGAAAACGAAAAAGACATTTCAAAGTTGTATCAACGAAGTTGAAAGCTCTCCCGCACTAGGACATTTAAATACCTTCCTGGAGGTTTAAAAATGGCTGTGTGCCTTTAAAGCATAATAAAAATGCAAAAAGCTAAAATCAATATTTTCAGCAATTTCCACAAAATTTCATAGGCACACTCCCTTAAGCCGATTAATCTCTGGTGTTTTTTCCCCTTATTTTCATTCGACTAGGTAAATACCGGTATGGATATTTAATATTTAATTTGTCTTATTTTACATGTATATTCTGTGGAGTAACATTTTCTATTCCATGGCATTCTCAACTAAAAGTCAAGGCCTTGTTCTCAACAATCTTCTATTATAACTCCAAAATGTTGACGTGGGAGCACGAGGACTTTTAAATATTTCTTAATCTTTTAGTAATTTATGGAAATATTAAATTAGGTGTCTTATAGCTCCATGCCCGTCAGAGACTTGGGCCTTCCAGCGGTTCAAGAATTATCAAAATTTGTGGGCTTGTCCGTCGTATACATATGCGTGGAAATATTCTCTTAATAATATACTCTAACAATAATGGACACAATTCCAGGCCAGTTCAACTATTTTTCTCTCTTTTTTCCCTCCAATTTAGAGGTGGGCAAAAGCGGATTCATGAATTCGTGTGATTCGTGAACCTTTCGCCGTGTAGCTATACAACACAACGGTACACACCGCCTTCCTGAGATGATTTCAGCAGTCCACAGGTCACTTCAAGTAATTTCACAACCAATGTCATGTGACAACTCCCTTAACCAAAAAATCAAATTATTAAGTACTTACTTAAAATGCATAAAACCACTCAGTACTGTACCATAGGATAAAACTAGTTATATTCCCTTTCATGAAGACTTAAAAACTTAACCATTTTATTGTAGATGTAATGCTAAAATACATAATTTATGTCCGAATAAATATTCCTCGTTATGTGTGCAAGTTTCGGAAAGCTTAAAAACTTTTGTGAAATGGAACATCGTTGTTCATTTTTCTATATGTTAAGCGTGCAAAGAGAACGGAATCTCAAAGCTTTAAAAGATTTGACTATCGCACAAAGCCTACTGTATTCTAATGTTCTCCTTGCACCTACAAGGAAATAAGCAATAAGATAATTTGTACAAATGTTTATCTTAACTAACACGAAGAAGATATGGAAATAAGAGTTTGTAAGAATGGTTAGTACAAGAGTAGAGAAAGTCATGTGAGTGCAACACATCAGATTTTTTCAATTTCTTTGGCTCTCAACGACGAAAAGTGTTGTACTCCAAACGAGTTTGTAACAATTGTGACGTGCTGTGCATTCTGTCACTGCAATTTAGAGACGTCCTGTGTTGGATGAGTGTGCGAGTTGGACTGGCCTGGAATTCTGTCCGTTATTGTTAGCCATATAGTAAACTATGTAATTGGTTTGTTGGAAAACATTACACGAACAGAAAAAATAACTAAAACACCGAAATGGATACATATTAAAGGGATCATTTATCGAAGTATCTGACAGTGTGCAATGAACTAAGGTGCGAAAGCAAGGTAAATCGCTGTTCTGCATAATGAATTGCTACAATAAACGTCACTGTATGAGATGGTTCCACCGTAACGTGTCCTGAAACGCCAGGTAGGAATTTAATTGAGGCAGCTACCCTACCTTGACTTCATGGGAAATCCGCTTCTGTCAGCTGGTAGTTCCTCTTTCACCACCTCTTGTCGCTCTGGAATCTTTAGGGAGGTCATGTTGATCATCGTCCGGATATAGTCGCCCCTTTAGGACTCCAGTTCATCCCAGGGGTCATGTAAGACACAATTGCTGCTGCCAAGATGATATAAGTGCAGTGTTGACCCCTAGTGGCTACTCTCCCTCTCCAACCTATCATAACCTATAATAAACGTCACTTCCATCTAGGGTTCACGCAGACTCTAGTTGTGAAGATAGCGGCTTCAAACCTTTGAAAGAGAAATAAAGGTCTTGGAGCAAAATTAAGAAGTATATTTTAGTTTCTCTACTACGTCTAGTAAGTAGAGAAAGTATTACATTCTACCCAAAAATTCGATGTCGAGATTTCATCTGAAATATGAAACCGAAATTATGTCAATATATATATTTGATAATAGAAAGAAACAAAAGGAGATTCTAGTCAATAGTTAAGGGGAAGACGTAATAAAGCTGAATATGTTAAAGTCTCAAGAATGGAAGCCTAGGCAGATTTAAATGAGTGATAAGGTTACAATTGTTGTTTGTACGAAGCCATAGTGATTCCGCGGGCTGATTCCTAACTTACCATGACGTGCTCTAAAGTTGACCAATGGAAATCGCTTACTTCGTGTTGCTCACGCAAAAACAAATGCAACGCAACACACACTCGTCTTTAATCGAGTCGAGATAACGCACGTGCAACTTGGGGGTTGTACGTAAGCTAGCGCGTATACATAATTCGGCGGTTGCTAAAGGGTGACAAAGTTAAAGTGTTATAACGTTGTAGTTGAAGTTACAAAGTTACATTCTATTTAAATATCGTCGGCAGTTCTCTACAAATCTGGAAATTTGCAAATAATGTTAAATGTTGGTTAATTCTTCGTTTGGTTCCATTCCTACCATAACTCACGCATACCCTGTAGATTAGGACCTCTTGCTAGAGCTAGTCCGGACACCAAATACGAGATCTTATAGGTCTTAAAGGCGACGTCTTCGACGGAGAGGAACGTTTGCGTCAAATATATGTTTTGAGGCATTCTAGAAAAAGGTGTGTGTGTGTGTGTGTGTGTGTGTGTGTGTGTGTGTGTGTGTGTGTGTGTGTGTGTGTGTGTGTGTGTGTGTGTGTGTGTGTGTGTGGACAGCATAACCCAAAAACGAAAAGTCCGTTAAAAACCAAAGTTGATATTTAAGGTTAATATCTTAAAGATGCGACACGAAGATTTTGAAGAAAATTCCTGCAGCCTAAAGCCACTTTACATGGAAATTTTTCGAAAATTTTCATTTTCCTGAAAATACCTAAGGATTTTGATTAAAATGCTATAGGTTTAAGATATTTTTATGACAAATGAAAGGTATATTTTGAATTTTCTGACTATAGCCTATGTAGTCTGTTTAATCTGGAGGAGTTTTGAATAACTCGTAAAGCGTAAAATATAGACAAAATCTTACTGTATAAAGAATCGTAGATCTCCTTAAAACGCACAATTTATGTCCAAATAACTGTTTTTTTAGTGAACCATTTCCGAGATATTTCTTGTTATTTGTGTGCGTTTTGGGATACTTAAAAGAATGAATAAAGGATCTTCCATTTGACGAATGTTTAATATCTTAGTCATGCAAAGAGAACGGAATCTCAAAGCTTGAAAAGATTTGACTATCGCTAAAAGCCTATTGTATTGCGATATTCCCTTTGCAGCTACAACGAAATTAGATAACTTTGCAAATGTTTATCTCAACTAACTCGAAGAAGAGTTTGTTAGAATGGTTAATACAAGAGTAGAGAAAGTCATGTGAGTGCAATACATTAGATTTTTTCTCCTTTATCAGCATGCTCCATTGCATTAGTAATATAACATGCATAATATAGCCTAGTTACACGATATTACATAAATGTGTACTTGTTACGTAATAAGTGGTCTCTCGCGTCCAATATAGAATTGAATGCTGAGAACTACTGTAGTAAGACGTCTTTTGGATCTTTTGATTAGCTAATCTAGAGGATATTCTTTCAGATTAACAGCATTCAGAATTTATCATTCGCGTTTTGAGAGATTGAGGGGTTAGTTCAGGTGATAACGCATGGAACTTGCATTTGTTAAGTCCCGGGTTCGATCCCCGGTACCGACCAATCTGACTAAAGGGATTTTCCGCGGTTGTCATCTGTCACTGGGCAATTGCAAGGTTATTTACTTTCCTTTGTTATTGTCCGTCCTTCACATTTTCAATCCGGTCTTTCTGGATCGGAAATGTTGGCGATGGGCAAGTTTGGTGCTGCTGTGTGGGGGCTTTGCCCATTATAACTGCTGTTCTCAACTTACGGGCGGCATTGTGGTCGCTTGCCCTGGTGACACTGGTTTGTAGTCAAGCCCATTGCAGGATGTTACCAAAAATCCTAGCAATATTGCTAAAAATGTAGGAAAGACCATTGCGAACTTTATTATACGAGGCAGGTCTCAGCTGAGCTTTCTGGAGATATTTACGCGTTTACAGCAAACGTCTCAGGCAGACGCTCTCATATCTTCTGACTTGTAAAAACAAAAACCGAAGCTGTGACTGGAGAATCGATTTTTCAAACAGCTTCCCTGCTCCAGCATGTTTTCATCAGCGTCCACATTGAATGGAGAGAAAGAATTGTCGCTGTTGCTGTGGTATTTCGATTCTGAACAGTACGCTCGGCGTCTCATTTATTTCAAAATGGAAAGTATCATGAATAACTTCGTGGCAAATATACAAAACAATACAGCAACCATGTGAAAGAAGAGAGGCGAAAAAGGAGGAAGGGGAGGAAAGTTTTTATATGGTCAAACTCTTCTTTGCACGAATTATTTTGTTACATAAGCCGCTCTTACTCGAATTCGAAAACCGACTTTCATATTTCTTTCACAGGCACTTTAATTAAACGATTCGAATAACCATGATCGTTAACACAATAGAAGCCGCATTCAAAGCCGCATGTCATGAATTCGAATCCCAGTGACTACACTCAAATGTATGTGTGGTAAAGGATGGGGAGGGCCCACGTAAAAATAGGCGGTGTGATGGCATGCGCAGATAATGACGGGGCTACATTTGACTGCTGTTACAAGGACTTCACTTTTTGTTAAAAGAAAGGAACTGCAACAATGCTACAATGAGGTCTCGTGGTAAGTCAACTATATTTAGTTGACGTCATAATCATTATCTTTCCCATTAACAAACCATCAGAACCAATACTAATCTAAACAAGCGATGTTTATCTGAGTTGATTTTGCAACTGTTAATTATTACCTAAGTGTTTACTGGAGAATAACGTGCTATTAAATTGCCCTGGAGCAGTGCATTGTGTATGCAAATGTGATTTTTAATTATTTATTCGTCATCAATGAATGAATTCCTTTTTCAAGAACATATTAATGCTGCGTACTGTAAAATACAGTGTACTGCTAAGTGCAGCATTTTACATGTATTGCTAATTTAATTAAAATATTAATTAACGAATAAATATGAAGAGAAGGGAGACATGCGTAGGAAGGTTACTACATTATCGACAACATGAGCTTCCGATCTCCACCACCAGGCTATGTAAAGTAGCCGTATTATCAGGACCTCCTAAATACCGGACCTGACACTGTAATTCAAGATGGCGGCCTATGTGGGGGGAACTACTTGTAAACAACTCGTCTACAGGCTACGATTTCAACGCAGTAAAATAAAAATGTTGTGTAATAACACGCCTATTTTGTGAATATGGGCTGTGTTAAACACAAAAACACTGTCTTAAACATAAACTCAAGTAAACAAAAAAGAATGACATTTAATATTAAACGATAACCCATGGGCAATGAAATATATAACCTCAAATATCATTCATGCAATCTACAGGTTTACATGCCATTATGTAACTGCATTACACACTCAAATTACAAAGAAGATAGACAAAACTGCAAGCAGCATGTTACTTAAATAAAACAGAAGTGTTGACATTGAGTTGACTCAGAATTATTAATCATTGTTTACACTGTTTTTCACATTTGTACAATGTGCATAATGTTATATACCTACACAAAACATACTATACTGGATGGCTGATATACAAATGCTGCTATTTAGAATGACCTAAAGCTACCTACTGAATTCAAAACCTTTAGGGTGAAATTTTGCTGTTACTATTACTGAGAACTTGATTACTCAGTTTGCAACAAAATATTACTCAGCACTTCAGGACACTTTATTTTACAGGGGGAATCCACAAAAGCAGATGAAATATTTAAAATAATAACCGTAAAACAGCACTGTAAATGAAATACATGAAATACGTAATCTTAAATCAGTATTGTAAAGCAACATTGTGTTAGCTTAGGTTAGGTTAGTTTTGCATATGAGTGGGGTGACAGGGTCCTGTTATCGAAATATTTACAATTTGGGTAGTGTTTATGCAATCATTTCAACGTAAATGCATTAATCAATCATTGTAGCATATATTACACTCGTTTATGCACATTTATTAGCTAAATATCCGCCGCATAAGCGAAATAAAACCACTTCATCGACCGTACGAAATTTTCTCATAAATAAAACACGAAGCTTGAGCGCACAATAAAACTTACAAGATCGTAATCAGCAATAAAAACTGCATCCATTGCACTATGTTTCATTCGTTTTCTCGAGCGGACGATTTTGTAAATATTTACCAAACTTTGCTATAGTCTACAGTTTTACATGCAGCAACATAACACATTTCTTCTAAACTACAGCTACACATTTAAATTACAAAGACAAAAGATAATGTACAAATATGAGCAGCATACTACTTACATGAAACAAACTGTTGGTGTTGCAGATGCCACTAATTGAATTCACTCGAAATTATTGTCTTTCACTATTCACCATGTTATATACACACCGGCAACTAATACACATAACGCTGCAATTTATTGTAATTAAATACTGAATTTAGAAGCTTTATGTTGTAATTTACCTTTTGTTTTAACTGAAAGTTTCTGATTTTTAATTTGAATCCGGGAATGCAACAGTTACCGGTGCATTGTCGTGTTTGAGGTTAGGTTGTAGTATGGCAACATTAATATACACTACTGGAACAGTTTTTCTTCAACAACCTCTCACCACTGTAATCGTGACACAAATTGTACTTGCAAACAGATAAATTAACCACACTATACGGCTAATGTAGCCATAGTCCTAGATGAAACACAATAAACATGAACACGTGGATAGCACACGGCACAGTCAAAACGTTATTACATTTATTCCTGTTCCTATACTGCCCAAATAAAACTTTTGAAACACTCGCTTTGCTAATATGAAGACAAACTTACATAGGAATTATTATAAGAAACAATAACTCGAAGACATAGAAAATAATACGAAAAACAGCGTGTGGAAACACTTCAGAAATCATCGCCACCAGCCGACGCCATTTTTGTACAACTTAGATGGCAGTGTCAGGTCCGTTAATCTAGAAGGTCCTGGTATTATCGTGCTAGTTTAAAATTTAGCCACGTAGGACCAATCAGCGCTAGTTGCGTTCATTCTATTCTTTTAGAAACTCAGCATGGCTAATATATAACAATAAATAGGCTTCTATCATTATGCGAACATTATGCAATACATCAAATTCGTTTTAAGTTATATAAGCACACTGTCTTTTCAGTGAACATAT
The DNA here is from genome assembly GCA_030765045.1 of Tenodera sinensis. Taxonomy (NCBI): domain Eukaryota; kingdom Metazoa; phylum Arthropoda; class Insecta; order Mantodea; family Mantidae; genus Tenodera; species Tenodera sinensis. The sequence continues at coordinate 30,849,385 of CM060968.1, forward strand.
TTCATGAGATTTATGAATTTTAAATATTTCAGTAACCACACACTTTTTATCGTAATCTTTCAACTTCCTTGTACAGATAATTCTGGCAAAATATACAATTTAAATTATAGAAGTTTTAGTTAGATTATTTAGTTTATGGTTAGGCAGTATTTTATTTAAATATAGTCATGCAGAATCGTTAGCTCCCAAAATATTACATCACCCTGCAAGCGACAAACCTGTTTATATAAAGAAGCCGATTCCATTCACTGACCAACCTCAACGCAATGTTGCCGAGTTACTTCGTTTGAAAAAGTTACGCGGAATATTGTTTTAATTCTTTTGATTAATTAATTATTTCGAAACCCTGTGTGAGGTCTTATAATTACTACCTACCGAAGCTATGTCAGAAATAGTTTACCTTCTTCGTACCTTCTTATGGAATTACGCAATTCAATTTGGAACAAAAATGATTTTTTTTTTTTTTTTTTTTTCAAAATCGACTGATCAAAGACAATGCCATTATACCTTTTTGTTTGTAATGCTTCCATGAAGCACATATTAGAAGGAATGCAGTAAGTTCCCTTCCGCTCGGTATAGGCCAACAAAGGCCGATCGACGGTGGGTTTCCTCTGATAAAAAGTGTACTGGAGAGAAGTTTGGCAATATTAACCGTTACAAAAGAGCACGAATGTGTAATGAAAAGGGGAAAGCCTCATTATCAACAGAGGAGGAGACCAATTCCCGGAGGAAAGTGAGGTTATGGACACAAGTTGGCATGATATGAAGCCAAAAGCGGAGCTCTCGCAATTAGCGTTATTGGGGCCTTTGAAGGAGTAACTGTGGAGATTCCCCTGCCTCAGTTTGAACACTAGAAACTGTTTTTCACTGGCGAGGATGATTTCTGAACAAAGTACCTATCTGGGTCTAAGATAGTGATACATTCGTGGTGCTAGTGTATGTAACTCAAGGAGAAAATTTTCACGATTAGCTCTCACATGACTTTCTGTATTCACCCTAATGTTAAATATTCTTACAAACACCAAAACAAGAGCCCGACCGACCGACCGACCGACCGACCGACAGAGAGGGGGGCGGGGTGAGACAGAAACGAACGGTAAAAGTATTTTCAAACGCAAACCAATAACAGGAAGTATCTTGGAAATCATTAACTCAAAATAGAGATGGCATGTTTTATGTAGTAAGACTTTATCCATCTCTTGCGGTTTTTTAGTTATGCAAAAATAATTTAAAATGACGAGCACGAGGCAGGCTATTCTCAGAAAATTCAAGATATAGTTTAATTGGTCATGAAAATATCTTGCATATGGTATTTTAAATAAAACAAAGTATTACAAACAAAAATGTCGAATGGCATTTTGTTCTTTGATCACCCGATTTCGAAAAAATAGTTTATCATCCAAATTACATTCGTAATTCCACTAGAATTGGAAATTAGTAGAGAAAGTTAAATTTTACGAAAATAAAGGGTCAATTAATATAGTACGTTGATTTTAACACTCCATTTTATAATGTGTGATCGCTGTATTTATATTCAGATGTTTTCATGCATACAAATTAAATATTAATTTTAACTTCCACTTTTTAATTTTACTAATAATATTCATGGGATTTTATGAACGCGAGTACAAATTTTTAGTCCAGTTTTGTTTTTAAATGCTCCTGTTTTCAATTATTTAATAGCCAAATCTTAATTAAATTCGCAGCTATACATATCAAATTTACGTTCAACGATTTTCTCCATATTAGGTGCTGGTCCATCGGTCACGTCTGATTGATTTTTATGCATGCCATTTTATAGACAAGCTACAAATATCGGTTACAATTTGTAACCAGGATTAGCAAAGCCATATATTCGGAGTTGAATTAATTTAAGTTGGGAACATTTCCCAACTTCGTTATTCAGTGATATAAGTGTGACAATCTTTGTATATCATGCGATATCAACGCCATCAGTGTATTGACACTTTGTGCTGTAAGAATTTCTTATATGTGCTAGTAAAACCACATACGCGCAGTTAATGTTTAAACAGTTTTGAATTCCAGAATCGAGTGCGTAACTTTGAGTATAGGAAGTAAATATTTAACCAAGTTGTTCAGCAGGTATACGTACTGTAAGACCACAGAAGAAAAAGGCAGGGAAAAGACTATAGACGTCACTAAATCTGATATCTGGAGAAGCAAATTAAATGCCAATAAGACTGAAGCTAAAATATTCTCCTTAACAGGGAGTAGGCCATTTGATTTCCTTCTAATATGGATTTAAAGGAACCGTCCTGGAGAATTGCTTAATGTCCATTTCCTTACCTTCCCGTGGTGCAGATGTTGGTAGTTACGAATAGATTATTCATAATGAACTAGAAGTATGGGCTACTCACCAGTCACTTACAGCATTGGTGAGTTTAACAGACCGAACTTGTATTACTTGCTTTCCCATACCAATTTCACTCTTTTACTATCCTATCTAACCTCACTTGGCAAACGAGGTGTGGGGATTATTTCTGTTACTTTACTATATGTTTCTAGCTTGTCATGGCTATTAATAACGAGTTGTAAGTGGCAATTCGAAGAAAATGTTGATACATTTGTGAACAATTTTAGCAGCTAGGTCCAGAGGACCCGTTTACCAACGACAGGTGTGGCCTTCCAAGCATATTGGGGGTTGTAAATGAATGAATTAACCCCCAAATTAGAAAAAAACGAGCTGCCCTTTGAAAACGGTTACGAATATGTTTAATGCCCTCGATATATCTTAATTTATTTATCTAACACGGTACATCCCGCGGCAGATCTAAAATATCTCAATTCTACTGTTTCAATTCCCCTGTTCTTTTTTATCATAACCCAAATCTCCGAATCGTAAAGCAGTACAAGTACTTCAATTACTCTATAAAATTTAATTTAGTTGCCTTTGTAATACTTGATTTTGTTTCGGATATCAACATTCCTGAAGAAATTAATATTGCAGCCAAGATAATTAAAACAATTTATCTGCTCTATGTTTCCAAGACAAATTTTGCTCTGTGTCTAAATGCTAAAACCTTCTTTTTGTTGAGATATTTAAATTAATATGGGATCTATTTTAATTGCAATAATGCCCGCTGGGCGTTATTTTCAGAATTAAATGTTAAAACTTCATCTACAAACAGAATAAAATATTAAATTTTCTTTTAAATCCACCTATTTCATTACTATTTCATGGAAAAATGTATATAAACCGTGGGGAAAGTGGATACCGTAGTTTTACTTTTATTTTTGCTATTAATTCTTTCTTTTGGTTGACGTAATTCCTATTATAATTTTATTCTCTACATATAAACTTTCTAGTCACACTGTTGAAGGCCTTTTCATAATCAACAAAAGTCATATGCTAGTACGTTATAGGTATTCTATTTTTCTATTATTTGGCTTATGGTAAACACAGTCAGCACAGCCTCTACCTTTTCTAAATCCAACATCAAATTTTTCATTATAATACGAGTGGAGTTTTTAATATGTAACGCCGGACTGCCCCACACCACTGGCGTAACAAAGGCGCTGAAGATCAAGCTTTCCCACACCACTCACGCTAGGAAACACGAGACTACCAAGCATCAAGAGGCAACAAAGGGTTTTTCAGAACTTTCGAGGAGTTTTCGGTAGCCGGCTTGTTTGTAAGCGTTCGAAAAAGATCTGGCTACGTCATCACCGGTATAAAAACTTGTGGAGCGGGTGAAGGCAGATAGTTTTAGAATAGATCAGTGCGTCTGAGTGCGAGACAGCCGTGAAAGATCCCTCAGGTCGAAGTGAGGAAGTTTTAACGAGTGCTGAATGATTGTATCGTCCAAGTTAGTGTATAACAAACAGAAAGTGAAAGGAGCGAGTCTCGGCTATGAGAAGAAGGCAGTTGTGAGTTTTAATATCACGAGACTGTAGACTATATTAACGTCAGTAGAAGAACTGTTTTTGTGGAAAATTTTAGAAGGAAAATAACGTGATAGAAAAGTAAGTGAACTAATTTTGTAATTTTATCACGATATTTACGCATATATTTTATAAAATGTATCCAGAATACTTATATAGATGGAATATATTTTCTTGTACCATTTTTATGTACTGAACAACTTTTTTACTGTCCATTCTTTAGGTTTATACGTAAGCGAAGAGCCTTTCATATTTCGAGTAAGTTAAAACCTGTCCTTTTAGCTGAATTTCGTACATTTTTTTAAAAAAAATAATGGTTCCTCTGACCGAGCTATTCTTCAGGGAAAAAAATCCTACATTATTTCTGGCTTTTATACCTGACAAAGAGGCATTCAGCAAGCATATGGTAGCTTATTAGGAGAAAGCGTTTTTTATAAATGACGCACTATTCAGAAATGGATATCCTATGGCGCAGCTGTATTTGGCATGCGTATAATGAAAATGGTCAAAGAGCGACCTGGTGCTGTGGCATAATTCTTTTTTGTGGAGAGGAATGGATTCTGAGCATCTGTGATTTCATTCTACGAGTAGCGGCTTTTGTTTGAAACCGACATTCCACAGAAGTTGCCTCTGAGAGCTTCTGAAAAGACAAATAGTGGAAGTGCCGAGAGAGAGAGAGAAGCCAAAGGGTTAATTATGGGTTGTGAATTGTGCGGTGAACGGTAGAAATGACTACAATAGGTGGTGCTTAATGAATGAAGTGCTGGCAGCACGAGCTGTGAAGTCATTTTGTGATAGCGATAATCGAATTCCTCTCTCTAGTTAGTTATTTCACCGAGCTAGCAGAGGTTACAAATGTAGCACTTAAGAGATGATTAAAGCTTGAATGCTACCTTGGAAATTACAACAGTGCGCGTCCTTTTTCCATCACAATTCAATCACATCAAACTACAGTTTGTTCTGAAAAAAATGTTCCCTTAGTAGAGATCGATTAGCACAGTTTGACTACTCCACTCATACGTGACTTGATTGAAAACAACCAATCATGTGCAGCACGATTTAAAGTTGCAACCAACGACAGCCTTCATTCGTGAAAAAATTCACACGTATTATTACTTGCTCTGAATTTTAATTATCACGTCCGCTGCTTTCCTGTATTATTATCAGGTCAAAGAATCTAACTGCACTGTGCTAACGGATGCGCTGACGTAATTTCAAGTTTCAAGTTTATTTTATTAAGAAAGTATTGGCCTGGTGCCGGTACATTGGGCCCGGCTTACAGGCTATAATTTGCATTTATATATATGTTTAACTTTGTTCCTATTTACATCATTTTTTATGTACATAAAACCCATACGGTGACAATCATTAGGTCACCGAGAATAGTTTATAATTGTCTTTTTTAGGGTTCTATTTCTTCTTTGTGTTATATACATATGTACATATTTACACTATTTACACTCACGCATTCACCCACGCACACACTCACACACACTCATCTTCACTGGGCACACCAGAAATATGCGTCCCAGCGCATTGCACTATTTCCACTATATACACTGTCCCGCGGTGGCAGCTCCTGAATGTTTTCCAAGGCGAGGGCCTCTGCCGGAACATGTATGTGGCTTAGGAACGAGGTTGCGTGGACGCGCATTAGTCGACGAGCCGAGCCGCTTCTAGAACATTTTTATCCTGGTATGCTTGCGGTGCTTCGGCTCGCCTTTGCCAATGTTGGCGATCACATCATTTTCGTGGTTCCTAATGCGTGTCCACGCCGCCATTGCTCTTTTTTCTATTGCCTCCGGGATGAATGGGATCCGGGTTTCAAGGTGTAGTGTTTGGGTCGTGGTGAGGAGTGGAGCAGAGAGGATTTTTCTGAGGGAGAGGTTTTGGAGGGTTTGAAGTTTTTTCAGGACGGTTTTGGAGGCATTAGCCCAGGCCACATATGCATACAGGACCACCGAGAGAATAAATGACCTATATAGTATCAGTTTTGACTTCAGTCGCAACTGTGTACTACGGAAGATGGGGGCGCACAACTTTAGCCGAAGTCTGCCTTTATTGGCGCTATTTTTTATGTGGGTGGACCAACACATTGTGCGGTCCAAGATGACACCTAAGTATTTAACCTGCTGACGGCAGTGCAATATTTGACCACCGACCGTTAGGTCCATTGCCAAAGTGTGACGCCGCTTGGAGAAATGATGACGTAATTTAGCACAGTAGAGCCGCTATTTAAATGTCAAATATGGCTGACTCTCGCTTCTGTGCTGAAATGGATGAAATAATTCGAAAGGAGAAACTTCACAACACGTAATATGTTTGGAATCAGTTTGACAACTTTTGCATTGAACGAAATTATAAATTAACAGATACTCCAACTTCTGACATTGCCAACATGTCAAAAATCGGAGCATCAACATGAGATTCATTTAAACCGCACCAGTGGGCGCTGATGTGTGAATTCATGCTGTATATTTGTTTTAAGAGGTTAGTAATCTAATCACAATACAACAGACACTTTCTCCACTGATATAGGTCGCGAAAATATCTGAAGTGACCTTTGGATTCCTAAAATGAGCTAAGGAAGGGGATATGTATCGTTGTGTTGCATAGTTATGTTTTCCATTTAGACAGAGAGTGTATGGAATGTTGTATTCTTCACTCGCAGGAAAAGCAGTTAAGTTCTCCACCAACTTTGTGAATGATTTAAGACAGCAATTTGAGTATGGTACGTTGCCAAATCTTTCTTAGAAATTAAACTTTACATGACATTTTAATGTTAGAAAGTGACTAAATTCATTGGAATAAACGTAGAAATGCACTACAACATTGTTCACACAATGTTTGCACGACACTGAAATAATAAACCATTTATATCGATTCGTAAGGAGACCAGATCTTGAAACCATTTTTACTTTCTCCACTACGTTTAGTAGAGGAAATATTGTAATCCACCCAAAAATTCGATGTCAACATTTCACCGAAAATGTGTGTCTTGAGGACCCCTGAATCCAAAAAAAAGAAAAAGCATTTTTAGAAAAAAGTTCCGTGTGCGTGTGTATCTGTCTGGGTGTCTGTATGTCTGTGGACAGCATTACTCAAAAGCGAAAAATCGGTTAAAAACCAAAGTTATTTAATTTTAATGTCTCTCAAGGATACGACACGAATATTTTGATGAACATAGCCTTGCCCTTAATTACCCTTTACATGGAAAATTTTTCAAAAATTTTGATTTTGTTGAAAAAGGCTGAGGATTTTTATTAAAATGCCATATGTTTAACATATTCCTATGGCAAATAAAATGCATATTTTGAATTTTCTGGCTATAGTCTATGTAGTCCGGTTTACTCTGGATGACTTTTGAATAACTCGTATACAGCAAGAGGTAGCAAAATCTTACTGTAAAAATCTGATGTGTTGCACTCACATGACTTTCTCTACTCTTGTACTAACCATTCTTACAAACTCTTATTCCTATATCTTCTTCGTGTTAGTTAAGATAAACCTTTGTACAAATTATCTTATTGCTTATTTCCTTGTAGGTGCAAGGGGAATGTTAGAATACAGTAGGCTTTGTGCGATAGTCAAATGTTTGAGATTCTGTTGTCTTTGCACACTTAACATATAAAAAAATGAACAACGATGATCCATTTCACGAAAGTTAGTTTTCCGAAACTCACACTCATAACAAGGAATATCTCCGAAATGGTTCAACCTACAAGAAAATTTATTAAGACATAAATTGTGTATTTTAACAAGATCTACATTTTTTGTAAAGTATAATTTGGTCTATCTCTAACGGTTTACCACTTATGCAAAAGTAGTCAAGAGTAAATACGACTACAGGGGTATAGCGAGAAAATTCCAGGTATACATTTCATTTTTCATAAAAATATTTCAAACATATGACATTTTAATCAAAATCGTTAGAACCATTTTCAAGAAAATCAACATTTTCGAAAAATTTTCCACGTAAAGGGTAGTTTAGGGTGGGGCTATTTTCTTCAAAATCTTCGTGTCGCATCCTTGAAAGACATTAAACTTTAAAACAAAAAGTCGGTTAAAAACCAAAGTCGGTATTTGAGTTATGCTGTGCATAGACTGACACACAGACCTTTTTCTAAAAAATTTTTTTTGGATTTAGGGGGCCTCAAAACATATATTTGCGGTGAAATCTCGACATCGAATTTTTGGGTGGAATAGAATACTTCCCCTACTTACCAGTAGAGAATGTAAAAATGTAGATCTCGCTAAAACAGAAATACTTTTTTTTTGCAGAGTGAACCATTTCGGAGATATTCCTTGTTATTTGTGTCAATTTCTAAAAACCTAAAGCTTCGTGAAATGGAACATCGTTGTTAATTTTTTCATATGTTAAGCGTGCAAAGAGAACGAGGTATCAAAGCTTTAAAAATTTGACTATCGCGCAAAGCCTACTGTATTCTAATATTCCCGTTGCACGTGCAAGAAAACGAGCAGTAAGATAATTTCTGCAAATGTTTATCTCAACTAACACGAAGATCACTGAAGAATAAGAGTTATTAAGTATGGTCAATACAGGAGTAGAGAAAGTCATGTGAGTGCAACACATTTTTTTCGGCGAAACGGCTCTTTGGTAATAATTGTATTAGATATCTTCAAAATTGTTAAACATATGTTCGATTAGAAAGATCGAGATGATCCAATGAACCTGAGGCAAATTTATTCAATGTGGAGACATCTGTTTCTCCTTTTGGTGCTGTCTTATATAAAACAGTTACTTTGTCAGAGGAAATGGAGGGGAAATACTGCCAAATGGAGGGGAAGTCAAGACAGGTCTGTAAAATATACAAATGGCTTGTCATTCATAACGCGTTCAGAGAAGGCGTGACGCTTGTGTTCTAACAGCCAACCGGATTGTTACAAGGTATGCATCACGGGCTGTTCGTATGAATATCAAAAGCTACTCAATTAGGAAACTTGTTAGATAAAATGTTGCTTCTGTACTTGATTCTTCACTGTCTGAAAACTGCTCCACACAGTTTAGCAACACGTTATGTAAATTATCCTCTGTTAATCCACCCCCGTATTTGGTGCGATTCCCATTCAGTAATTATACCTTTGGAAGGTCGCTAGCAAAGCTTTATGTTTAAGATTTAATGGATAAGAATATAGTCTCATAAGTTTATCTAAGCATTCAACAAAACATTCTTAAAATTGCTTATTCTTGTATTTCCCAAGAGCTTTGAACATCTAAGAAAGTGTGATGGACTTCAGAGATAATGAAATGGAACAATGGTGCACTCTATTGGGAAGCCAGAAGACTATGGCAACTGGCTCACAAGTCTAGATCATTAAATTAAATAATAAAATAAATAAATAAAATAGATACAATACACACACGCACAAATACATAAATAAACAAATAAACAAAATATATTTCACTCTAATCGATAAAATTTGTAGAAACAGTTTTATTACATATTTCCTTATAGGCACAATGGAAAAAGCATGCTGGCTTCTAAATAAGAAGTTCTGGACTAGGAGGGAGTTTTTTTTTTCTTTTTTTCTTTTTCTTTTTCTTTCTTTTTAGCCAATTGTATTTCTACCCTTCCTAGAGCCTGGAAAGGAAATATGAATGAAAGTCTGAATTTTTGTGAATACAAGATGGTTCACCTGTTTCTTATTATAAGTAGCACTTCATATTCTGAAAGCAACAAGGTCGAAATTACCGTACTTGTCGAACATTTGGTAACCATGGTCACCTATAGTGCTTTTCAAATGGGAAGAGTTCTGATCTTCAGCCAATGAGATACGTTTACATGCACAGCGTTGCAAGCTCATTACCCCCACGTTTCATATTTCTTGGGGCGCGTCAAGCCCCACTTAAGAGGAAAGCAATATGACAACACGGCAGGACTCCGATTGGTTACCGGCCTGGAGACCCTCAAGGACAAACTCCTTCCCATTTGAAAAGCACAGTAGCCTGCTCTTCATGGGAAAATAGACCTTAGCAGCCCTGAGGTCTATGGTCTATTTTCCCATGAAGAACAGGCTAGATTTGCAAGGTGTTGGAGTTCATCATCTTCACACATACTAATAGAGAAGAACACGTAATTGTGTTACATAAAAGAAAATCGAGTAGAGAAAAACATGTGAACGTAATATGTTGCATAGCAAATTGGGTAACAAAAACTTTCTCCATAAAAAAAACACCGATATACCAATTTTCATGGTGGTCCATCATCTAATGTTAAGAGTTTATCAACTTCATATGTACCAATATCGATTTATATATCGATAGTAATAAAATAATTTGTTGAAACTTCTCGCGTTCTAGTTAATGCAAAATGGATTGACCAATTCAGAATCCTTCGTCGGAAAGTGTACAACTTATCAAAGTTTCATCGCAATCGGGAGAGTCGTGTAGGAATCCATACGGAATAAACAAGGAAATGCGAGTTGGGCTAAGCATTGAGCGAGGGAGAGTATTAATATAGGGAGTATTTGTAGAAGGGTTACACGTTTTTGTATTTTTCAATGTAATATTCCATTATGTTTACTGTAAAGCTTTACACGTTTTTGTGATTCTTAAGACAAAGTTGAGGTTTTTTTTATAACAGAAGCGTTTAACCCAATAAATGCTGTTTATTTTAAGCAACATTTGCAACCTTTTCCATAATAGATACTAAAAATTGAGATCAATCTAAAGAAAATTAATCCGTGGCTTTTCTAGGAGGCCAGGTGTGTCTACCGCGCCTCCCACATTGTCTTGTCTCTATTACAGCGCCCCGTATTGCAACTGCCAGCAGTACATTGGTCAGTAGTTATGCCTCATTCCTTTTGAAGTTTTAATATTATAAAACAAACAGAAATATTCAAACATGGGGACTGTTTTGCGTTTTCTAGGTCAATGTATAACGCTACAGAAATAATAGGTAACTATGTGTCAAGTTACATCAATAAATTTTACTCCAGAAATTATATACAGTCATAAAATATGCAGTCCTGCAAAATTAAAGTAGTTATTCACGTCTGTGGCAGTGTATTTATTACTGCAGTGAACACACAGTGGTTTTATTAAAGAAGAACAATACTTTGGGTGATTATTGTCACGTAGTCCTTTGGGTACAATAGAGTTAATACCATTGTATAGTGACATTTACATTGGAATATAATTCAATAGCCGTCGACATGAACTAAAACCTTTTCTGATGGGTATAGAGTAATCCCTCTCTGTGTTGGAGTAGCACGAACGGTAAAATGCGATGTCACCTTTCGTTGATGTGTTATTGATAACGACATTACTAAAATGTGTTGTCAAAGCATCAACAGCAGCAAACAGAAGCCTCTTCTCCATCTATACTTCATCTCCCTTTTTCCATTCAACCTTGATCTCTCCTTCTCTATCCATCCTTCAACTTCCCTTTCTCCATCTATCCATCATCTGTATATTTCGCCGTTAGAAATCTTCCAAACATGTCTTGCTTGATCTTCTTACGTATATTATTCCGAAGAGTCGAGCTGTTCATTCTTTCTAGATACCTTTTCCATTTAAGTTTTCAGTTTATAATTAATATTAAAAATGTTTAATTCTTGAAATACTTTTTTCGTAATTATTTATGTGATCAAGCATGGGGCTGCTTTTAATATCTGTTTCTGACTCTTAGCACTAGAAACAGTAACTGTTGAAGCTGCTAACTAATAAATTGAAGTTTTAAAATAACGTTTCCAAGAAGCGCGATTTGCTAAAATGCCATTCGGAAAATTCCCCTGCTACGGACTGCGAATAATTGATCAGTAAAACTTTACGTAAGAATATTACACACGAATTCTACACTCTCTTTTGTCAACCTACCATCTGTGCATATTGAGTTCACATTGCCCAAACCTTGCGGTAAAGGATTTCTGGAGTAATTTCATCGGAACACCCAACTGTCTTAGTTACTTTGACTTATAACAGTAGCTAAGGCAGTTGTATGAACTAGGGTTAGAATTAATTATGTTTGTCTTATTTTGTTGTTCTAGTGAATAAGATTGTATTCGTATAATCAGAATAAAATTGTTTTGAATAAAATCTGACGGACTTGTAACAATATTATCGAGCAATAACTCTGGCATTAAGAAAAACTGTTCATTGTTAAATAAAAAATTTAAATACTTCAATGTATTTATAGTTGTATTAGATAAAGGGACACTTCAATCTTTATGTCAGATTTACCTTTGGCTGTGAGTTTTAGCACACTTTTCACTAAAGCCACGAAGCTTCCGGCTTCGGTCACACTTTACGTGGGGAGAATTTACTCTCCAGAAAAATTAAGAAGGCTGTCTTCCTTCGAAGGAAATGAAGTCGTTTGCTTCCGCGTAACTTGAATTTAGCTGGCATTTTCACGTTCTCGTAGGTGTTGCAAGGTGCAATTAATGCATTTTTCATTGTCTTTTGCTTTCCCATTGCTCTACAAAAAAACTACATGAATAAAGTTGGTTCTACGGGTCGTTTTCACTTAGTAAAACGATTTTAGGTTTCCAAACCATTAATTGGCATACTACCACAAAGGAGCTAAATGTTAAAAAAGGCACCAAAAATTCGAAAGGTTAGGATCCCAGAAATTGGCACTGGGTAGACCAACATACAGCTAGACCTTTAGCCAGGTGTTTGGAGAAAATTTAATTTTGGTGGTCAACTAGTTACTCATGTATAATTTTAATTATATGTTTATAAATATCATTTTTCTCGACATGCACATGCAATAGAATTTTCTATTTATAGTTAGGATATTTGTATAATTTCAGGTAAATTCTTTGTCAAAATTGTAGTGTAATAATTAATCCTGCTGCGTAAGTCTGGCGTTAAATGTTCAAAATCGAAAAAAGGACAATTAAAAATCATGCTTAGTCAAAGCTTACCATAATAGAAGCTAACTGTACAGGAAGTTATAGTTTCGAAAAAATCAATCCGCGATATTTACGTATGTATATCGCTGTCAACAGATAACCCCAAAAACTCCATTTCTTATAGAGAAATAGGAGGATTTCCTGGATATCTTCCGCTGCATCTTTGGATAATTTGAACATCAAGCTTGTTATTTATTCACTCGAGTTGTGCTCCACACACAAACACAGTGTTTAAAATCTACTTTTTGGTTTCAGGAGAAATTTTACTTTAGGAATTTTAGAGGAAGTACATTATTTCCTTTATCTAATAGCCCGTGGTCGAGAATCATAAAACGAGAAGTGTTTCTTCTTAAATTAAGCTACTGGACGTTTATAAAGCGACGTGCGAATATTTTGTGTTCTGACTCCATATAAACAGAGTCAAGGAATGTAGCTGGCTTTGATAATTACCATTCAAACCTGAAGAAATTTACCTAATGTAATTTAATCTGTCAAGTTTGCTAAACTGGCAACTCAGAAGTGTATCTTCATTATCTTACGAGGTCATAAATGCCCAGCATCTAATACTATGCCAATTTTAATTTTCATCGATGGCTAACAGGCGTTGTTACTGTGCACAGTTTTATTGGCTGAATGCCGTAAAACTTCCCTAGTCAAGGTCAGTATTAACATATTATACCGTTACTGGGTAGTAATGAACCTTAGTATTCTGTCACTTCGAGCAGTAAACACAGTGCATAAGTGATTTGCAGTTTCTACAGATGCTTAGGTACCACAAAGTTATGGCCCATGATTTGTTTGGACTTAATTCCTTATAGAGTACGAAGGTCTTCTTGTTAAAATAAAGTTTCTAAATAACTTAATTATAGGCGATGATTCCATCTCTTCTTGGTCATTCTTTTGTTTTGTACAGATTATCATTAGGTTATTATATTGTTTAGTCAGAGCCGCCAACTGTATCCCATTAATCGCCGAAAAACAATTTGTTACACATTACAATCGATGAACAACTAAAATAGCACTCCTTGTCAACTTCACAACTGTTTTTAACAATTGCTCTTTTAATAATTAATGCATTTTTCCAGAAGAAACATTATTTGTTTATGTCCAAAATAAAGCGAGGTTTATTTTACACTATAAAGTGGTTTTCTGTAATAACAAGAGAAGATCGTAATAGATGGAATTCTTGCGTTTCGATTTTCTAAGTTGGCAGTGCTGAGTAGGCCAACTATATTAATTAAAATGAATATATTTTAGGTTATCTTGTATAAAATTTAACGTTGTCTGGTCCAATTTATGCGATAGCATGGTTAAATTTATAGTTAGATAAATATTTGCTCAGCTCGAGAAGTTATAGGTTAGGTTGGACATCTTGTATTACTTTCAGTGGTCGAAAATGTGTGAGAAACACTTCCTTTTGCAATACTGAAATATTATAAAATACATATAACATAACATTTAATTTGTGTCAAAGTATGTTAAACATAAGGTATTTAATGAAAATTGTTATAGCTGTTTTTGACAAATGAAAACATTCGAAATTTTTTCCATTTAATTCTCCATGTTTGGGACTGGGAGGGGGGTTTCTTCAAAATCTTGGTGTCGTATCCTTAAGATGCTGAACTAAATACCAAGTTTGGTACTTACCGATTTTTCGTTTTTGAGTAGTGCTACCGAAACGCATACAAGTACACAAACACGCCAAAAACACAGACAGCGAGAATCAACCAATCAACAGCACCTTTTTTTGGTATCGCGCCGCCACGGCCACGCAAATATGTAACCTCTCCAGGCCGCGCGACCCCCTCTCGTCCGTATATTATTATACGACCAATGACAATATTTTCATTTCGTTACAATTTCTTCCCTTCTTAAAATTTTTTTTCGGAAACATGACAGTTAACAATTGACATTTTAAGCTATACTTGGTACACAATTACAATGGTATCTAATTGGAATCTTCCTAATCTTGCTAATTTTAACAAGGCATATCATGAGTAAAAGATCTAAGTAAACCAAGAATTATCCTAAAAGACATTTATATACAATCTATCGATTTAATCCCGTACTCTACTCCATACGTATCACCCGAGGCTCGTATTCGGGAGGTGACCCGCCTTCCTGACCCATTAGCTTTCACGGGGGCTCCCCCGGGTTGCTAGGCGAAGGCTCGGAACGATAATTATAAACCCCAGATTGCCCAATCCTCCATTTCTCCTCACTTTTATTTCACTTCGCCCTTCATCTGCTTGGTTGTTCCAGGGTTCTAAGTGTCGGCGGGAGTTTCGGCAGGTGTTTGCTAGATGTAAATCCTCATCTTTTAGATCGGGGGCTCACTCATACTCTGAAATTCAAATCCGGATTCAATACTTCATTTTAAAACGCCTCCAACCTCCTAGGAGACCAGTGAACTCGCTGGGTGAGGGGTTCCAGTGTACGAGCCGCCACCGGGAGGTTCACATCTGCTGTCGTTAGGGACCCTGCCCTCTACTGTTGCCTCCTCCGATCCAACCACCCTTCCTATCTTCTTAGCTCACCCTTCCTTTCCGGTATTCACCCCGGCAGTGACAGTAGAACAAAAGACGTAATTGGTCGAACTGATACAGTAAATTTGCCATGGGATTTACACTCTGCTATATTCAGTCATGTTTGCAGGCCGGCCAGCTATACTGTATTCGTTTTATCTGTTCCTTTGTGCTTGCTTTCAGAAGTTCAAGTAGCTAAACTCTTGATTAAATCTTCGATTTTCTCAGGACTATAAATACCTCCTACAAGTTGAGCAAAACAACGGAAATTAGATTCAGGTAGCCGAAGAATGGAATAGCTAGAGGAGTTCTACAGAATTTAGAAGGATGCAAGTTCCTAAACTTGGTCTTCCTGTAAGAGAAGCTGGCACGTGGAGCGAATTTAAAACTCGTGCAGAAGAGGACAGTATATGGGAGGTCAGCGAATGTCACGTAGACTTGTGTGACATGGAAAATGCATCAGATATACATTATCACAGACTTTTCAAAACTAAGTCAGTTGCATATAAAAATTTGTATAGGTTAATCGCAGCGAGGAGAGGGAAAACATTGCCCAAATATTACATTTTCAGTTTGTTTCCTCTTTAATATCATATATATTTTATCGTTTATCTACTATACATAGTTTATTTATATTTTTAAAAATAGTACTGCTACACTCACTTCCATTTGTGCCCTTCCTGGAGCTTTGGGTGGCATTCTACTGGTCTTCACAGGTGGAGTATACGCAGCAAGCAGAAGGGGTGTGTATTTGGTTACAATTTCGCCCATTCAGTATTTTACGTGCATAGATCTAGGTTAGTCACATTTTAATATATGAATGAGGAATGTCTTCAAATGGCAAATTGGCTTCCCACTTCCTCAATGTACCTTTGCAATATTTGCAGACATGACGTCAGCTACAGTTAAACATTGGGACTGAATTTTGTAACTTTTTTTCAAGTTTACGACTGTTTACTTGAAACTTGACACGCAAATAAGGAAAAAAAAAAAAAAAAAAAAACACTGCGCAAAGTCTGAGTGTTCTAGCTTAAGCCAGGGGAAGACAGGTATCGCTACTGTGACGTCAGCTCACTCAGCTCACATGCTCCCAACGACGGCCACTAGAACGTGTGACGTCACAGCGGGAAGAGGAAAGGCGTGCGGGACATCGTAATTTTAATGCTGACTGTTTCAATTACGGAATAGTCACAGATTATAAATAATTACATTTCGGCTTTATGCCATTATATTATTCGCTTTTCTTTAACTAGTCTGTCAATGTTGGGGCGTAATGTACGGCACATTTGTAACCGAAAACTGCATGTAAGATTGTAATCTGACAATATGCTTCGGGATTTTGACTTAGAAAGCCATGTGAGTGCAACACATCAGATATTCACTTTTGTGACTTAGGGAAAACCAGTAACAACCCCATTCATATTAATCAGCCCACGGGATTCGAGTGCGGGACCTCCTGAATACGGGCTATACACGTTACCACCTGAGAGGTAGTTGTATGTTGTTTGGCACACGAAAGAAATAAAAAGCACAGCTATTATGCCCGTGGTGTAATTTACAAAGAAACCGCCACCAATAAGCAACAAACAAGAAGATAAAACTCGATACATCAATACCCAGCCACAATTCCAGGCTTATCTGCCTCTGTCGTCTCTATGACCGCAATTACCGCATGTGTTCGTCGATATTATAAACAGAATTTACCTCGGGGTTACACTTTATCGTTCCCCTGCCTGACATTATGAGCCAAACTGCTTATGGTGGAAGTCGAACCAAAACTGATCCAGTTCACAACTTATCGCTTCAGCCTGGTGCTCAAAGGATAATGAACCACTACATATGCATCATTATCAACTCCGACCCACATGGGAAGACATCCATTGTCATTCCATATGCACATTTATAAATTGTGAGCAGCTTGGCGTTCAGGATTCACAATAATGTCTCTCCTTATGCAGTTGATTGTTCACACTATAAGTGCATCACTTAGATACCATTTTTAGATTATTTGTGTAGTCTCAAAAAAGTAACCAACTTTGAAAATTTGATATAATTTTACTTTCTCTACTGTGTGTGACAGAGAGAGGGACATTCAGAATATTTTTCAAGTATTTGATTAAAATTGGCCGCCTCGGGCGCTGCCGCAGGAGCGGAGGATCCGGGGTCAATTCCCGGTACCGGCATGGGGATTTTTCTCCCGCTGAAAGGTTTGGCCCGGGGTGCACTCAACCTCATTAGGTCCCAGAAGAGCCAATTGAGGACCTACTTGGAGTAGAGGCCACCCCAGGTCGTGCAGGTCGCATAACTGGCCGGGAGGGCTCGGGGCGCGGACCACGTCCCACCCTCTAGTACAGCATCCCACTCCTGACACCTGTAGTGGGAACAGGAGGAACGCAGCAGCCTGGCGGCAAGTCTTGACCCTTCATGGACTACTACCCTAGGTTCTTTTAGTTGATTAAAATTATGCTCACGATATTTGCATACATTTTGAATTTTCTGTGAAGGCTTCTAAATTAATTTTGCACACATTTATCTATCTGTTGTGGTTTAGCAGTTACAGAAAAGCGTACAATACCAAAATATTTTCATTAAAACAAAATTTATGTCAATGTGTTATGGAGTTACATATTTCCGAAATATTCTCCGTTAGCATTTTCAAATACTTATATCAACTGCTGAGACACGGATTATTTATTTTCTGTGGCCATGCAAAGATTACGAAATGTCAAATTCATCGTATAGCGAGCCGCTTTTAAAGGATTTGTCTATTGCTTCAGGCTTCTCTATTCCTACAACAATGATTCAACTAATGGAAGCAAATCTAAGACTAATTAGGTCAGAGAGGATCTACTTCAGAGGTTGAAAGAAAGATTGCATTGATATTAAGATGAGGAAATATCAGGGGAAAAGGTCCAAGAAGGTAGAACAATACATAACATTAACGGGAAGAATGGAGGCGGCAAGAAGAAGTGTATAGGGTTTAAAGGCCCGTCGACAACTAGGTCATTAGGGCCCAAAGTCAAAACATAAAAATAGGGAAACTCAACCTATGAAGCCTCACCCTTAACCTAAAAAGTGAACGTCAAAAGAGCTAAAATTTAAAACAACTAAAATCTAAATTAAAAACAATTGATTAACAATGAATAATCTTATTTTGTTTTAGTTATTGTTTCTTAATTTTTGTTTAATGATCTGAAAAACAGTATTGGGTTATTGTATTTATTAATACAACATAGATAATAATATACTGTTTAAATACTGCGTGTTTATATAGATTTTAAATCGTAGAACATTGGCAAGGCAAGTTTGACTTTAATATTCATATTTTTATATTATTTCTGTAAACGCTTATTTCGATTGACATTAAATGGATAGAACAGGAATTCATTTGAATGTAATATACGAGTTCGTTTTTTCACAAGAAGTTTCATTTTCATATGCTAAGTTAAAGCAACCATAAAAAGCACGTGAGCAATAGAGGGGACATATTTTTCTCGGTGGGTTCCAGTTCCCGTCTAACAGTGACCTTACAACAATGGAACTAAGTGGACAGCTCCACCCAAGAAGGCCGCTAGCTCAGAGGTACCTATTACACATCAGGCCAAGGTCGAATGGTTGCGTTACATTTTTTTTCAGCCATAAGCCAGTTTTCCTTCCGGATGTGAGACCAAACACTGCATTCTATTCGCAGGCGCATAACCGTTCTTATTGCATTGCGGATGTTTGGATAAGCTGATGGCTTAATTCACTCGCTTTTAATATCTGGATGACTTAAATAATTCGTAAACTGTAAGAGATACACCAAATCTTCCTATAGAAAAATGTAGATTCATGTCCAAATGAATTTTTTATACACTGAACCATTTCGGAGGTATTTCTCGTTATTTGTGCGAGTTTTCGAACAGTTAAACTTCCGTAAAATGGAAGATCGAGATTCAGTTCTCTTTACAGGGTAAAATATAAACATGAATAACGAAGTTTTAAAATATTTGACTAACGCCCAAAGCTTACTGTATTCCCATATTCCCCTTGTACCTACATGGAAATCGGCAATAAGATAATTTCTGCAGATGTTTATCTCAACTAACACGAAGAAGATATAGGAATAAGAGTTTGTAAGAATGGTTAGTACAAGAGTAGAGAAAGTCATGCAAGTGTTTTAAGTAATTTTAAGAAGAAATCCAGGGTTTTGTCATTTTTCCATGAGCATGGTGTATTATTCTTATATCTGTTAAATCAAGTTTCAGAACCGAAAATAAAGATTCTTGGAAATCTATTGCAATGTGGATCTATTTTTAAAACATTGTTTCCTCAACCACAAACCACGTTTATGTCTGTAATACAGATTTGTCCTCTTAGGATTGGGGGTGTATCTATCTGCTACTTTTGAGGGTCGCACTATTACAATACAGTCTTCAGGCAACAGAAGCTAGTGGTTGGAGTGATATTTGCACTTCATCATGTCGAAAGTAAAAATAATTATTTCCCAAACTCAGTTACAAGTAACCCAAGTCACGTAGAAAGTGAAGCGGGCAATAAGATAATTGCTAACTTATGCAAATGTGCAATCTGATTATTGTCACCGAGAAGTATTCCCTCAGTGAAGAGCTAAAAAATTGCAATTTGTTGCTTTAAGCGTGCATCAGTACGTAGATATCTTTAAGACACATTTATTTCGAGTAACTTTTGTGTAGCAGAAGCCATTTCTGAGATATACGTTATTAATGATTGGAATTGTTCAACACTTTGTTATTATTTTAAATTTCTGTTGATTTTCACTTGTTTGTCTCTATAGTATAAAAACTTTTAAAAAGGTAAGTTTATAGCGCCCAATTGGCCATTGCTGATTGTCCCTTCTTCCCCCCCCCCCCCCCATTGGTTTTCTTTTTCACCTCTACTTGGTTTTTTTTTCTGGTTATTTTCTTTGTTCACTGTCTCACTTACGCAGTAACACACACACGCCAGAGATGGGACTCGAACCCGCAATTCCCTGCTCCACAAACCACTGAAGTTAGATAATTTACAGAGCGCGGCCTTGGGGACCGGCGATACAAGCTGTTCTTTGGTAAGAATATTCTTCTGTCTACTTCATTTTAATTCAGATAAGAATTTTCCGAACCACCGAGCATTAAAGAAGTATGTCTATAAACACGTGTCTTTCCGCAATTAAAGAGCTTCTCACACAGATTGATTTGATTATGTTTGGGTTCTTTTTCATCTTAAATATAAACTCTCAGTTTTTTGTACTTTTGTTGGATTGGCTGTGTTTTTATGGAAGCCATACCTGGCATCGACCGCAAACGTGGTTAGGGAACTTGCAGAACTGAAGTAGGATGGGAAAAGCGTTTATACTGGAGACAAATGTCCTTGATGGCTTTTGCCATTATAGACAGACAGACAGACAGACAGACAGACAGACAGACAGACAGACAGACAGACAGACAGACAGACAGATAGATAGATACATACATACATACATATATTTTTTTTTTTTTTTGCCATTCTATTGCTATCTGAATTAAACATTGCCTTTCCGTGGGAACTGAAACCATTTGAGCTCTCATTCCGGATTGAATACTGCATAGATATGCCGATTCAGCCCAAACTGAATTCTTGGATCCGATCGTCTTAGATGTGGGAAATGATCGAAATTTTGTTGCATGCGAACACCTACCGGATTCAAATCGGTTTGAATCCGCCGAAAATGCTCACTTCTGCTATACTCCTTGTAACGCGCTACACGCTCGTCATTTTGTTTTCTTAATGAAAGTACGCAGGAAAAATGTTTAGGTTCACCAACATAAACCAAGTGACTAACATAAAAGCTTGAATTATTTATGTTAGAGCCTTGCGTTGCCACCGTAACAACGAAGATCGTTGTATTACAAAAAAAAGGCACTTAGATTAATTTCTGGAGTTCATCCAAAACATTGTAAACCACTTTTTATTGATTTAGGTACCTATTTTAACCCCGCCATCGATGTATCTGCCGATATATGTTAACGAAAATTACGGCAGTTTTACAATTTGCCCAAATATTCATAATTACACGACACGAAATTGTCTGAATTTATATATAAATTTAAACATACGAAAATTAAGAATAGCTTTATAGCTGTATCTATTATACTATATAACATTTTATCCCAAAGGATAAGAGAGCTGCCTATTTCAATTTCAGAAGGACCTTACGCCATACTTCTGTCTGTCCAAATCGATCTAGTACGGTTTGAATTCAGCATGGGCACGTGGATCGCATTGAGAATAAGATTGGACGAAATCTATTTGAATTCCTCCAAGGAAACGTAATGACAGCTTTGTTAGATTCTTAAGTGAGTAATTGCTTACGAATTATCTAACAAGCAGTTCAGAATTTTATTCCAAAGTTTTATTAAAACTAAACTCCGGCGCGACAGCCTAAAGGGGCCAAGGCCTACCGCCCAGCCGCTGCGTCCCCCACCTCTACCCACTACAGGCGTCATTGGTGAGGTGCAGTATTGGAGGTTGGGACGTGGTCAGCGCCCCAAGCCCTCCCGGCCGGTTATGCCGGGGCCGCTACTTCTCTATCAAGTAGCACCTCAATTGGTCCCCCCGGGACCTAACGAGGCTGAGTGCACCCCGTGCCAGACCTCCCAGAGGGGATAAAATCCCCATGCTGGTACCGGAGATCGAACCCGGGTCCTCCGCGCCAGAGGCAAGCGCGCTACCAACTGCGCTACGGAGGCGATCAAAAGTTTTATTAACGTAGTCTTAAATTTGAGAATGGCGATCAGAATTTTTCCAACCTCGAGCACAAAATTTCCTGAAATGAGGACATACTTGATGTGTAGGAGGTTGATGGACGCCCGGGTCAAGTTTCTGTAATCATGTTGACCTTCCAGAACAGAGTTTCCCTTTTTGCTTTCACACTTGTATTTCCGTAGTGTACTTCTGAAAGTTTTATTCAAAATTGAATGAGAAACCTTACCTCTGCAAGTTGTTTATCGATGTCAAACTTTGAACATTGGAAGGCCAGTCGAAGAGACATTAACAAAACCTGCGTGATTAACTTTAACTTTGGTATCGTCATTTACTTCTCTTAACTGGGAAGTACTTTTCTGAAGGTTTTGCATATGTTATAATGATGAAAATAAAATCAACGACTATGCAGAGCGCAAGTTATAATATTTATTTATCATTCTAGTATCTAAAACATGTGATATTTTGACTCAAGTTGTTGCAATGGTTAAAAATAGGCAACAGTAGGGCAATTTCTTTAAAATATTCGTGTTTCATTCGAATGATTTTGAGTTACTTAGAATTGCCAATGCTCGATTTTAAGCTATGGTCTATGGGGAAGTTTCTAAAAATTATTATCGAAAGCAAATATTATACAACTTTTTGGTTTATACTTCTCGTACATTCTGTATCCGCTTTCGACTTTGACCCAGTAAGGTTAGGATTGTCTGCTTTGTAAGTCTGAATCTGTTTAAAAATTCATGGGCACTATTTAAGAAAATTCTACACAATCACTCAGAAATCCCCCCAAATATTTAAACTTTTATAAATATTGAGCCTAATAGTACTTCCTTTATTTTCGCTGTAGAATGGCAAAAGCTGAAATTTCCCATACCTACTATACAACCGTAACTGTTATCTGGATCATATTCCGTGTGAAGGAAGGAAGTGCGCCTGGGCTAAGGTCGATGTGATAGGTTACCTTCGGCACTGAACTGAAGGTGGATTGGTCGCGACATACCTGAGGGGAAATCTGCAGTAGCGGCTTCCTGCAGAGGTCAACACATCCCAGGAACTTGAAGGCATTGCTTTGCTCCCACACGCAGTCAAAATAGAGGTCTCCGTGGCGGTTCTTTGGATGTACTGGCATTTCAAGTAGATACACGAAAAAAAATCTGATATGTTGCACTCACATGACTTTCTCTATTCTTGTACAAACCATTCTTACAAACTCTTATTCCTACATCTTCTTCGTGTTAGTTAAGATAAACATTTGTACAAATTATCTTATTGCTTGTTTCCTTGTAGGTGCAAAGGGAATATTAGAATACAATAGGCTTTGTGCGACAGTCAAATGTTTTAAAGCTTTGAGATTCCGTTCTCTTTGCACAGTTAACATATAAAAAAATGAACAACGATGTTCCATTTCAAGAAAGTTTTAAGTTTTCCGAAACTCACACACATAACAAGGAATATTTCCGAAATGGTTCGGTCTACAAAAAGTTTATTCAGACATAAATTGTGTATTTTATCGAGATCTACATTTTTTGTATAGTATGATTTGGTCTATCTCTAACGGTTTGCCAGTTATGCTAAAGTCGTCCAGAGTAAATACGACTACAGGGGCTATAGCCAGAAAATTCAAGATATACATTTCATTTGTCATAAAAATATCTCAAACATATGACATTTTACTCAAAACCGTTAAAGCCCATTAATATTATATAATTTATATTAATGAAAAACATCTTCACAAAATAAGAATTGCTTTATGAGTAATGATTCATTTAAAATTGTAATTTTCGCATAAATATTTTGTATTAATAACTTTTTTTGCTGCAGATTAGGTTATGCATTTGGATATGATTATTTATTATATGATTTAACGATTTACTTAAATAATTTTTAAATTAGAAATTTTAAGTTGCGCTAGATCATAAATACAGCATAAGCATACGTTTTAGGCATAATCTCAAGTAACACATCGTCTCGAAAACCAATGTTGGATAACCAAAATTATAGGCGATGATGATTGTGCACAAAAAGTGGTCCAATTTCCTACATCACAGTAATGCGGTTTTTCTTCTTTTCTTCCTTTCCTAAAGTTCCCACTTTACGAATTCCAGAATGCCCCAGTTCCATCACATCTCCATGTGATTAACTGGAAACAACCCCCCCCCCCTCCCGGCAAAAGAAAGAGATCGAGTTCGGTGTATAAGCTGAAGATGATTCAGGGGTAAACCCTTAGGGAATTGTACCCAAATTCGTGTAAAGAATTAAGGCACCAGAAATGTCCAGGGGGCCCACGCCCCAGTATAGCTTGGACACACATTTGGACGATTTTACGTGCAGTAACTTGGGTTTGGGCTACGCGACTATAGTCAGGCGTCTTATCTTCCAAATTCGTCAATTCTTTTGTCAGGTGTTCGCTTTAGTAACCTATAAGGACAAAGTCATTAACATCAGTTGCGAAGGAGGTTACGTTTGGTGTGTACAGAGGTGTAAAAATTGTTAGATTTAAAGCGAAGTTTATATTTACTGTCAGAGCTTGTTGCTCCAAAATATTGAAGTTTTGGTGTGATAAATGTCTATGTAGAATTTTCCACCAAGATTGACTTTTTCAGTCATTCTTCCTCTGGGTATCGTTTATGAAAATCTAAGATAATTTGTGAAAAGTATATACCAGATCTACAATGTGTTGTTATTCTTCTATGCACATAGAGTTTGAAGAAATTATGCGTCAGCAAGAAAAATGACTAATGGTGTACTGGAGACAAATATTCAAAACAAAAGATAGCGGAAAGCCATTGTCATAAGGTGCTGATATGACTTTAGGCATTTGTAAAATACTTCCAAACTCAGCATTATTTTCAGAGTAGACATGTAATTGAGTCTAATAATTTTCACCTCTGTATAACTTAAAATGCAGCGGTTTTATTGATATCTGTGATCTGAAGCTGAAATTTTGCTATAATTAATGAAGTACTGAAAACTAATTCCGATTGAGAGCTTTTCAGGTTTCTAGACGGGGAATATGTGTAACTTTGACATTAGCTGCTTTATGCAGATTGTTTAAAATCACGCTTTGATGCCCTTTGTAAATTTAAAATATTAATACAGAAGTTGCTATTTTCTTATTTTTTAAGAAATCAAAAACCATACTTTCGAAATATACTAAGACATTTTAGCAAATATATTTTATGCCCTGCAAATAATCAAGGTAAGTGATAGAAACCTAGATTTCTTGGTCCTTGAACAGCAGAAACTACCTGGCACTCGGGTTAACAGATATTTAAATAGTAAGTCACGAAGTGACTTGTTTGGGTGAAAACGAATAGTTTTGAGGCAGTATTTTGTGTAATCCCTCTGAAATTTAAATATAGAGGCAACAGAAAGCCCCCTGAAATAAATATGTTAAAATACACGCAGCGTAGGCCGACTTCTTTTGTTCATTGTGATACAACGGAGGAATTGATCGATAGTCTTGAAATCAATTAATTTCAGTGAGTTTTAAAAGGAATATTGGCTTTTCACTACTGTGAGCTGTGTCTAGCCATTTTGTTTATTATCGTCGAAGTCCGCCATGTTTGGCGAGTAATTTGTAGAAGTGATTCATGACAAGGCTGATAAATTTTGAGTGTTAATAAAATGTTTAAGACATACTTGAAAGTAATACTGATTCTTTTGTCAATATAATATATCCTGTGATACTAATAGAATCTTCAAGCTCTCCGACTGATGTTAGGCCGCGAGGAGTAAAACTTCGTTAAGACTTACAAATGCCCCATCCCAGACTTCACTCCAAAAAATCGTTCCAATTTTTAAGAAGAAAACATGCAAAGTAGTCTCCTAGAGACCATACAAGATGGAAGATTATAGTGTTACTACTGAAATTATAAACGAAAAAAGTCAAATCGGAAGTTCCGTTCCAAGCAGGTTGTTTACTTTAAACGTCTTGAACTGGAGTTCGTCATGGTGCTGAAGAATGACACGTGGTTAAGTGGAGGAAGTCTGAAGGGGTTTCTATAAAGTGTTTAGAATGTTGTTATTCGTTGAATGACGTCTTTAGTTGACAGCTTCTCAATTCCAAGCTTTGCTACGTGCTCCCCCTTAAGATATCGACCTAATCTGGCATCACAGCTGTTTCCCTGTCTGAGGCAGCTCAGCTATCTTGCGTGACAGTTCAAATCAGCGGAGCTTCAAACTTGTGTGGTTGAGATTTTTTTTTCTTTCTCTCAGTTGGAAATATAAATGAGGGAGCGTCAGCTGCAAACCGTATTATATCCACTCCTACAGGCTGTTTCTAGAACAATTTATGTTAATATTATGACATAGTTACTTTTTCTATTACTTTATTTCCCTTAAAACCGATTCATAAAACACATGCTTCATCCTAAATACAATTTACAATTCGCCATGACCTTGCAACTCACAAATGTCGCAAACTTGACACTGCTTACAATTCTACTACTCCCTCTGTCTACCAAACAACTGTTCCGACGATGCACTCACTAATCTGCCTCACTTAAAACTTTGTCAACAACGGTCTCGCACAACACTCAAAAGCTGTCTTCTCTCAACAATGACTCGCTGAGCCGATTTTTCCCGAAATCCACCTTTTCTCGAAACTTCCTGAAAGCAATAGCTTCTAGAACTGCGTGGTATCAGGCCTTTGTTCTGACAACTCCAACGTCGAGACATTTCTGAGATAATAAATTAACATTTCTATACAAAGGAAAGTTGAGGGGGGGGGGGTGAGAGACAATTTTCCTGAAAATACTGCTCCAAGTGGATAATGAACTCAAATTCAGTATGTAGTATTTAAGCGACTTTATTTTTTTATTTTTATTTATATATGTACAAGTGTATTACATTACATTATTGTAACATTTTAATAAACGCCGTTATTGCCAAATGTATTGAAGGTATTCACCCGTTGAGAAACACTATTCGTAAGTGGCACTGAAATGACAGAAACAAATATGAAGCAGCAAACATGCAAGTAGTGACCACTTAAACCAAATGACCCATAGAGACCTGTTCTAACATGCAGACTGCCTCAGGCCTCAGTGAAAACTACAATGGCTTAATCTAGCGTTCAATAACCTCCACAAGAGTATATCTTACTCTGAAACGACCTCTTCCCTTCGTAAGACGAGAGTAAGTCACATCAACGAGAATACGCAGTGACCGCAGTTCATTGACACATTATGTAAAATGTCGGTGACAAGATTTTTAACTAATATAAATAATCTTATGTTAAAGGTTGCAGCTATGTACGAAGTTTCATTGTTATAATTTCAATAGTTTCTGACAATACATATACCTTTTATTTGCAAACATTTGCAATTACAGAGGGCTTCAAATGTCATTACAAAGACAAAAAAATACCTAAGTCCCAATATGGCATCTTTTCGTAGATAAAAGTTAAACAACGTTTAACCAAAGCATTTTTTAAATACTTTTGTGAATGTTTCTTAAAAACCACTAATTCAAAACATTTTTAAACTAAATATAGTACTATTTACCGCAAGTATAAAATACAATAAACTTCAAAGAGAAATAATCAACAAAATGATTTTTTGGCATTGTTGCACTTTTCAGTTACCGTAACGGAAAAATCTGATGGGTGCACATGACGAATTGATTGATATGTGATGCTTTGACATCCCATTATTTTTCTATATCAAGGACATAAAAAACGTATAGAAAAAAGTATAGAATGAAAAATTCAAAAAATAACGAGGAATATCTCTAAAATGGGGAGCTCTAAAATATAATTGACTTAAATTGTGTGCGTTAATTAGATCGAAAGTGGTTTGTGTAGCAAGATTTTGTCCATCCGTGTTCCCTGGAGCGTATGTCTGGCAATCCGCCACGCAGAAGATGGCGGGTTCGAGTCCAGCAAATACCAGCATTTCCTCCCTCAGGTTATTTTTACAATATGTTTTTTACGAGATGCCACTAAATTCACCAAGTAATTGTTAGATGTTCCTCATGAGGAAGTTTGTAATATTTTTGACAATTTTTTTTAATATTAATTATCCAGCTAGCTGGTAGTCGCACTAGATCTCCCATAGAGAAGCAAATTATTACACAAATAAAAATAACGCAGGGGGGTTTATGCCCATTTTCGGTAATTTTTAAAGTGTTGTCTTTTGGATCAAAGGCGTGCAATTTTCATTGTTGGTCTTTTTAAGAAACAAAGAAATATCAAGGTTGTCATGAAGTACTGTGCCGTTTTTCATGTAAAAAATAAAAAAATAAATAAATAAATAAATAAAAAATAAACAGTATTAATATTGCCTTTATAAACGAGAAGATATAATACCCTATTTTAAAATATATTAGAAATAAGGCTTGGTTATGCTAGAGTTAACTGCTTTAATAAATAATATCACAGTCATACAAATCCGTACATCCTTCTATTCAGCAAGAACTGCACTTTTTTCATAAAAAATTGACCGAGGCTTCAGTTGTCCTTTAAGCCGCAGTGTGTTCAAAGACTAACTGCGACTGAAAACATAACTGAAAACAATAACACTAATAGCACAGTGACCTTCGGTTAGCGTAGCTTGGCCAGATGCTGTTATGGTGTTTCCTTGAACCACTTCACCTCGATGGAATGTTCATCGCTTAATGGTTTCATAGCTTTAGGCTGATATTGCCCGTCCAGACGCAATAGATGTAGATTACGGATGCATTTGCGTTCTTGAACATCAAGATATGTTCAAGTGATAAAACGAGCATTGACAGTGCTTCCTTACGAGACTCAAGGTTGAGAAATAATTGGAACAAAAGTTGAGACAAACAGTGAAATTAAATTTCCTATGAGAAATATTCAGTTTCCAGTGAATAACAGACGTGTATTTTAAGGGCTATATAGAAGACAAAAATCATATTTATCTACTATTATAATAAATAATCAGTGATGGTCAAGTTCGTAGTTACTAGGCCAAAAAAACAAAGCTATACTTCATATTCTAAAAAAAACTCAAAACGCGTTATAAAAATAAATTACAAAACACTTTCTGCCGTAATTGGAGGCACATTTTTCTATATTATCAGAACTATTGCGTTTCACAAGTTTGTCTACAATTGCACTTTCTTCCCTAAGTACCGTGCGTTCTTGGAGGACGGGACCGCTCCGCGAAAATTTTCCTCAACTTTTCTGGAAGTATACTAAAAGTTATAGCTTGGTCTGTTTTTAAAGATTTTCCTGATGTACCGTGAAAATCACTTTCACTCATCGCTGATGTGATTTCTCGCTACCAAATTTCCAATCCACAATTTTCCTTTTATCCCGTTTCTTTCTCCTACTTCAGGTGTCCTAGGTTTCATGGCGTGTTGCAGTGCCGAGCAGATGTTTGCTCAAGGGAAAGATTGCTTCCTGTGGATATCGGCTCCGGGAGTAGACGTGTATTCCAGCCCGAAATTTTAGGTAACCTTGTCATTCAGGAACGAGCAAGTTGTCTTACAAAACCATATGCAACATTACGTTCTACTCAGAAAATATGCGTTCTGACATATTAATTACTTCCCACCAAACTAACTTTTGTTACGAAGGGTTCTAAAATTCCCACATAAAAAGTTTATAGCCTTAATGTTTTTGATACATCGTATTGTTCATAAAGCTTACAAAGAATGAATGTTTAAAAATCTTCTCTTGCACTTACAACAGCTACAAATTGTTCTTACAAACTTTTAAACTTAACCGAGATAAATGTTTACATAAATTTACTTATTAGTACTTTTTTGGCTGACTTAAAGGAAATATGGGAATACAGTATGCTTTGAGCGATAGACAGATCTTTCAAAGCTGGTTGCTTTGAAGGTCTGTTCTCTTTGCATGGCCAAATGAATAACGACGTCTCATTTGAGAAAAGTAAATCTATTGCAAAATTGAGATAAATAGCAAGGCATATATCCAAAATGACTCTCCCGACAATAAAAAAAAAAAATTAGGCAAATTGTGTTTAGAGAAAGCCACGTGAATGAATAGAGGTTTTTTTCCACTTGAATAGTTTTATCTATTGCCAAAAGAATGTACCAAGGTAACAGTTTGTTACTTGAAAAATGCATAGAGTAACTTATTTCTGACATATCTTTGGTATTAATTATAGGACATCACACATGTTTCGAAATAATTACTTCAAAGACGTGGAATAAGTCTACAACGTTGCGTTGAGGTTGGTCAGGGAATTGAGCTGGCCTGTGGATGTAAACAGGTCGGTTGCTTTCGCTTTCGTATAATGTTTTGGGAGCTAAAGCTTGTGATTGGACCACACTCGAACAGTAAACACTGAAGGACAAGGTATGAGTTTGTTTTCAAGACGCTCCGTTACGGTGTTTATGTACTGAGCTAGGGAAAGTGACCACCCACACAATCTGCAATGTTGCCAGCTTGTTTTCGGCTAAAATATCTGTGTTGGAAATTGTCAGGGACAAAAAGGGAAGACAAAATGCGATCTACCACTGGTTTAAATTAATGTAATGACTTTCCCCCCCCCCCCCCCCCCCCCCGGCATACCTCCTTTAACATCCAGGTCATATCGGCGGTATTCACTCGTTTTCCGTTGCTTTTTATCTTTGGGTTGTCTTTATAATTACTCACACATTCATACCGTCTTTCATACTGTAGGAAGAGTGGATAATAATGCTAGCTAAATAAAACTTCCTACCCTTCAGCTAGGAAGTCAACGCGGGACCTCTGGGTTCTGAAGCTAACTTAATCCTCGCATTATCAAGGGGTTGGGGGTTTCTTTGTGCCCAGCTTCTGTAATTTTTCAATTTTCTCTTTTAAACTTTTTATTAAAGGCATGCAGTTAATAATTTTCTGCTACCGAATTGCGTAAATGGTAATCTAAGTTATGGAATAAGGCTAGGTTTAAAGAAATACTATATACTAGCAGAACAATGAAATGAAGACACCAGTTTCTGAGATTGGGTCATGTATTTAGCACACACAACCTCGCGGCGATGTGGCATAAAGACATACAACGCAATTTAGCAATGGTAATTCCCCCTGACTTCCATACTTTGTTCTGGTTCAATATTAGCAGCTTCTTCAGGCGTAATGAACAGCGGTTACCTAAAGGCATCAATAGTTAACATCGTTTTACGGCATGTAGGGCGAAAGTCGAAGCTTACAAAACCGTGCTTCCGATGAAATAGGAAAGTTGTTTAGGAGTTGGTAATGTCAGATTTGACGGCTGCTGTTCGGCGCTAAATTTCACAGTTTGATGACTCTGAAACGCCGTGCAGCCGAAAGCACGTAGAGTGAAATGCTTTTAGCCCAAGTTTTTGAAAGAACCTCGATCTATGCCTACGACTGGCCCAGGTCTTCATGAAATATTCATCTATGTTGCAATACTTTACGATCGTTCTCTTCTGTGGGTATATGTTATTGGCTTGTAATGCTACAAATACTATCCTTTGAATTGTTAACGTATCTATTGGATTAAAATAAACATCTGATGTGATGCACTCACATGACCTTCTCTACCTACGGCATTTTAATCAAAATCGTTGGTCATTTTCGAGAGAACAAAAATTTTCGAAACATTTCCCATACAAAGGATAGTTTAGAGAGGAATGTTCTTGAAAATGTTTGTGTCGCATCCTTGAAACAGATTAAACTTAAATACATCTTTTTTTTTTTTTTTTTTTTTATTTCTTTTCGAGTTATTGTGCTCACAGACAGACAGACCGACCCACACACACGGATGGACCTTTCTCTAAAATTTTTTCTTTTTGATATCAGGGGAGCACAAAACTTTTCCGTTGAAATCACGACATCGAAATTTTGGGTCGAATACAATAATTCCCATATTTATACGTAGCAGAGAAGGTAATATTTGTATGTACATATTAGGTTGACATTAAGGACAGTTAAAATAACATTTTCCACTTCGTGTAGTAGCAAAGACTTCTAAGGTTTCCAATATACTTAAGGCTAAGACAGGAAATAACCGAACAGAGCTAAATGTTCAGAAATCAAGACTGGAGACATCAAAACGAGATTTTTAAAAGGTTCTTATTGGGTGTTATTAGACAAATTTGACTCCGGAATGTAGGTATAAGATAAGAACTAGAGGAATAAAAACATTATGGAAGAAGTTAAAAGATAGAGCAAGTAGAACGATCACATTAAGTGGATGGAACCTTCTAGATTGCCACCGCAAGCACTTTCAGAAACCATTAGGACAAAGAGTCATCGGCCGACCCCCGAATGAGGTGCAGAGAGCAGTTTGATCACCCTCGAAACAGGTCTAAAGAACTATTCCATGTTAAGGAGGATTAATAATTGTATAAATTAATATATTATACGACAAGAGAATAATGACAGCAGTTAAAATCGATACAGGTCGTTTCATAGTATTCATACCAGCTTCTTAGTTGTAATTTTACTCAAGTTGTGTCTAAGTTTAAAACATTTATAAAATTTTCTAATATTCTGTGCTGCATACTGCTGCAGCTGGTACTGGAGTTTATTGTTATGTCGGGAAGACAAATTAGATAAATCTTTCACTCGTGTCCAACATTGTTTTTCTAAACTCCAACTAGTTGTTATTCGATTGAACATAAGAGAATCGATAGCTTCGCTTTCCGCTGCGTGGGAATATGTGCAGATGGCTAAATATTGATTGATATATGGGGATCTTTTGATTGATAGATGCCAGTATCGTTATCAGCAGGTTCACCTTTGATTGGTGGAAAGCAGTATCGTTACGAAGAGGTGGATATAATGACGTCCATTACAGTGGCAAAGAAAGCACTACAATATGGCATGGTCGAGCCTAAGTCATGAAGATTGCTAAACAACTGCAATAAATAATTATAAATTTAATTTATATACATTAAAATCAATGTACAATGAAGCAAGAATTGTATGACACTTTTTTTACTTCTTATATTCCATTGGTATAAACTGTAGTGAACTGGAGATGGGGCAGGTCCCAGCACGGCTCAATAACAGTCGCTGGATAAAGTAACAACAGTTGGCAATAGCTCTCGCTTGTTTTCGCATCTGAAACATGTTTCTGGAAGACCCACGAACAACCGCTAAACAGTCTGTCACAGCGTGCCGAGGAAGATGGGATATATCTGAATCCGTTAGTGAAAGTGAAAACAAGTTTCAGATGTAAAAACAAGTGCCTTGTCAAAACTAGTGACACTCAAGCCCAAAGGAGTGAAGCTGAAAATAAGTTTAAGCGTATGTAGGTTGAGACAGACACAAAATTGGGCAGACTACATAACACGTATATCAGACAGAATAACTAAAATAGTTGCAGGATATAAACTTGAAGGGGACCGTAGTGTTGGAAGACCTGCTTCGGATCTTTCCAGAGAAGTTTAGGTCAGCCTGGCTATCCTGGTGTTGATAATTTAGGTTATAGGTTAGGTTTATACATGTAAACATAGGTTAACTCATGTTAACTAGCAATCGTTACATAAAAGCGCTCCTTAACTATCCGTTATTTTGTTACCTACCTTTTATTCTGATAGTTGGTACAAGGCAGCTGCTGTATTTCGGAAGTGTTGCATTTCATTTTCGTGATAATTCTTACGGCCAAAATAGGGTTTATACTTCTTCATTTGGTTTTTATGGTATTGACGGTTTCTTCAACTTTCAATATCTCTTCCTAATTTACCTTACCTTCGCTGTGTTTTCATAAGTTGGTAACAGATTTAGCGACCTTTTGTCACTCTCTTTAGCGATTCCTTCTCAAAGTAGCGGTAGTTTCTACTAAGTAAGGTCGATTAAAAAGGTGCCTGGGTTAGTCCGAAAACTTGTCGAGCTTGACCTAGTCATTTCTTATTTCTAAAGCTACAAGTGGCCAATATAAAAAGGTTATATATGTATCATAATCAAAAGAACTATAAAATATTATCGTGACATCTCCCTTGTATTGTTTAATAAAGTATTAGCAATACTTTCTACATGTTATGGATATGGGGGTTAGAAGTAATAAGAAAAGAATCTAAATAGATAAAAATTGTAGAGGCGAAGTTCTAAAGAACGGTTGCGGGCTATAAAAACGATAAAAATGAAGGTTAAGAAAGAATTAAACGTGCAACATCTGAATGAATGAACAAAAGAACACGAAACAAACTACGTTCAGAATGCACACATAATGGAAGATCACCGAATTTCAAAACAGATACTAAATACAGACAATCCGGAAAAAGAATTTGAGGACGGTCAATGAAAACATGGAAAGATCAATTCACAACTGGAACAGACCACAGGTCTTCATGGTTTAGTAATTTTTATTACGTTAACAAAGCTTTAATTTAGTTTGTTATTTATGAATAAGTTTTGAAATGCAGAACACTATTTTTGCTTCCATTTATTATTCCTTCACTTTTAAAATCCACTTATTTGTCAATTTGATTTCCTTATTATTAATCTGACACCTAAAAGAGCTTTACAAATTCAATTTTCTCGCTTTTGTAAGGTTACTAGTATACCTGAGAGTACCTCACGACAGCATTTGTTGAAAATGTAAAGCAGAGAAAAGCAAAGAGGGCAATAAGAAGCTTACAATACAGCAGGGAAGAAAGTGTTGGTAAGAATGGAAAACTGGCTTCAAAGCCCTAACCGTAAAAACTGGTATTTGGCATTGCACGCTGACTAGAAATGACCCATAACTTGTCGGATACAATTGTTGTTATGATAATGTCTAGAACACAACAGAAGCATTCTTGCAGTATATCATGTGTGTGTTCATGTAAGCTGGCTAATAAATTTAAAGTTAGAGCTTACGGTTTTAAAGAACCACAGGACTTTCCGTGCTTCTGTTGATATTTGAGCCCATGGTTTTGAAGATAACTGAATAACATTTGAACTTAAATATTATATCGCAAAACTGAGTTAAATTCTATACAAAATAATTAAAATATACTCATTACGATTAGTTCAGTTCGACTTAGTGCTGGCAACTGAGGAAAACGAAATCCAGGAATTACATGTGTTTCGATTTTTCTCTTGTTACAACAGAAAACTCATTTATAGTCTCAAATCACTTTTAGTTTTAACATTAACAAACAACTTTTCTTCTGGGAAAATACATTACAAGAAAAATTAAGACCAAATTTCATTATTAATCGACTTTAATGAGTAATAAATTGTTTTTCAGCGATTTATGAAAATACGGTTGGTAACACTGAGTAAACCGGAGAATGTGTGATAAATGGCACAAAACAAAAGAATGACCTAT
Organism: Tenodera sinensis; assembly: GCA_030765045.1. Classification (NCBI taxonomy): domain Eukaryota; kingdom Metazoa; phylum Arthropoda; class Insecta; order Mantodea; family Mantidae; genus Tenodera; species Tenodera sinensis. Next base: position 30,884,630 of record CM060968.1, read on the forward strand.
ATGATAAATTAATGCCTCTATGTATTAAATACTCTGTATAAATTTTACCCGAGTGCATGCGAACTACATTTTGGTTAAGTTAAAACTTTCACCTTGATTTTCTTCCATTAAAGTGTTTGCAATTTTAGTGTATAAATTTGCCTCGCAATGAAGTTTGCAATAAAAGAACTAGGTGATGTAGGTCCAGTAAACTGCAAATTTATCAAAACTGTATTGTTACATAGCAATAACCTATAAATTTTATAAGGTGATTATGAATAAATTTCTCCAACTTCCACAACCTTTTTCACAATTTCTTTCCATGGTGCAAAATTATCCTAATCTAACATTACTGATATATATTATATAAACAAAATACTGCGAGAAATGCTTCATTATTAAATAATAAACAGTGTGGAAAGTTTCATTCTTTTCAATCTAGTAGCTTTTTGGGAAAATATTTTACAGTATATATTTTGCAGTTGAGACGTGGTCGGCGCCCCGGCCATCCCGGCTGGTTGTGGGTCTTCTCGACCAGGAGATGAATCAAGTAGTTCCTCAATTGACCCCTCAGGAACCTAACGAGACTGTATGCACCCTAGACCAGGTCTCCCAACAGGGGAAAAAACCCATACTGGTACCGGGAATCGAACCCGGGTCTAAAGAGACGACCAATGTGAAGTAGGTAGAAGAAAAGTTTGTAGTTTCATTTACACCAATTCACTCCCCTTACTTCTGTGCAAGCTATTCTTACAATTTTCATTTTTCTCAAATGAACCCATAGCTTATGCACGTCTCTGTGGCGCTGCCTTCGCCGTCCTGTACCGAGTTTGTGGCTTCCTTTCGTCTCCATCTCTCCCTCCGAGGGTGGTGGTACCCTGCAATAGATCCGGGCTGGGTCGCACTAGGCAAGGGTACAATACGTCATACTTCATCCTGTGGAACCTTCCCAGCCTCACTTCCGACGAGAGATTCCATAAACTAGTGCCTTTATTGAGGTTTATTTTAAATTGTCATTTATTTACTCGTTTGACTCGTAAAAACCTTGAAGGAATTTTGATGGTCCAACAAAAACCTTGGCTTATGTAAAAATGAAACAGATGGTAATGCGTAACACTTCAGAAAAAGTAGGAAGAAAACAAAGATAAAAATTGGGGTTAATTTCAGACACGTGCTTAGAGTTCAGAGAAAATCATTAGTTATGACAAATGTTGAGTAAGGTCGGAAAGCGACATAATTCAAGAAAGCTCATTTAGGCCCACTCATTAAGACAAAAACGCAGAGGAAGAGAAAAGGATGGCGGTTACGGAGTGTGTTTCTGAAAGGAAGTGTGAAGAAAATGAGATTTAACTACTCCAGCCGACTGGTTAAAGGCTTAATTATCATACCATGTGAGAGATGCGTAAAATATTGTTGTGATAATTGTTGTGACATCTTACAGGATGTGCATGCTCGAACATTGCGTGAGTGTAATTATTATACAAGAAAGAAAACACTATCTGCATTTAAGGGGACATGGTAGTCTGAACAAACAGAAATTATAGTATATAAGTTAAATTACCACTGCTCTTGAAGTTCGTAATGGTTTTTTTCCGGAAATGTTTATAAATTATTTTATTCGTCATGACATTTTTATGGAGTAAAACTATTTTAAACATAATATATCAGGCAGTATTCCATAGTACAACAATATACGGCGCTGAAACTTTGACCACAATCAGACTACAAACAAATTAACGGTATTGGAAATGGACTTTTGGAGACTTTCAGCACGAAAATCCAGGAAATATAAAGTTTGGAATAATGGAATGAGGGAAATTATGCAAGTTAACAAAAAACATTTTGGAAATTGTAGCAGAATGACCTCTGAAATGCTATGGACATGGGTAGTTTATTTAGTTCTGTATTTAATGTAACTGGAAATAAAAAAATACATGTAAAGTTAAAAAAGTAGAAACGTGGCAAAATTGGAATGGTGTTTGTTTCTTAATCTAACGAATATACATTGTAATATTACTATTGTGATTTAGAAAGTTTATCTAAGTGTTTTATACATGTACCTACTGAGAAAAACTTTGATGAATTCGCACATTTTGAGAGAAATTGTATTGTTTTTCTGCTGGATTTTTATTGATTCAGCCACATAAGCTGCCAACGTAAATAAACTGTCGAAATAATTTTCATGATTTAAAAAATAATTTATAAAAACTTCAGGAAAAAAAACCCTTGTGAAGTTTAAGATCACTAGTAATTTAACTAAATTTAACTCGCTGCCTCGTTCCCTTTACTGGTTCACATTGTACAACTATTATTTATTATCGAAAAATAATAAAACTCCGACTTATGCTATTCTTATAAACGCTTATTCCTCTATCTTCTTTAGGTTAATAGAGATAAACATTATCTTCTCGCTAATTTTCTTGTAGGCACAAGGGAGACATGGGAATACAGTAAGTTTTAAGCGATACTCATGTCTTTTAAGCTACTCACCAAGTGTTGGCTCTAAAATTTCGTTCTATTTGCACCAGAAAGAGAGAAAAAATGAATAACTACTTCCCATTTCAGAAAAGTAAGTATTGGAAAATTCAGGCAAATAAGGAATATCTCTGAAAGGGTTAGCACCACCAAACGACAAAATTTTTGTCATAAATTGCCTGTTTTAACCAGACTTGTCTATTTTGTATAGCAAGACTTGGTCTATCTCTTACGGTTTGTTAGTTCTGCAAAAGTAATTTGGAATACAGAGGATTTTAGACGCTATTCATAGAAAATTCAGGGTGTGTACATTTCATACGGCATGAAATATCTAAAACTAATATATTGTTTATCAAAAATGTTCTATGTAAGGGTAGTTTGTGCTGGGGGAGTTTTCTTAGAACCCTTCGAGTCGCATATTTGGTATTGAACCCTCTTTTGCATGAATTACTTTGCTACATGTGTTGCTCTTCCCCTAATTGGTTAACGATTTTTATATCCCTGCTACAGGCATCTTAATGGAAGCAATTAAAATAGATACGATCATTAAGGCGAGTCGAAATGGATTGGCCATTAACTCAACACCAAATGGTGCAAGTTTGAATGCCACTGACTGCAGTCAAATAAGTCTGCTAAAGGATCGGAAGGGCTTATGTATGCTAATTATTGTGATTGTGCACGTGGATAACGATGGAGTCGCTGCAGTTGTTCCAAAAGAAACACATCTGATGTGTTGCACTCACATAACTTTCTCTACTCTTGTACTAACCATTCTTACAAACTCTTATTCCTACATCTTCATGTTAGTTGAGAAATATTTGCAGAAATTATCTTATTGCTTATTTCCATGCCGGTGCAAGGGGAATGTTAGAATACAGTAGACTTTGTACGATAGTCAAATCTTTTAAATCTTCGAGATTCCGTTCTCTTTGCACGGCTAAGATATAAAAAATGAACAACGATGTTGCATTTGATGAAAGTTTTAAGTTTTCCGAAGCTGATACAAATAAGGAATGTCTCCGAAATGATTCACTCTATAAGAAAATTTATTTGCACATAAATTGTGTATTTTAGCAAGATCTACATTTTTTGTATGGTAAGATTTTGTCTATCTCTTAGGGTTTACGAGTTATTCAAAAGTCATCCAGAGTATACAAGACTGCATAGACTATAGCGACGAAATTCAAAATATTTTTAATGCAAACGAACTGTATATGTCAAACATATAGCATTTTAATCAAAATCGTTAGACCCATTCTTGAGAAAATAAAAATGTTGACAAAATTGATTTTTGCAGGAATTTTCTTTAAAGTCTCGGTGTCGCACCCTTGAAAGACATTGCACTTAAATACCAAGTTTGGCTTTTAATGGACTTCTCGTTTGAGTCATGTTGTCCACAAACAAACACAAACACACACGGACCTTTTTTTCTAAAAATGCTCTTTTTGGATTCAGGGGGCCTCAGAACATACATTTCCGGTGAAATCTCGACATCAAATGTTTGGCTTATATGCAATATTCCCCGTACTTACTATCCGTAGTAGAGAATGTAAAAATCCTTTTTGAAATCATGGCAGTCAAAACATATATTTCCGGTAAAATGCCGATATCAAGTTTTGGCTGTAAGACAATACTTCGCCTATTCCCTACACATTTTAGAGAAAGTAATGTTTAGATATGTAATTAACATTAAATGACTAATTAAAAAGAAAGTAAAGAAGCAAAATTAATGACAGAGTCCCTGAACACGTAGCTAATATTAGTTATTTAGGTAGTAGTTTATCATAAGATTACGAGAAAAATATTGAAAACAATGAGCTTTATGTGTTTGCGGAACTATGAACTAGAACGTAAAACAGCCAATTAAGAATTTTGTTATATATACAAATAAATCTTACTCAAGAATTAAGAAACAAAAAAAGCAAGCAAGCAAGCGAGGTGGTGCCACGGTAACATGAGAGATTCGTGGTATGGAGGGGCCCATTTTAAACCCCTGGACCGACCAACATAAACGAAGAAACATGGCATGATCCAATGTTTACTTGATCCTCGACAGGCCACTCATCCAAGACTTGCAAGTCTTTGGCAGTGTTAAGTCTTCCAAAAGGGAGAATAATTCAAAGAACAAAGAACGGTAGGCAATTTCGCGTGGAAAGGTGAACATCTTAGAAACAAAAAAGCTGCAACATAAAATAGGTTAGGATAGGATGCAGCTAAGGGGTTCCAGCACGTCGACCTTGATTGTTATACCTATGCCTCTTGCGGGAGGAAGAAGGAGGCGAAAGAAGACAGAGGACTGCCGACCCAAGGAGTCACGACGGAGCAAAGGGTAGGGACCCTACCATTTAAAGATTGAAACACCCCGGCGGCGACGTTTAGTACAACCGAAGTCCCACCCACTCGTGGTCTCAGACATCCGGCAGGGCGTTTCGAAGACCGCAGATCGCCAGATCGAAAGACCATAAGTTTAAAACTTCCCACTGGCACTTACCGCCCTGAAAGGGACCAGCGGATGAAAGGTGAAACAAATGACAAGTGAAGGAAAATTGACAACAAATTCGGGTGACGTAATTATCTTAGCCAGCATTCGCCTGGCGACCCATGGGTCAGGTAGGCCACTGCGTTCGAACCCACGACCTCCCTAATGCGAGCCACAGACTAAATCCCCTGCCACAAATACAAACAAATAAATAGCTAGACATGGACTAAATTATTTAAGCAGAATGACCAATGCTGGAATACTACAAATACCTAGCTAATACACAAGGAAAGTGAGGTTAGGTTATGTTTCTTAATACTGGCAATAATGATTAAACTTGTAATTTTGGGGACCAATATTAACTCATCAATATAGACCTATTTATACCTTTTAAAATATAATTCAAATCTTGGTGAAAACGTTCACCTGTTTCTTGATGCAAAATATAAAACAATCTGGAAAATAGGCACTGTGAGCATTTAGAAAGCGCAACTTCAAACTCATGTTATAACCTATATTTATCTAATTTTACAAGATGGTGTTCAAAATAATTTTATAATCTTAAGTACTTTTGTTTCCTAGGAAATTGTTTACATCTTTGGCTTGCTTTTCTGTTTGACTAATTGCATCCTCAAAATTAATGTCGCACATTGATTTTCTGTTCTGAGGTCCAGTTAAAACAGCTGTTTTTAGTTTATTTAGGGTACATATGTACTTAAACACTCACTGTCTATATAGGCAACATAGAGATTGACTGATGATACCCAGATTTATTAAGTAAATTCTCACTTTCTCGAATACCTAACTTGATAGAAATAAAACACACTGCAACGTTCAACTCGGCCCAAAATATCTGTTTGGGAACTTGAATTCATTCGAAAACATTTTGATGCAGAGCACTGTAAGCAAAGGATATTTTAATTGTTGACTATTGCATCTACTTTGCATGGAATTATTCGTCTGAGACACTTTGATTTAAGAGAAATTCAAGAACATTTGTAGGAACGTAATCGTTACCTCCAATTCTAGTTTAAACAACAGATTTTGAGAAACAAAGTATGTGGCATTAAATTGTGAATAGTACTCTATGGAAATACAAGGAAGCCTTATAAAATGTAAATATCAGTAACAACAATTTAATGATTAGTATGAACAAATTAAGGTCTTGGCTAATTATAAAATAGCTTTACTTGTTCCTCATGATTATATAACAACAGTTGTGTAGTTTAGTTTAGGAATTCTTATTTCTTGCATAAGAATCTGCAATTTCGCTACGTGAATTTTTATGTTATTATTACTTCATCCTATGTTAATGTTTTATTGTGAACAGATTAAAACAAAACAGTAAATTCGTGTGACAAACGAGGGCTCTGAAGGTTATGTTCTATTTATATGCTGTTTTAACATCTTGATCATATTGGGTTTTTACCTTTGGAATAATTGTTCAAACGGCAATGATGCTCACTCTTCACAATTTTATGGAATTTAGGGAAGAAAATAAGGTTTTGTCACTAATGACTACGTTTTAGTATTGCATATTCAGCTTAAAAGAAAAGAATAGCAAACAAGACATTTGAAAGAAACTTGAGTTGGAAATAAAAGGAAGACCAAAGAGTATTAATGCCAATGTGAAACAAGCGAATGTGGATCGGAAGATTAATATTCAACAGAGGAAAAAAAGTATAGAGAAGTATGCAAATATAACAGTTTTAGCCAATTATTTTTGTTTATCAAATACCACAGACATCCGACGATATTGTCCCGTTTTCTGCTTCAGATTTTCTATATAATTAAAGAAATTTCTTTGCCGTTTCGGCGCCACGCTCCGACAGACGGTAATGGGCATTAATTAGGCGAATATTTGGAGCCGATACGATACACATAGATAAGCTTGCACGCTATTGGCGGTGAAGGTGCTAGGCGGGGTGGAAGCGGAAGGTGAAACAGAAATCCCTATAGGTGTGTCGCCGCCGTGGTGAAGTTTTCTTGATAGTAACATTTTAGTGAGGGGGGAGGGGGGGCGAGGTAGGGGGCCGAAGGACGCATTTACCTTGACTCTGCTCTCCAGATATATAAAGCTTGTCATTAAAGCCGTTCAGTCAATAACACATTGTGTGCTACAGCGAGTACTGGGACAAGAGCTCCAGCAGCGCTGATCATTCCGGTGACTACAGGGTGTACCAGATAAAAAACAACAACAAACATGAACAAGTTCATGCAGGTGAGAATACTACAACCCTGCAGCCTTTCAAACTTTATATTACAAGTCTTAGCCCATTGTTAATATTAAAAAAACCATGAAACAATAGTAACATAATACAAAGCTTGAACCTTTATCTGCAATAAAATTAAGATTTAATAAAATGAACTTAATGTTACGAAAATAAATTTTTAAGATTTTTCTTATTACTGAAATAATACATTATATGAAAACTGTTCATCTCGAACATGTTAAAGAAAACAAAAAAGCAATACAAATTAATATCAATAGATACGAATTTTTACTTGCCATTCCTAGAACCAAATTACTTAATATATATTGTACATATTTTCCCCCTACTGCTGAATTAATAAGCCTGAAATTACTTAACTCAAAAGTTACAAATCTAGCTTTGTTTCGCCAGAATTAAATAGTTTGCTATTTCTTAGAGATAGAAAATGTTGGTCCCGTTTTCGTATCTGCACATGTTTTGTATTTAATGAATATGTAGCAGAAACATTTTATTTTAGCCTTTCCGAAGTGGGCAAATGATATTCTTTGTCTTAATTCTGAGGGACAAATTTAAATTTTCGATTCACTTTTCATCAACCGAAATGATACGCTGAATTAATCTTCCTAGTCGGTTGCAAATTTTATCTACTAAATGGATATATTTAAGGCCCTCTCCTGTCATTCCAAAAATAACAATATTCGGGGAGGGGTGCGAATGACGCGGCTTGGAAGTGAACGCTGATAGTCCGGGTTCAAACCCCAGGATCTAAACGATTAGGTTTTCTTCTGCCGCGGAAGTTACCAAGAAAGATAGCCTCAACAGTGGGCAGTGTCAGCTTGAATGCAGAGATGGAGGTATTACATTCATTATTACTGTTATTATTTGCACTATTATTACAGATGCCCAAAACACTATTCTTCCTGAATCATCGGAAAGCTCCAAAAGCCTAAAGAAAGAACTTTACAGGTTCGAACCTGGGACATCCTGATTTCGAGTCGCATACGGTCCCCTTAGGAGCAGAGAAACAGCGTAATAATTGCGTTAACTTCCCAAAGTTTTACACAATGGTACAAAAACTAAGGTTATTAAGCTGTTGAAAGGTTTATTCTGTCAATGAAAATTGGCAAAATTTGATCAGAAAATTTTTTAAAAAGTCTGTGCATTTTGCGCGTGTCTAATTTTTTCAAGGCAATGAAAAACTCTTGCGCTGATTTTCTGAAGGTCTGGCGTAAATTGTGCGTGATTTGTGCACATAATTTCTTCAGCTACTTAACCTTAATGAAGCTCTAAAATAAATTCAGGGAAAAGTCTTAATTGCTTGAATAAGAAAGTTGTGTTTCTAGTTGAATCGTTACCTTAATTGCCAAAACTTTATTCTACGGAAATGGGAGGGATTGTTGAGAATGTCGTGTTCAACACCAGCGGAGTGAAGTCGCTAAGTGTAGTGGGGCCTTTTCTAAAATTCCACGAGAAGAGAACTTTACGTAAAACTAGGTTTGTCATGTTAAACGTGGAGGCTGCGCATAGTTTTATAAGGCGGAATGTGTTATCTGTTCTTGGCTGTTTAGTTTGTAGACGTTTTTAAGCAATTTCAAAATCAATTTTTATATTTTGAAATATAGCTGCCTACATAAGGGACTCTTCCTTATCTCTGCAGAAAGATTTCTGTATATATTATTAATTAAAAATGACGTTGTGGTTATGTGCGACAAGATTTTAAATTCTGAACTAATACAGGATTGTTTAAATTTATGCCATAAGTGTAATATACATAATACAAACTTTTGCAGCCCAAGTTTCACCCATTTTGATCTAATAATGTTTAGAAACTATTATTAAATATGTTTACTTTCAGTTGGATTACTAAAAAGGTTAGAGTGCAATTTTCTAATGTATTTTGCTTAAAAATTTATAATTTTTGTATTGAAAATTTCAGATTTTTATTTACTATGTTCCTGTAAACATGTAGGAAATTACATTACTGTAATAGAAAAACTGCGGAACATTTTACAGCAAGAAAATGCTAAAAATATCAATAGTAAGAAAAGAGTGATAAAATGTTTTAATTTATAGCTTACATTATAATCCCACGACATATTTAAACACGTGGTATGGAATTTAAAAATGGGATCCGAAGGAAAATTATGCATTTTTTGTATTCACGAATGAGTTATGCCTTTTATTAAATTTTAACCTAAAAATTTTTTTCCTTCGATTTTCGTAAAATTTTATTAATGTATGTCTAAGTATTTGCCACATATTCACAGCCTGTGTGTCACATTTTAATATTTTACTTCAGTTAAATCACAATCAGCAAATCACGTGTTCAAACTTTGTTTTTGCAGCTCTGATTCATGTCTGAATGGAATTTGCTGGAGCAAAAGAAGCCTAATGGGATTTGTGATCGGTATCTGCAATTTTTTACTAGCCCTGTATTAGGTTAAAGGCTGCAATTAACTGAAAGTGCTACCGTTATACCGCATACGTCAAGCGGTAACGATAATGTCCCGCCCACGGGAACTATGTCGGTAAATGGACATCTTTGTCAAGGTTATCGGGAATGCCCGCCTGCCTACCAACCGCATAGAGGCCACACATAACAGTACCTCGTTAGCTTTTATGTCCCTTGTGGTTCACTTATTTCACTTTCTTCTTGGCAGCTTTTGTCACATGTTCAAATCAAACCTATAGATTTGAGAAGTTGAGAAAGATAACAGCATCTTTCAGGTAAGCATCACGAAAGTCTTCAAGAAAATCCCTTCACCCCAAGCTACCCTTTACATAGAGCAATTCTCTTTATTCTTTTGTTTCCCATAATTATTAACACATTGGTTATAGGATCGTATCTGTGTGACAAATGAAATGTATACCCTAAATTTACTATGAAGCCCTTTTCATATTAAATTACTTTTGTATAAATTTTATATCTTAGACAAAATCAAACTCAATATATATCGTTAAACCACACTGTTTTGTGAAATAAGAGTTTTGTAGCTTTAACCATTTCGAAGATATCTTTTTATCGATTTCAATTTTCAAATACTTATATTTCTTTCAAGTGGTAAGTCACTATTCGTTTTTACGAGTCATGCAGGGAGACAAATTTTAATTAGAAGACTGAGTGGAAAAAATCATGTGAATGTAACATCGCATTCTTGCTATTCAGATTATGTGAATATATCACTCAGTTTCCAAGGACACGCTTGTCAAAATGAACTTCGAGCTCTCTACAATTGCTTGAGTGAAAGTGGGACGAAATGAATTAAAAATACCTGCATATCTTAGGGCTCCTTTCATAGGCCTTAATTGGGCAGAAAATAGTCTTTGTGCTGTTTTTCGGTAGTAGTACCAACTTATGTTTGCTGTCCATGAGTTTAAATGTATCTGATTTTCGACGCACTTTCACTGAAAAGTTTTCCAACGTGATCGAGTATCTCTTTCCAAATACATTTTTAGAGCTAAAAAGTTTTAAATATGAAATATATTTATTTGGAGCTAGATAAACATGGTAGATTATAGTTGGTAAGATCAATAACTGCCATTTCAAATACAAACAAGCTTAAAAATAAACAATTTCCACCAAAAACAACTAAACTTTGAATTTTTGCACTGCGAGAGAATTTGGTGTAACATTTTCCTAACCTTCGCTGCTTTTACAGGCTGGTTCACAGAACTGATTAAACTTTGCATAGATCACCAACGATATGTTAATCTCTGAAAATTTATTACCCAATTTTGTTACAGATAGAATCTAAATTATCGCTTGCGGTATTATCTCAATTTTTGATACCATTCAGATGCATGCAGGCATCAATTATAGCACCGCATTTATCGTAATAACTGTCCAATTAAATTATTTTAGCTCAATTAATAGCAATATGATGCTAGGGAAAGCGTGATTGCTATTTAAACTTGCATAGCACCAGCGTCATATGGTAATTTATTTCAGAAAATTCTAATTATTAAAATCTGTTGCTAGAAACGTATTTATTCTCTTTTGAGGTTATAAAGACAGTTGACGACGTTTGACAGAAAAACAATTAAATAAGATAAAGTAGGTATAGTTTTAATTTTAGCCTTTTGGAAGAGTTTGTGCGGTCGTGGAAAAATTGAGCCATTTCGTATTGTAGCGCGGTTTACACAAATCGATATTTCCAACATGCAAAAGTTGTTATTGTCTCGTTTTATATGTTATGGTCTGTCGGACATAGCTTATTTCTATGCAGGCTATCAAATTCAGCTTGGAAATATCGACTTATGTAAACCACGCTGCAACACGGTGTGGACAAGATATTCTGCTCTCCTAATAAAGATAGGCGTTTTAAACACATGCTAACTCAATAACGACAGGTCTCTAGGGAGTTAAATATCAACTTCTTTAAATTTTACTTAAAAGTTTATTTTTTTGAAGAAATATTCTATTAAGCTTGTTAGTGCCATTCCAAAAAATTAAACTATATTTTATTTACGACTCACACTCGCACTCTTACACTAACTGGGAATACATTCTCTCAGATTTTGTATAAAAATAATATACTACACCAGATTTTCTTCAGGTTTTGGGTAATCGTTCGCGTCACTTAATAATAAACTAGAAGAATGATGTATCTAAAAGTAAGTTAATTTCACAAACGCAAGCAAACATGCCGGATTCCTATATCTATATTTCATGGTCCGTAAAGGTCTGAAGGACCTTTGAGAGTAATAAACACATAAGTTTAGGTCATTTTTTGTAATTTTAAGGACAATCTTATATTGTTGAATTAAATCCAAGCATCCAAATACGCTATATTGTAAATCAGTTCTACTCTATCTCAACCGAGGAAGATTAAACTGCCAGTACCCACATATTTACATCTCTCCCTAGCACGTACTTACACAGATACGTGCGTGGCTCTCTCTCACGAGCTGATGTTTAAAATGTTGTTACGGAGAATTTATTTGCAAGGCTAAGCTGACCGCTTCATAGCACGCAAGAGAAAATTAATTTCAAAATCTCAGTTCCATAAATGAAGGCGTACAGAAATGTAAACTATTTCCTGAGGCTATTCGGCGGCTTTGCATTCATGTTTTGCGAGGTAAAAATAATCAGTTATCTGCTAGAGTAGTCAAAATTGCCTTTCGACACGAAAGAGAAGAGCATTTGCTTATTCTCAAGGGAAAAGTGTAATATCACGCAAGGTTACTACGTCCTCCAGTCGGAAAATTCCCGAGTGTTAGGTACCAACCCTCAAAATATTAATTATTAACTTAGTTAATGCATACTGTCGCATATAGACAGGGTGAAAAAGATGCGCAAAAGGCGTGGTGACTAAGTAGTGCATCTTCCATAAAAAGTCAATACAATTAATTTAATTACATTATGACTCGTGTTAATTGATTATGGCTTTGCGAGTGATCAGCCATGTTTAATTTATAAATGTCGAACTTTCGGCCATATCAAATGATATGGCCATAAACAGGGACTGAATGAATAAATAAATGGGTATCTGAAACTCGTGGCCTTCATCAGGAAATGAATATGAAATAAACGGCCATCTCAAAATCCATGGCCTTCTTCAGGAAGTGACAGAATCATCTGGTTGGATGTGTTCCCTGCGGTCCGTCACCCTCCTCTGTTAACTCATGCAACGTTTATAAGTAATGTTTCAGTAAAAAGAGGCATTTTAAAATTATTCACACTCCTAAGTGAGTTTTCCATTACCTACCATATTTTTTCACTACTCATCTTATAAACTAGATGAATCTGAGATCAACTGAAAGATTACATTTTATTTGTATATCTATAACTGACTGGATTCATTGTTTTGGCCGCTGGGGGAAGTAAATATAAACACTTAGAGCTAATCACTCAGACCCAGATAACTGAGAAAATATGCAGCATTCACAATTACCTATTATGACTTAAACATACAAGATTTATCAATATTTCTCCCTACCCTACTAGTTTGTATTCCACAAGGGCCGATGGAATGTTGCAGTGATTCACCTGCATCAAATAGATGCATTCAGCTGTACCATAAAGATGGTGTAATGTGTGTTTTTGAGTTGTATTTACAATAAAGATGTTCTTTATTTTCAGATCGCCATTCTCGTGTGTGCCGTTGCTGGTAGCCTAGCCCAGTACCATGGAGGCTATCCTGCAGCACCACCACAGACTCACGTGGCGCCTGTCCCTGTAGGAGATACACCGGAAGTCGCCGCTGCCAAGGCAGCCCACTTTACTGCATACAACGCCCATGCCAGAGCAGCAGCTGCCGCCCCTGACAACGGAGCCTACAATGGGCCTCAGGCCTACAATGGACCTCAGGCCTACAACGGACCTCAGGCTTACAACGGACCTCAGGCTTACAGCGATCCCCAGGCCTACAACCCAGCTCCTGCCTACAACCCCGCCCCCAATCCTTACAACGCCCCCGCCTACAACCCCGCCCCTGCCTACAATCCCGCTCCCTCTTACAACGGTCCCTATGCCGGCCAGCAGCCTTACACCGGCAAGTACGCTCCCCTCCCCGTCAACGGTATGCCCGTAGACACTCCCGAGGTGGTCGCCGCCAGGAACGCTCACTTCGCTGCATACAACTCCTTCGCCTCAGGAGCACCCCCCGCCGCTCCCGCTAACCCCCACTACGGCTAAGCTCTTCAACTCTCGAATCTCGCACGACCGTCAATTGTTTGGCGACTCGACTCGACACTCGCTTCAAATCGTCATATATATCGTAATCATTTTAGCGCCCACCATTATCACAATGGGCGCGGGCGACATACCACCATAGCATAAGCCAGTAGGAAACAGTCACAAGTAAGGCTGGTGCTCAACGGTTGTGAACAATGATTACTTCTAACGCAATTACACTAATTGCGTTATTAGATATATTGTACTTTTTGAATCGATAACCGTTCCTATATAAGTATTTGTATACTTGCTTGAATCTTTCCTTTTCCACTCTTCTCTTTATACTATCTTTCTTAGTCGTTTCTTCTTTGTCTATATCCGAGGACCTGCCTCTTTCTCTCTCCCTCTCTGTGTGTCTCTTCTGTGTCTCTCTTTATGTGTCTATCTCTTTCTCTCTTTGTATGTGTTTCTTTCGTCTCTTTCTCTCTTTGTATGTGTCTCTTCTGTCTCTTTCTCTCTTTGTATGTGTTTCTTCCGTCTCTTTCTCTCTTTGTATGTGTATCTTCTATCTCTTTCTATCTTTGTATGTGTATCTTCTGTCTCTTTCTCTCTTTGTATGCGTCTCTTCTGTCTCTTTCTCTCTTTGTATGTGTATCTCCTGTCTCTTTCTCTCTTTATATGCGTCTCTTCTGTCTCTTTCTCTCTTTATATGTTTCTTCTGTCTTTTTCTCTCTGTCTTTTCTATCTCTTTCCCTTTCTGTGTCTCTTCCTTTCTTCAGTGTTTTCTTTCTTTCTCTATCCTGCTTCTTCCTGTGTCTACTGTACTTTTCTCTCCGACTGTTTCTCTCTGCTAGCAATTAGATAAGCAGCAGTTTGTTCGAAAAGTCTCAGATTAATTATAAGAACAATTGAAGTTTGCTCATTTAGTTAATGTTATTCCTAGGCTTTTCGAGCAGTCTGCTTGAATAAAAAGTAAATAAAAATATTTTAGTAATCGACATAGCTAGTGTGAGACTCGTGTGATAATGTGTGCTCTTCAAGAGATGTTTGTATTTATTGTAAAAAACGGAAAAACAAAACATCATTGTGTACAAACGTTTCAATACAAAACACTTTGAGACTGAAATACTGCAGTTTTTATTTATTCCCATTCCTATCCTGTTACCACTTAAATATTTAATTTTTAGTAATTAAGCAGCAGGTGATGGGCTTTGGTGCAACCTGAGCTGCACTTTGACAGAGTCGGCAAGATGTCACCACTGTAGTTCCTATATTTTCTATTCCGTAGTTTACATTTTTCCAATTCGGTTTTCATATTTGTTTCCTCTGTCGCATTCCGGAATTCATTTCATTTCATTTTATTTTTATACAATGTGTAGTGAAAAAATTCTGATTACGACTATATGGTTTAGGTGATGCTTACATTATACCGACATGTGATGTGTCCAAAATTCAAACCCTTTCTGCAGCCTGGTTTGGTTTTGCAAATGTTAACTATTTATACAGATGGACAACTGCATCAACTTACCGAAATAAAAATTTTTTCTAGGGCACCAGGGCTGCTCATTGTTTTGGCTATGATTTAGGGGCAACAAAGCTTTAAACTTTTTTCTATCATAAATTCAATTTTAATGTGCGCACCATTGTTCCCACAGGCATCAGGATTCATTTTCTCCTCTGCCTACCCCATTCAGAACCTGTCTCTGACACCGCTGGTTCCAGCTTCATTTATTCATTCTCCGCTCCAGATGATTTATATTTTGGAGCTTCATTTAATGACATACCATCATCTGGAGCAGTCTCCAGGCAAATTAATTCACTGCTACGGAACCTCTTACTTTGGTAGCGTAAAGCCAGGGCAATTAGTTGAAGGTAGCTGCGTGTAAAAGAGAGAAGGGAATCCCCGGGCTAGCGCTCAGGAAAATCAGAAAAATTTGCTTGAGGTGAATTATTTTATCTTGAATGCAGTGGTAATAATCATTTTCACGGTCGCAATAGAAGGCTCTTTTAAGTGTGCCTTCCCACACCTTTCAAGTCCTATATTTATACTTATGTTCCCTACAGCTCTACGATAGACAAGAGAAATTGTACGATTTCAGCAATAAATTCAGCATTCAAAGGGAAATGCCACCAAAGTCAAATTAGTGCACAATTCACCCGTGTTACGATGTTGCTGACTTGTTCACAACATTCTGGTACTCCAGAACGTAATTAGGATATGTTATCACTTTCTCCATTACGCATAGTAAGTAGAGAAGTATTCCCACCCAAAAATTCGATGTCGAAATTTCCCCGGAAATATGTTTTAAGACCCCCTAAATAAAAAAAAAAAAAAAAAATCATTTTTAGAAAAATTGTGTGCGTGTGCGTGCATGTGTGTGAACAGCATAACTGAAAAACTATACGTCGGTTAAAAAACGAAGTTGGTATTTAAGTGTAATATCTTATAAGGATGTGACAGGAAGATCTTGAAGAAAATTCCCCAACCCTAAACTACCCTTTAAACGGAAAAATTTTCCAAAATTTTGATTAAAAATTGCTATAACGATTTTGATTAAAATGCCATATCTTTGAGATACTTTTATGGCAAATGAAATTTATATTTTGAATTTTCTGACTATAGCCTATTTAATCTTGACTTTTCCATAACTAGAAAACTGTAAGAGATAGACCAAATCTTACTACACTAAAATATAGATACTGCTAAAACACAATTTATGTCCAAATTTATTATCATCATTACTTTTTTTGGTGGGGGGAAACCTTTCGGAGATATCCCTTGTTATTTGTCTGAGTTTTGGAATACTTAAAAGTTCGTCAAATGGAAGATCGTTATTCAGTTTTTTTTATCTTAGCAGTGCAAAGAGAACAGAATCTCAAAACTTAACAAGATTTGACTATCGCTCAAAGCTTGCAAGGAAATAAGATAATTAGAGAATTAGCAATAATATAATTTCTGCAAATGTTCATCTCGACTAACCTGAAGATACAAGAATAAGATTGTAACAATGGTTAGTACAAGAGTGGAGAAAGTCATGCGAGTGCAACACATCAGATTTTTCAATATAGACTATAGAGTGGCAGCCCGTGCAACCGGTTCCGGGTCTCCGATACCATCCCCGAAGGGTTACAGAAGGCATCCTTTTTCCTTGCCGTGCAACGCCGAGATTTCCGCAGGCACATGCAACACTGAAATGAGAAGTATAGTGAAATGTAGGGATAATACCGGGGTATTATTAACCTTCCCGTCATTCGCTTAGTGACCGAGAAAAAAAATATGCGTTAGGAAATCGGCCGGGGGCCGAACCTACAATCTTTTGAATCGCCCGCTACTGCCGCCGCACCTCGCTCCGTTTATGTAGCGATTTTGCCGTCTCAATTATTACGGTACACATCGTAAATTCGTTTTTCCTTGGGTCAAGAAACAGCAAAGCTCCTTGAAATTATAACCATGACCCATTAAAAGACAATAGTGTTTTGCTCTTGAATATATCCGTACGTTTTTTGTTTCCAGATATATTACAGAGTACGTGAATTCTCTTTGCCAGGCTGCCAGCTTTTCCTCCCTGATATACAAACGTGTGTTTGTGTGACCAAGGGCATGCAGCATTAGCAAATAGTTCTCTAGTGCATTTATTAATTAATAGTCTCTCTGGGAAACGGTCTTTTAAGGTAAAATGCAGTGCACCATGGAGCAGTAATTTTCTGCTATGAGCTGCACTGTAAAGTTTGTGTGTCTGAGTGGCAGACCTGTGCCAAGGTCAACTGAATTATTTGTTCATTCCGCTGTGAATAGTTTCGGCACTGTTAAAGCTCTCTTTGCGCACAGTAAATTAATATGACATAAAATACGTGTAATATGCGATTTCTAAAAGCCATGCGAATAATTTAATTTTCAACCAACGTGAAACAGAAGCAGTATGTGAAATTTGTGGAAGAGAGAGCCGAACGCCGATTTATTTCTTTTGTTTTGTGTTGTTTACTACATGCTGTAAATGTGGAATTTCCCAATAGCAGATATTAGACCCATGCACAATGGAAACAATATTAATGCAAAAGCAAATGTAGGGCACAATAATAAACTTTGTCCTGATATGTATTTATATTTCCAGGAGAATACGTATGTTAATTTCGTATTACTCTGCAACTTTGTGCCTGTGTCCATGACGAGAGAGATGGGGGGGGGGGGGGGGTGAAGTGAGGAGAGGAGAGATGACAGAGGGCAGGGTCCCTAACACCTACATATTGAAGCTACCAAGTGATATTGAAGCTCTCTGTGGATTTCCACACCTCCGGGAACAAGAATTATCCCCCGATCCGGAGGATAAGCATCTACATAGAGAAAATTCGCTGCCATGAACACGGGTTACTCCAAACCCGGTTATAGCTTTACCGGATATTTTTCATTGTTTAGGGATCAAAATCCGGGTTAACGAAGTAAAAAATCTGATGTGTTGCACTCACATGACTTTCTCTACTCTTGTATTAACCATTCTAACAAACTCCTATTCCTATATCTTCTTCGTGTTAGTTAAGATAAACATTTGTACAAGTTATCTAATTGCTAATTTCCTTGTAGGTGCAAGGGGAATGTTAGAATACAGTAGGCTTTGTGCGATAGTCAAATCTTTTAAAGCTTTGAGATTGCGTTCTCTTTGTACACGTAACATATAAAAAAATGAACAACGATGACCCATTTCACGAAAGTTCCAAGTTTTCCGAAACTCACACACATAACAAGGTATATCTCCGAAATGGTTCACCCTACAAGAAAATTTATTGAGACATAAATTGTGTATTTTAGCAAGATCTACATTTTTTGTATAGTATAATTTGGTCTATCTCTAACGGTTTACCAGTTATGCAAAAGTCGTCCAGAGTAAATACGACTACAGGGGCTATAGCCAGAAAATTCAAGATATACATTTCATTTGTCATAAAAATATCTCAAACATATGACATTTTAATCAAAATCGTTAGAGCCATTTTCAAGAAAATCAAAATTTTCGAAAAATTTTCCATGTAAAGGGTAGTTTAGGGTGGGGCTATTTTCTTTAAAATCTTCGTGTGGCATCGTTTAAAGACATTAAACTTAAATACCAACTTTAGTTTTTAACCGACTTTTCGTTTTTGAGTTATGCTGTCCACAGACTGATAGACAGACACACAGACACACAGACACACAGACACACACACGGACATCGACATCGAATTTTTGGGTGGAATACAATACTTCCCCTACTTAACAGTAGAGAAAGTAAAAATGTTTTTTTTTTTTATATCGGCAGAGGGCAACAAACACAAAGAATGCGCACAGGTAAAACCGCGCAGCGCGTTTCGATGTTTTTCGCTGTCCTGTCACATGCATACCAGCAGTGGTGATTTGAAATGTAATGTTTCCCTCCGTTTATTGGTCAAAACTAAATAAGTTTGATGGAACTCGACGGCGCCAAACACAGCGTGTACTGCACACGCATTTGGGCAGGTGTGGTGGCCCCAAGGATTGTTTCTGCCATGCATGCACTAAGCTAATAATAGGAGCAAATATCCTTGCCCCTGGCACAGCATGCATGCACGGCAACAGTCATGTAATTATGGTCTACGCCCAGTGTCGCGACTGACCCTCTTCCTTCTATTTGTATCCAGCATTACTGTAATCTTTATTGCATCGTCAATCTTTCAATTATTTATTACCCAACAAATTTCTGCCTTCTACAGGTTAAATTACCATGTGAATATTTCATATTCTTAATTTAAGGACACTTAGTAGAGAGAGAGTTGCAATTTCCACTCTGTTACAATAATTATATTCTTTTTTTTTCGTTGAGGTTCAAAGACGGCAAAATGCGAAATCCTGTTACGTTTCTATCACTTTAATTTCCTCTAAATTTATTATCTTCTCTGCTATTATAATTCACAATTATTCTTTCTCAATCTTTCTCTGCCCCTTATATCTTTACTATTACGATACAATCACTCGACGACATACGTACTCGCTGACAGGCTGGCCGACTCACTCTCGTAACAGAAACTGCACGACGACTGACTAAAACTACCACTACTTTATCACTTACTCAAGTGACTGAACTCCAGCATTCGAGAACAAGTCGTACAGGTTCTCCTGTGCGGTATGTTTATCTGCACAGCACCTAGCCGCTTAGTGTGACTTTATCTGTGCAGTATATAAGGTGTTCTAATTTTTTCAAGCTTTTGTATCTGTGGGCAATGGTGTGGGGGCAGGAATAGGTGTTGGAGTGAGCAAGTGTTAGAAGATGGGAGAGGCATTACCGTTACCCAAGGGCGTCCTTAGGAAGTAGAGGTCTGCACGGGCCGATTTTCTTAGGCCCGGCCCGGTACCAACCAAGCCCGGGCCCGGCCCAAGAATAGTGTGTAGGCCATGGCACGGGCCTATCATCATCACCATATATAACGTTAGTACATTAATATTGTTTTGAGATCATGATATTGTCTCGTTAAAGCCTTAGAAATAACATTTTTTCCAAGTTTGAAGAAAAGGTTATTGGTGTGTTTCTAAGGATTTATCGGGGCAATATACGATTATAAAACAATATTAATGTAGGTACTCAATCCGCAATTGGCCATAGCAGAAATTAGGAGGTGGGAAGTTTAGGCATTATAAATCATTAAAATAGGCAATAAGAGAAACCCAATAATATATTACACTATTCAATAACTGATCGTCATATTTTAAAGAACTTCAAAGATTTAAACGAAGTACTGCCGCGATCCATGTCCCCCATCTCGTAATGATTGGGGGGGGGGGGCAGAGTTACATCTGGTGCAATGTACTTAAATGTCAGGATTCTTGATGAGGCTTACACAAAGATTTTCTTCATACTGAAAATCCATTTGTGAACATCCAGAAACAAGCTCGTATCTCTTCTGACACCCTGTGAAAGTCATGTGCTACGCAGGTCACGTGAAGCATGTTTGGAAATAACACTTGTAACGCTATTCGAGCCTTTTTCATGTATGCAGCGTCACTGATGAAAAATAAGGCGTCGTATTGAACCTCTTCAGGCCGCAGCAAATTTAATGAACTGGTGAATAACTGCGCAATAGTTCGATTGTTAACTTTCTCAAGACACTCTGTAGTAAGCAGGAATGATTTCATTGATTCATCTTCTGTAGGATCTAATCGTCCATTAAACTGGTAGTGAAACGACCTATGGTATCAGTTCACTCGTCGATATTCGTCGATATCCCAAATCATCTTATTTTTCATTTTATCTTTAGTTATTTTCATTGTGTCATTGTAACATTCGGTTAAGTAACATTTTCGCAAACTTGACTCGCTAGGTACAGATTGGTTGGTATACTTCTCCAAAAACTGTGATAATGTAGGATTCTGTAATTTCCAGAAAGGGATTCTGGCGCTGAAGAAACTACATAAGTCGAATGCAAAATGGGATTTACGACTCAATGTTGCAATTACTGTTGGAAGCAAAGGAATCTTCTGCTTGTAGCCCTGTTTGATTGTGCCGATATGTTGTGATATAAAATACTTCTTTTCGTAGTTCACTGACTGCTCGCGTATTTTGCATGTGAGTACTTTACCGTCGGTACAAAATATGCCGGATCCAAAAGTATTAACATAACTGTGTAATTTAGTACGTAAAGGAACATTGAATTTCGGCATCTTGCTGCTAGCTACAACCTCGCAAAGAAAACTGAAAGAAAATCAGTTAGACCCGTACCTGCTTATTATTGCATTTTAAAATAAACACACGTGGTAATCCAAATGCCTTCTTTATCTATACATTTATTTGCGCGGCAGCACTCATTGTTGCAAAGAAAATAATGAATTGAATGAGGGACGCAATGTCGTCTGCAACTTAAAGACAATAGTTTACATTCGGCGAAGTAACCGTCATTGTCACGGTGTAACGGTTGTTGAAATAAAATGTACCTGAAGAAAATATGTAATAATTAATAAATATTACATAAATAATTAAATAAAGGCAACAAAAAGCATATATTTTGTAAAATAGACATTAAAAAGGCAGAAAAGGGCAACATAAAACTGTGGCATTTCAATCACAAAGGTATAATTCGTACAGATTCACTTTCAAATTGAAGATAAATTTGACGCATTTAAAAAAGGAATTCCGCCTATAGTTTCGGTCTCTGGTTATAATTATTTCTACGATGGATATGTGCAAGCCTGTGTATGTTTTAAATCAAAGTAAACATTAATTATAAGTTATTGGGCTATGACTCACCATGTTTAATGACCCTAATTATCGTGCAGAAAGAATGGAATCCACACTCTGGCTGCTCAGGTTGGTTCGACGTTCTTGAATAACTAATCCTGCTGCATTAAAATTTCTTCCAGTACTCGCACTTGATTCTACGAAAAGTCCCTTCAATGTCTTTGGTTACCAGTATCAAATGCTGACGAGATATTTTTTTCTACATATAACTTGGTTGTAAGACAGAAGGGCTATGAAAAATATGTGTCACAACTTGGTGATGCTGACTAAAGGGCAATGACCCTGATGTCTGATATATTATAGTGATTCATGTCATAATAAAATAAAGGTTTCAATTTGGAGAAATGCTAAACAACAATGATGCAGTAACATTACTACAGCCTCAGCCAAAATAAACTGTAATTGTATCAGTATAAACATCGATGCTGGAGGAAACATGTGTTGCAGGTCGCGCGTTACTTCTTGACGAATGAAAATTTTACATGAAAGGTTCGATGCGAGTCATTATTCACCTTTTGCAGGAGCGCTGGCATGGAACGGAGGTACAGTCTGCAATGAGATGATGTGCGTTTACGCACATGCTTCTGAGCTGAAGTAATACAACACTCAAATCAATTTATCACACTTCCAGTAACATTAGCCACACGTATTATACACTATAACGGTTTCCACTTTCTTGCATTTCTTCTATTTCCGACATTTCTTCCTCGTCTGAATTGCTGTTATTTTCGTCGCTGCTTTCCATTCCATTATCTTGGATAATAATTTGCTCAATCCTTCTTCCACAATGACATCTTTATCCCAGGAATCTTGTTCAATTTCTTCGACATGATGGCATGCATTTTCCCATTCTATTTGTCCAATTTCCTCAAATCTTTGCCTGCAGAGGTTTTTAACATATTTTAATTTAAATGTTACATTTCTAGCAGCTACCCATTGCTTTACGTCTCCCCATACTAACTCAATGGGATTCAGATCTGGGTGGTACGGTGGAAATTTTTTCGAAAATGGCTCTAACGATTTTAATTAAAATATCATATGTTTGAGATATTTTGATGACAAATGAAATGTATATCTTGAATTTTCTGGCTATAGCCCCTGTAGTCATATTTACTCTGGACGACTTTTGCATAACTGGTAAACCGTTAGAGATAGACCAAATTAAACTATAGCAAAAATGTAGATCTTGCTAAAATACACAATTTATGTCTCAAATTTTCTTGTAGGGTGAACCATTTCGGAGATATTCCTTGTTATGTGTGTGAGTTTCGGAAAACTTAGAGCTTTAGCGAAATGCAATAACATTGATCATTTTTTTATATGTTCATCGTGCAAAGAGAACCGAATCTCAAAGGTCAAAAAGATTTGACTGTCGCACAAAGTCTACTGTATTCTAATATCTCCCTTGTACCTACAAGGACATAAGCAATAAGATAATTTGTACGAATGTTTATCTTAACGAACCTGGAAATATAGGAATAAGAGTTTGTAAGAAAGGTTAGTACAAAAGTGGAGAAAGTCATGTGAGTGCAACACATCAGATTATTTAATCACAGTTCGAAGGCTAGAGAGTTTACCTTGAAAACTAATGGTCTCTCGCAATTTTTTTAATAGTCTTTTTAATGTAGGTGCAGTATTTTCCGCAGCGTCGAATTACACACTTGTCGAAATCGTCTATTTCAGTAATTCTTTTGGGGACGACATGCTTCTTTCCCGGTGTACCAAAAGAATTTCCTTCCTCTTCGTGTTTTCGTTACTCTCCCACAATTCTGTGAACTGATCTTGGTGGCTGCAGCAACTCCTTCCACCTTCTGAATTTCTTTGAAGTAGATTGGAAAAAATCGATCTTTATGTTTGGCTTCTTCCTTCATATACTCATAAACATTGGCAATAATCTCGTGACTTTGACTATGCAGAGTTTTTCCGTTTAATTTTGACAATGTAAGAGGCATTGTCACGAGTAACACGTAACTACGTAACTAACAGCACTTATAAAACAGTTGCTTGCTACATCCGTACCGCACAAAACTTTTGCAGTCGACTGTATACACAAACGTGACAGAGGAAAACAGAGGTGTCCGTTATCGTAGCATAAACATTTGCTGACCTGTTTATTAAGGGTAGGCAAGCTGACTGGATTTCTGCTCAAGATCATTCGTGAAGAACAACCGCGCAGCAGTACAAAAGAATCGGTTCGAGTGAAAGATTTTATACGTGGAATGGATTAAATTGCAGCCGAGTAGTGAGAAATAATATTGTTACAAACCCTCTCATTCTGTGCTTTGACTAGCAGCATTTGAAACGTGTCAGCAGAATAATCATTTAGAAGAAATGCTGCGGTAATTGTGCTATTCTCGGCAGTTCAACATAGGTGAGCAAGAAATATCAAATTATTTTTTGCCTCTTAAGCGAATGTATCGCTGAAATTTAATACAAATCTGGCAAAACATTACTAAATGTGTTTTGAGTTTTTATATTACAAATAGTTGCATAATGTACCCTAAAAATGCAGAATAACAATGTTTTTCATTTTAAAATTTAAGGTTGTTGAAAATTGTTTTCACCGTATTCACTTTTTGAAAATGTCACATGATGCAGTTTTCATGCTATTCTTCGTATCATTCCCAAAACACAAACAACTAAATCTGCCATATATAGAAACTTGCAGCTTATAAAACTTTATACTAGAAATTTCAAGCCACAAAATTTAAAAACTGTTGTATTTTAAACTGAGGCTAATAAAACAAATTGGTATGGCAGATTTGTACATTATAATATAATAGAACCTTAAAAATATGATTCTTTTTTTTTTAATTTCGTCGTGTAGAGCATTTGGTGTAACATAAAATCCGGATTCAACATTTCGTAACTCGGAAACTGAAGGATATATCACACTAAAATTCAAACCCGTCTAATGCTGGTATAACACAGCATTGAAAATAAATGTTCAGCTGACCCCCGGGGGTCAGACCTACCAAGGCGACAAAATCCCACGCCAGTAACGGGAATCGAATCCGGGTCTCCCGCTTGGTATGCGGCAATGCTAAATAATGTAGATGCCTCCTATGGGTCTTCAAAACACCTCAAAAAGAAAACTCTTTCTGCTCATAAAAGCCTGCAGCTTATATAAAATACTATGTTGTTTCGGACTTCTTGAAAAGTATGAGCAAATAGATGTAGCAGTGACTAGCATTTTTGGGAAGACATTCTGGTGTAAAATGGTAAACAGAACCCAAAAACAACAATTTCGTCATTTTCCCTTAGAAAAAGAGATACAAAAGAATTCTGTTCGTCCATCAGAACATTGGTATTATCACCACAGTTACCACCACTTTTTTCAATACAGAGACCATGTAGTGAGTGAGTGAATGAGGTTTAGGGGCTGGTCGATGAACAGTTTTCTCTTCCGCAATTGTTGCATCAATGGTGTTTCATTACGTATACTGCAGAAACTGTTAATGAAGTAATATTTTCATTTAATGCTAAAACGTCTAAGGAGGAAAAATTATTTTTTAAAAGCAGAATACATAGGTAAATGAATCTAAATTATTGAATTTCAACATTTTAGTTGAAAAATCCCTTAATTTTCAGAGAATTGCCTCATTTCCTTTCTACCTACCTACACCAAGGGAAATATCTCTCAAACTGGCAACACTGCTTAACACCTCAACTTGTAAAAGACCTTTAACGCCTACACCCCTGAAAGGGATGCCCCGGGTGGTTACTATACGCAGTAGAAAAGGAAATAATTAGGCTTCAAACTCTTATACAGCTATGGCGATTCCACGGGCAAAGCATGACGTCATTGTCCAGTACAGTAACAGAACAAAAAACACTCTACAGTGCATAGATTCTCTGTGTTCACTAGTTTCGCACAGTAAACTTCTTGCAGCACAAACATCGAAATATTCACGTATTGCTGAATTTGCACAAAAATTTGGGAGTGAATATTTTACTGCAAATGGGGACAGCAATAAATGAAGTTACGAAGTAGGCTAGGTACACTCGACGTTGTTTGCATAAAGTGGCCATGTGACTGACCCCCCCCCCCTCTTCCTATAGTCCAAACTCAGCAACCTTTCGTTTCCTAATAATAATTATACTGCAAATTTCAACATTGGATAATCGCTATACATTGCTTTATAAGCACATTAAATGAAAAACGAAAACAGAACACCTTGTTAGGAATATTTAATGCAAATAAGGTATTTTATCCCAGTGCTAAGGGACCTACTTTAGTGTCTGTGCATGCCGATCACCCTTTACTTTACCTGGGTCCACCATAACGGTTACCATTTTGAGTTCGAACTTTTTTATTCCATTTATATCCCGCCATTAACTGCAAACATATTGGCATTAACTTTTAAATGAGCAGCAGCAGTTTGTCATCAGATTAAAAAATAAAAATAAAATGACTTAAGAACGAATACAGTATCTACAATTTAAAATTGCAATTTCAGCCTTTTAAGCACATGCTTTTTAATTAAGTTGATTCTATACATTACTGATTCTACTAGAGGAAGGCATGAAGTAAAACAGATGAATGAGTGGTTAGTGGAGTGGCTGGATAACTTAATTAAGGGGTATAAATCTTTAGAAAACTATCTCTTTTTGCTTCCTTTAAACAAGTTCCATTTATCATCGTATAACATGCATAATTTATTGGTCTTTAGCTGAAGGCTTTCTTAACGCTTTAGGGAACAGAGATTTCATCTTTAATTAAGACAAGATGGATCTACATAGGAATTAAAACTTGGTAAACTGAAAACACAGGGTAGGAAAGGAAATAATACGAGAAAATTGGAAATAGAGAAATACCTTATGTTTAACTCTATGAGCAATGGTCTATTAGAGGCAAATGCTTATAATCTGAACAGTTGCCTAAAGTTGAAAACAGAAGACGACTTGTTTTCAATTCTGTAAAAACTTGTAAGCGTTTTTAACTAATTTAATAGGACTTCATTCCTTCACGAATCACGGTAATTACCTACCACAAACATTTGATCCCTAATCGAGTCTTCGTTCAGTCTCGAAAGAATTATAGCTCTTCTTCAAGCAACAGATGTGCACCGAAGAATAAAATTAACATGTTTGTATAAAGTCTAACAAAACACAGGCGAATTAGTAGAATATATTTGTTGTTGGAATCTCTCGATTGCTATCGTGGGATCCTAAACGATTATCGATAAATACTTCGCCTCTGAATTGAAAACCGCAGTCAGGATGAAGCCATTTGCTATAGACATTCTTGTCAACTTTCTCTACAACCTACAAAATAGAAGCTATTACATTCAGTCCAAAAATTCGATAGCGAGGTTTCTCACAAGCATAACTCAAAGAACTAAGTCGAATAAATGCCAAAAATGAATTGAGTTCTTATTAATGGACGCTTTCGGACATTGTTACTCCTAAGCCATGAAGCACGATATAAATGCAGCATGGAACCGTGCCACCTCACCGTTTGCTTTAGTTCCGCCCTCCCCATCCTTTACCAGTTTCTCTTGAATTCAGAGTATACGTGTTATCAGCACTCGATCCTACGATAGGGTAGCTACTCCTATATTGTCGCGAGGCCATGAATCCTGATGAAGCATTCATATTGTTATACAGATAAGATTAAGAAACGAATAACAGAAGACGAGGATAACCTAAATAAGCAAGAATCTGGAGCAGACATTCTTACACTATATGTAATTTGAATATAATGGCCCTTCATTTCCCGAAACATAGATTTCTCATACTTAAGGTGCATGTGTCTCAAAATCTGTAACAGATATACTCATAAAAGTTTTAGCGCTTATTTATTAATGATTCTTGAATCCCGACTGCTAAATCTTTTATAAATTTGAGAAATAATATAGATTATACAGTAGTTTAATGCAAAAATAATACACGGTGCAGATACTATCAATAAACTCAGGTGCATGTTGGAAATATCAACCCCTGTAAGCCGCGCTGCAACACCAGAGGAGTGGGGCAGAGAGGGAGTGGGTGAGAGAGGGATTGGGGGAGAGAGGGAGTGAGAGAGGGAGTAGGGGAGAGAGGGAGTGAGGGAGTGGGGGTTAGGGGGAGTTGGGGGTTAGGGGGAGTTGGGGGTTAGGGGGAGTTGGGGGTTAGGGGGAGTTGGGGGTTAGGGGGAGTTGGGGGTCAGGGGGAGTTGGGGGTCAGGGGGAGTTGGGGGTCAGGGGGAGTTGGGGGTCAGGGGGAGTTGGGGGTCAGGGGGAGTGGGGGTTAGGGGGATTGGGGGGTTAGGGGGATTGGGGGGTTAGGGGGATTGGGGGGTTAGGGGGATTGGGGGGTTAGGGGGAGGGGGGTTAGGGGGAGTGGGGGAGAGAGACTTTTTCTAAAAATACTTCTATAGTTAGATGGCCTTCAAGAATGAATTTCCAACGAAGCCCTGATTTCAAGCTTTGGTTGGAATCAATATTTGCACTATGAAATACGTGGTAGAGAAAGTGCTGTTTTCTTCCTCTGTGGTCTATATGTTTTCGTTTTCCCCTTTTATGGTAATAAGGTCGCAGATGCATTTCTAACATTTACATTCACATGCACCGCATTGTACGTGCTGCTGCATATTTTACAACAGCAGACGTGTTGTCAACTTTGTAACAACATGCAACACAACTTTGCTGGCCCAATACTGATTGCATTACAGCTATGGAAGAACAACTAAAATAGCTGAAAATACAGAGGACTTTGAGATAGTTGATTCTTTGCAAACGTAACCTGCAGCCTAGTGATAGAAACTCCTTCATATTCACATTGATAACAACAAATGCTCTCATAACTTTAAATTGTACCCTTATATTGAAATATTACACTTTCATTTAATGTGGCTTTAAATGACTAATTTTATATCATAGTTGAAGCTGTATTTTGTGTAAACCCTCTGAAATAATTCAAAGTATAAATATAGAGACAACAGAAAGTCCTCTGAAATAATGATGTTAAAACACAGCCAGCGTAGGCTTAGTTCTATTTTTGTGTGATACAACGCAGGAAGAACTTGACGCAAACGTTCCTCTCCGCCGAAGACGTCGCCTTTAAGACCTATAAGATCTCGTGTTTGGTGTCCGGGCTAGCTCTAGCAAGAGGTCCTAATCTACAGGGTATGCGTGAGTTGTGGTAGGAATGGAACCAAACGAAGAATTAACCAACATATCACTTTATTTGCAAATTTCCATTTTGTAGAGAACTGCCGACGATATTTAAATAGAATGTAACTTTGTAACTTCAACTACAACATTGTAACACTTTAACTTTGTCACCCTTTAGCAACCGCGAATTATGTATACGCGCTAGCTTACATATACATCAGAAATTGCACGTGTACTCTCGGCTCGATTCAAGACGAGTGTGTGTAGCAACACGAAGGAAGCGATTTCCATTGGCTAACTTTAGAATACGTCATGGTAAGATAGGAATCAGCCCGCTGGATCACTATGGCTTCGTACAAACAATTGTGACCTTGTACTCATTTAAATCTGCCTAGGCTTCCATTCTTGAGAGTTTAATCTATTCAGCTTTATTACGTCTTCCCCTTAACTATTGACTAGAATCTCCTTTTGTTTCTTTCTATTATAAAATATATATATTGACATAATTTCGGTTTCAAACTGATGATAGATATAAGGACGAGAAATACTAATACATCGTAAATTAAATAATTGTAAATTTTTGTGATTCTCATAAATAGGTCAATCGAGTGCAGCGAGCTTAGAAAATTGTGAAAAATTTCCTGAGAAGCCTAACAATGAGTATTAATACATTAAGACATTCATAAAAATAAATAAATTTAGCATATCCGTAATACTCCTGTGATAATGGTAATAAAAACTTCGTAAAGACTTCCACCCCTGCGAAGATTATTAAAATAATAAATAATCGTTCCAAATAGGACCTCAACGTTTGGCTCGAATTACAGTAACATCGTTAAATACCGCCCCATGGTATTGTAAATAAATCTACGATAGATCTCCATTAACTGAAAGTTGTCGGAATACCCGGTATTTCATCCTTAATTTTCGACATGCTTTAAGGCACCTTTAAAGCTACATAGAATACCTTCTGTTTGCTGGTACCTGTAACAAGCCAAGCAGTGAGCCGTGAAGTAAGCGAGAAACATTCCTGTGATGCGTGCCCAGTCAGGTCTTAAATTTACGTAAAATCAAACTCATTTGCCAGGGTATTTATTTACATACACATCAAAGCACGGCGGTTCCTACTTGTTTGTATGTGGAGGAATCCGCTACAGCTTCGGAGATTACTCGACTTGCTTACCCATGCATGTGGAACATCGTTCAAGATTAACTAACCCCCCCCCCCCCCTTCTGCTTCCACGACGCTGCCCTCAAGTTGCTCAAACTCCACTGTGGAATTAATGCATTTGTGTTCAAACTATATAACCAGGAGTAAGCAATTTAACAATGCGAGACTGCCAAAGTTATTAAAAAGCATGTAACTCCTTGCTAATTTTTTCATGAGCTTTTTTTGAAACTCAAATTATAAAATCATTCCCTCTAATTTTTAAAATATGGTATAGATATGTGAATGACATTTTTGCTGTTGTCCCTAAAAATCAGATAAATGATGGCTTAAAACTTTTAAATTTACAAGATAAAGCTATAAAATTCATTTTGGAAAAACAAAATAATGGATGCCTTCCGTTCCTGGACTTAAAAATTAAAAGACATAACAATAAATTGAATTTTGGTATTTATAGAAAATCTACTCATACTGATAATTACATAAAAAATAAGTTTTAATCCTTTTGCACATAAATTTGTTTTCAATAGTTTAATTTATATGTTCATAAATATACCCCTTAGTAAAAAAGAATATAAACACATTAACACAGCAGTGATTAATGGTTTTAATACAGATATTATACATAAAAACAGAAAAATTTAAGTATCAAAAAGCTGTTAAAGAAATTTTTACCCTTAAAAAACTAAAATATAATTGTATTTTTAAAAGGTTTACTTACCATCCATGGGCCAATAAAAAATTTACAAAGATTTTTAAAGAATATGGAATAAATTTGGTCCCTCCAAATAAATTTAATATACAAAATTTACTAAATTTTTCTAAAAAAGATAAAATACCAAATTATAAAAAATCTGGCATTTATCAATTTAGCTGTGTAGATTGTGATAAGATTTATATTGGTAAACCAGAATAAAAGAGCATTTTACAAATATTAAATAAAAAGAAACTGAGAAATCAGCAGTGGCAGATCATTTTTGGTCATTTAATCATGAAATTAATCCAGAAGTTAAATTATTAAAACAATCAAGTGGACCTATAGATTTAATGGTTTTGGAAAAAATATTTTAAAAAACAGGAACGTGTTATGAACTTTGAAAACAAAAATAATCTATAGGACGTAATTCAGAGATTAGTGATTAAAATGAACATCTGTAGCTTTGGTAACAAATTTGTTTGTATAGCTTTGAGAATGAGTTGGAGTCAACTCAAAACTTCTGCTTTGCACAAGAACTTGCAATATTACTAAGATAAGTGAAGTTTTTAGTTTCTAATTTGTTCTTACTTTAGAGCGTATGTACTTGTTTTTCTGGCCGGAGAAAGCGACACGGAATCTGCACTTGAAGACAATTCAGCTGCAGCGCAACGTAATTTACGTTCGTTTTGGCATTAGCCTAGTCATCATGAATACAGGTATGTATGACGTCACTGAACACAACCCGGCATACACTTATAATGCACGGTTCGAGCAAGGGGTTTCGAAAGCCGCATGAGCGGAGTAAGAACTTCTTTAACGCATGTTTGATTTTATATACTTCCATTATGGTATGCAGTAAAAAAAAAAAAATAAAAAAAAAAAATAAAAAATAAATAAAAAAAGTAATAAAAAAGAAATAAAAAAGAGGAAAAAGTGACTGCAGGTGTGGGCGCACGTATAAGCATTTTTATTATTAGCTTATTAACTGCATGGACTTTCATTTCTTTCTTTTCAAGAAAATTGAACTAAAATGAAGCGACTTTTATCCTTACTCGCTCATAAACATAATTTTTCAGTTGCAAGTTCCTGGAAGCAGTAAGCAAGACGTAGCAAGTCAATGAAGGAGAAATTTACTGATGAGAAATCATTCCTCAGGGAGGGTTTTGACCTATATAAATGCTCCTGTGGTACATCTATCATGTTTTTCCTCTCTCAGCCCACAGCAAGTGGGCGGAGATCAGCATCTCTCACATTTCTGATATTTCCAAAGGCAACGCTATAGAGGGGTTGACCCCATTAAAAGGTCGCAAACAGCTCTTGGTGGCACAAAGGAAAAAAATATCTAGCGTCCTTCAACGAAAATATGCTTCTTATGCTCAGAAGCATTTCCAATTTCAGCTTATCTCAGTCAGATCTTGCTGCCATGCTGCTTACCGTAGCAAAGTGAAGGAAAAGATAAATCAAACACGTGTACTTAATTCTATTCCGGTGCTATGTTCGCGCTAATACCATTCGCTTAATTTATGTACTCTTCTAAAAGCCAAAATCCTTGTTCTTTTAATTATACTTTTTTTTTTACTTCCTCTACCGGTAAGTAGGGGAAGTATTGTATTCCACCCAAAAATTCCATATCGAGATTTCACCCGAAATATGTTTTTAGACCCCCTGAATCCAAAAAAAAGCATTTTTAGAAAAAGGTCCGTGTGTGTGTGTCAGTCTGTCGGTCTGTGGACAGCATAGCTCAAAAACGAAAAGTCGGTTAAAAACCAAAGTTGGTATTTAAGTTTAGTGTCTTTCAAGGATGCGACACTAAGATTTTGAAGAAAATAGCCCCACCCTAAACTACCCTTTACATGGAAAATTTTTCGAAAATTTTGATTTTCTTGAAAATGGCTCTAACGATTTTGATTAAAATGCCAAATGTTTGAGATATTTTTATGACAAATGAAATGTATGTCTTCAATTTTATGGCTATAGCCCCTGTAGTCGTATTTACTCTGGACGACTTTTGCATAACTGGTAAACCGTTAGAGATAGACCAAATCATACTATACAAAAAAATGTAGATCTTACTAAAATACACAATTTATATCTCAATAAATTGTCTTGTAGGGTGAACCATTTCGGAGATATTCCTTGTTATGTGTGTGAGTTTCGGAAAAGTTAGAACTTTCGTGAAATGGATCATCGTTGCTCATTTTTTTTATATGTTAAGTGTGCAAAGACAACAGAATCTCAAACATTTGACTGTCGCACAAAGCCTACTGTATTCTAACATTCCCCTTGTACCTACAAGGAAATAAGCAATAACATAATTTGTGCAAATGTTTATATTAACTAACACGAAGAAGATATAGGAATAAGAGTTTGTAAGAATGGTTAGTACAAGAGTAGAGAAAGTCATGTGAGTGCAACACATCAGATTTTTCCCTTTGCTTTAAGCTTTAATACAGGGGAGATTTGGCATGAAAAATAATACGAATTCTCTATTAAAACAACATTTTAATAGATATAGAATCCTACTTTACATTAGATTACAGTATCTCACATACGTGGTATATGTGAATTTGTACCAACATAACATCCGCAGCTACAGAAATAAATTAGTTTTAAATTCTGCGTATCCATTTAGAGCAGATGGTTTGTTGAGCCGGCGATAATAGGGCTTCAAATCGAAGGGAGGCATTATTGCTCTGTTGCAGATGTTGTCTTGGTCGGATTTGATGCGTGTTTATTTATCAACAGAAATATTACTGGTTCTACCTCCAGTTTGTAATAAAAACTCACTTTTCAACATTTTATAACTTGGCCGATTTTGATACTAGACGACCCAGATATTATATACGAGTCTATGTTGTCTTTAAGCAATAAACATTCACGCAGACCCTGAGTTAGGAATCTCATCACTCGACTGAAGCCAGGTACAACAAGCAGAGATATTGTGGATTTAAACACTACTTCTAAATTGAGGCGGAGGTGGGTAAATGAAATTGACTAAATTCTTTCAGTGAAATAATGAACCAATGTTAAAACTGTCACGTAATGTTTAATTTTAAGCTATTTCAAATATTTTAGCACATTTAAATAACACCTGTTATTGTTACACAGTAGAATCCAAGTAAAAAGTTATGTAATCGGTAAATATTACGCCCATTGTCGGCTAATTTTAAGATAAGGGATTTAAAATAGCTAGTATGTCCGTTTAGATGGTTAGGTAATAAAACTGAACCTGTTTTAACCCTATAAATGTCTTTGGAAAGCAATTGATTACGTGCCCAGAGCGTGACACAGGTAACTTGCGATATGTTGGAAAATATTGCCCATTAGTTGCTGGAATCACTGCCACTGAACGTGACTTCCAAGGCGGTGGAAATTCAAGTTCAAGAAGAGCTTTTATATTCTTAATGGGGAGAAAAACTGCCCAAATAGTCACTTTGTGCGATAGTCATGTCTTAAGAGCTGGTCGCTACGAAACGGTTTCGAAATTTCGATGTCTTTGTCTGACCAAGAGATACAAAAATGAATAACGACTTTCCATTTGAGAAAGGCATAGGTAATATAAAATTAAAACAAGTAACGCATATATGCGAAATAGAGGTATTTTATATAAATTGTGTATTTCAACAAGATCTACGGTAATTATTATTTATTTATGCCAACAAACTTACTGTTGGTGTTTTTAAACACACAAGCCGTGTGTGGGCAAAGTTTAAGAGGTAGAACTGGAACTTAAAAATTCAATGCCACAACTGGGATTTGAACCACAGACCTTCCGCTTGCCGGGCGGACGCTCTACCACTGAGCTATTGTGACAAACTGCCAGAATGACATTAAATTCTCAAGCCAGTTCGTATTTCTCCTGGTAAACCACAAAGGCAGTCTCACATCAGAAACAATTACCCCAATGGTGACTTACTATTGCAAGTACTTTTTTGTTGGCATAAATAAATAATAATTACCATGTGAAGGTTATTTAATCCTGGGATATAAAGTACTTGCAATAGTAAGTCACCATTGGGGTAATTGTTTCTGATGTGAGACTGCCTTTGTGGTTTACCAGGAGAAATACGAACTGGCTTGAGAATTTAATGTCATTCTGGCAGTTTGTCACAATAGCTCAGTGGTAGAGCGTCCGCCCGGCAAGCGGAAGGTCTGTGGTTCAAATCCCAGTTGTGGCATTGAATTTTTAAGTTCCAGTTCTACCTCTTAAACTTTGCCCACACACGGCTTGTGTGTTTAAAAACACCAACAGTAAGTTTGTTGGCATAAATAAATAATAATTACCATGTGAAGGTTATTTAATCCTGGGATATAAAGTACTTGCAATAGTAAGTCACCATTGGGGTAATTGTTTCTGATGTGAGACTGCCTTTGTGGTTTACCAGGAGAAATACGAACTGGCTTGAGAATTTAATGTCATTCTGGCAGTTTGTCACAATAGCTCAGTGGTAGAGCGTCCGCCCGGCAAGCGGAAGGTCTGTGGTTCAAATCCCAGTTGTGGCATTGAATTTTTAAGTTCCAGTTCTACCTCTTAAGATCTACGGTTTTTCAGATATGAAAAACTAATCCAGAATGACGAGGACCTCTGCGAATATTCCCAAAAAAATTCAAGATACATATTTCTTTATCGTAAAAATATCTAAAACATACAGTATTTTAAATAAAATCGTTAGAACCATCTTTGATAAAATTTAAGTTTCCGGAACATGTTTCATGTAAATGATATAGGGCGCGAATGTTTTGTTGCCTTCTTGGAACTTTCCATTCTTGAGTTATGCTATTTGCCACAGGTAAACCGTAAGGGACACACACACACACACACACACACACACACACACACACACACACACACACACACACACGCACGCACACATTTTTTAGATTTGGGTATCTCAAAACATGTATTTGCGTTGAAATTTCGATATTGGCTTTTCGGTGGCCTGCAATACATACTTCCTCTATCTACTATAGATAAATAATATCGTAATGACGTCAGCAGTGACAAACGACTGACTACGGTAGCAAAGTCGGATCCCCCTGGGCCAAAGTGGCCCCTTATTATTCACAAGACCGTCTTCTACGCCCAGTGCATTAAGGTTGTTCCGTAAGAACATAAGGTGCTTCATCTTTCTTGTGGTCTTCGAGTGCGTCGTGTTCCCCAGGGATATTTATCGGTAGCTTTTCTCACAGCTTTCAGATTCCATCCATAACGCATGAGCATCCCTTACATAAATTATTCACCGTCCTTCGGGATACAAGACGTTGGGTTTCTTCTGCTTTCAATAATTTCCTGACTTTCTATCAGCCGTCTGTTATTTTACGATGTGTAACTGCCGTTTCTTCTTGCTGAAACAGGAGTTCTCAGTGTTTACTGACAGTTGTCTGAATTCGTAATGGGACAGATCTGTGAAGTTTCTGTTTAACCGAGAGATATGGATCAAAAGTAACTTGCGAGACTCGCATTTGAGAAGTCGTGTGTTCGATTCCCGTGGACGACCTTCCTTACCCAAGGGTTTTCTCGGGGGTTTCTGCAGTTTGCTAAGCGAATGCTGGGAAGGGTGGTTACAGCCCCCAATTCCCTGTCCTATTTCACCTCACCTAAGTTCACCTTTCAGTTGTTTCAGGGTTCAATGTGTCGGCGCGAGTTTCAGCGTCAATGGCAAATGCTTGTTCTCTGTAAATACTCACGATAGGGGGAGCTCTCCGGGTCCAGGGGCCCAGGTTCTGCAGGGGAGAAGACAGCTGTTGTAATTTCCGGGAGTTAAAATATGCAGTTCTCGCAGACTTTAACGGCGACTTCCTGATGTTTAACTAAAACATAACCTTCTCTACTATTTTCCTCTATAGCATATGGTTACATAAAAATCTGTTGTGTTGCACTCACATGACTTTCTCTACTCTTGTACTAACCATTCTAACAAACTCTTATTCCTATATCTCCATGTTAGTTAAGATAAACATTCGTACAAATTATCTTATCGCTTATGTCCTTGTAGGTACAAGGGGAATATTAGAATACAGAAGGCTTTGTGCGACAGTCAACTCTTTTTGACCTTTGTGATTTCGTTCTCTTTGCACGATTAACATACAAAAAGATGAACAACGTTGTTGCATTTCGCTGAAGTTCTATGTCTTCCGAAACTCGCACACATAACAAGGAATATCTCCGAAATGGCTCACCCTAAAAGAAAATTTATTGAGACATAAATTGTGTATTTTAGCAAGATATACATTTTTTGTAGAGTATGATTTTGTCTATAACGGTTTACGAGCTATGCAAAAGTCGTCCAGAGTAAATACTACAGAAAATTCAAGATATACATTTCATTTGTCATCAAAATATCTCAAACATATGGCATTTTAATAAAAATCGTTAGAGCCATTTTCAAGAAAATCAAAATTTTAGAAAAATCTTCCATGTAAAGGGTAGTTTAGGGTGGGGCTATTTTCTTCAAAATCTTCCTGTCACATCCTTGAAAGACATTAACTTAAATACCAACTTTGGTTTTTAACTGACTTTTCGTTTTTGAGTTATGTTATCCACAGACTGACAGATACACAGACACACAGATTGACACACAGACATACATACGGACCTTTTTCTAAAAATGCTTTTTTTGGATTCAAGGGGCCTCAAAACATATTTCCGGTGAAATCTCGACATCGAATTTTTGGGTGGAATACAATACTTCCCCTACTTACCGGTAGAGAAAGTAAAAAAATGAACAACCACGTTCCATTTCACCAAAGTCTTAAGTTTTCCGAAACTGACATAAATAACAAGGAATATCTCCGAAATGGTTCACTCTATAAAAAAATTATTCGCACATAAATTGTGTGCTTTAGCGACATCTTCATTTTTAGTACAGTAAGATTTGGTCTATCTGTTATGGTTTACGAGTCATCCAGAGTAAACAGGACTACATAGGGTATAGTCAGAAAATTCCAAGTATACATTTGATTTTTCATACAAATATCTTAAACGGATGTCATTTTAATTAAAATCGTTAGAGCCATTTTCCATAAATTTTTTCATGTAAAGGGTAGTTGAGGATGGGGCTATTTTCTTCAAAATCTTCCTGTCGCATCCTTGAAAGAGATTAAACTTGAGAGACAGTGAAAGGAGTGAGTCAAGGTTACGAGAAGAAAACAGTTGTGAGTTGTAATATCACGAAAGACTACAAAGAGAACTGTGTTGTGCAAAAGCTTTAGAAGAAAATAAAGTGACAAAGAAATAACTGAACTGTGGTCGTCTTTATTACAATATAATAAAAATATACCGGACATTACAAAACTATCAATGATACAATGAATTTTGTAGAGAAGTCAAAGTTCAGTTTGTGAACTCACCTATGTTACGAATACGTTTTCTATAGAGTTAATGAGTTAGCCAGAAAGTCCGCTTATTCAATGAGGTTAATGCATGTGTAACAGTGTGTTGCATTATATTAAAGTTTATCAGTATAATACAGTAGGAAATACTATAGGCCACTGTATTTCAAATCTCGCAAACCGGTCTCCTGATATATAGCTAGTCGTGTTTTGTTATTTATAACAATGGCAGCATGTTTCACAGCAGTCAGTATTTTCAGGTTTATTTATAGTGAGGGTAAATGAAAACGCGTTATTTTTCAAAATCTGAAAGCTACTTACAGTATACAAATCATTTTATTTTGTGGTGGTTTGCCATTTGTTTCCAGTCAAGATGAGAATGAAAATATGTGCTCAATTTTTCAAGCATTCTCCCGTCTCCCTTCTGAAAGATAATAAATATGCGGGCAGTAGCCGCTGGTATTTGAACGCACTTCGTGACAGTGCTGTCTCAAACAGTCTTTGAACTTAGCACATATATTAGTGAAATAATTATCGTAAGAAATGCCACGCGTGATTGGCAATTTATCTAGAGAGTTTGTCTATCATTAGTTGACTATTTCGCGAATTAAAGAATGATACAGCCCAAGGATTTTATTTAAATGCGAGAGTCAGCCATTTTTGACATTAAACCTAGTGACTCTGTTGTGTCCAATCAACGAAACGTCGTTTGTATCTGATAATGAACTGGAATAAGCCGCACTCTTTCTGTTAACCCGCTCTGCAAGCACGTCTAGTTTTACACTACTGATAATCTGTGTCAGGGAATCTGCAAGGACCATCCTAATGTGGATTTATTTTTAAAATTACTCTTCATCCTAAATTTCTTCATCAGTGTTTCTTTATTAGTGTTCTCTTTTCAGACCATAACCCGTTCATCTGTCACATGCTTCTTTATAGTTATCCTCTCACTCGAAATTATTTAATTGAACAATATTTTAGCTTTAACTATAGAAAACTTCTATATGTGGATACTTTTTGGACATCTAGTATGCTATAAAATTCCGCTTCGTGCTTTTGTTGCAATTTGAGCTGGAATGCAGTTTAGTTCCTGTTGAAAGTAATTCCTCATGGATGACTAATTTCACAGAACTGACACAAATTTGTCCACCTGATGGATGAGATCATAGACTAAATAAAACAAATACTTGATGCTTGTTTGTACTTAACCAAAAATAGAGATTAAAAAACACACACACACATTCAATCTATCAGTCAGTGTAGTGTAACACGAACGAGTAACGTCGACATCGGAATTCGGATACCCATAAAAACATAGCTACATGCGAATCATGCTCTGAATTCGTTAGCCACAGTCCGCTATAATTAAAACATGGCACATAACCGCAACCCTCATTAAAAGGGGCGCGAAAACTAACCTATATAATTTCAGGACTTTTAATTAAAACACATGAATGTCGATGCACTTACAGTTGGTAGTTGCTGTTGGCAGTATTATCACTGGTATAGATATTAGTGACCAGCTATAGGTAACAGTTACAGTGTAAATGCTATTTCTGGCACTACAACTATAATCCGTCCAGACCCAAAAAACGGTTCTGGTATTAAAAATATAAATTAAAAAAAGCAACGGCAACGCCGCAGCACATCTATCAAACGAATAAAAATTATACAAATAAACAGCACAAACTGCAGTTTCTTTCAACAGCGGAGCAACAGTTCTAGGGGAGAAAAGCATGTATTTACGAAAGGTGAATGCACGAAACGATACAATCTGGACTGTTTACGTTAGGATTCGTTCTCAGGCCGGAAGGATTAGATACTGTTATAGACACAGTGGAAACACTGCCCACATCAAAGCTTAAGTGTGAACCAGAAACAACGAAATATGGCTAATTCCGGGGATATCACAATACCGGTTCTCGGTAAACATACGCAGTATACCAATCTATTGAACAAGCAGTAAACATAAAAATGGAGAGGAAGAGATACAGAACAGAATAGGAACAGAACAATGGAAATGATTGTTCTATAAGGAAATGTATGTTTACACAAAAGCACTTCAGTGAAATTTTATAATTTTAATGAATAGTAGATACAGTAGGCTTTGTGCGACAGTTAAATCTTTTAAAGCTTTGAGATTCCGTTCTCTTTGCACACGTAACATATAAAAAAATGAACAACGTTGTTGTATTTCGCTAAAGTTCTAAGTTTTCCGAAACTCACACACACAACAAGGAATATCTCCGAAATGGTTCACCCTACAAGAAAATTTATTGAGGCATAAATTGTGTATTTTACCAATATCTACATTTTTTGTATAGTATGATTTGGTCTATCTCTAACGGTTTACGAGTTATGCAAAAGTCGTCCAGAGTTAATACGACTACAGGGGCTATAGCTAGAAAATTCAAGATATATATTTCATTTGTCATAAAAATATTTCAAACATATGGCATTTTAATCAAAATCGATAGAGCCATTTTCAAGAAAATAAAAATTTTCGAAAAATTTTCCATGTAAAGGGTAGTTTAGGGTGGGGCTATTTTCTTCAAAATCTTCGTGTCACATCCTTGAACGACATTAAACTTAAATACCAACTTTGGTTTTTAACCTAATTTTCGTTTTTGAGTTATGCTGTCCACAAACTGACACACAGACACACACGTACCTTTTTCTAAAAATGCTTTTTTTTGGATTCAAGGGGTCTCAAAACATATTTCTGGTAAAATCTCGACATAGAATTTTTGGGTGGAATACTATACTTTCCCTACTTACCAGTAGAGAAAGTAATAGGACTTTTACAATGTGGCTTTGAATCCAGTCTAAGATACAATTTTTAATATAACTTTTTACTGCAGAAAGACAACTAATCCAAAATTTCCTCTTTTTGACGATTGTGGTCTTAGGTGACTAAATGGATTATTTACCAAAGAAAGTAAAATTTTCGGACGTAAAGTTCCGGCATGAATTTTCAGTTTTTTTCAGTTAGGAAAATTGTTATTCGGTTTATCTCCGCTGTTAAGTTAGTACATTTCTAAATCTATTTATACACCTACAACATGTGGTCAATTTATGCCGACGATATATAAAGAATGAGTGTGAAGCATCAAGTTAAACTTAAAACTTTCTTATTAGTATTACACACTCGGCAAAATATGGCATCCCTTAACGTAGTGACAGACACAAGGCAGGAGATCGCGACATCTGCGAGAGGTATGTGAAGTTATAATAATGAAACTTAGGCATCATAACGCCCGGTAGCGTCACCTGGCGTGTGGCCATCGAGGTTGACATTTTGAGAGCGTTGGTAGCAGGTTTTTTATGCTCAGTTACAAGAAATGTTAGCCGCAGTCCGATAAGAATACAGTAGCCACGCCCTTGGTTAATCGGCTCATTAGAAATGTTAAACAGGGAGCCATGAAGCGTTTCGATGCTCTCTGCGGGGGGAGGGGGGGGGGGGGGCAGGAAGGCAGTTTCTGCCCCTCAAGATTCTTACTGAACAAAATTAATCTGATAAATTTAC
Source organism: Tenodera sinensis (assembly GCA_030765045.1). Classification (NCBI taxonomy): domain Eukaryota; kingdom Metazoa; phylum Arthropoda; class Insecta; order Mantodea; family Mantidae; genus Tenodera; species Tenodera sinensis. The sequence goes on from CM060968.1 coordinate 30,926,446, forward strand.
ACTCGCATGACTTTCTCCACTCATTCTTGCAGAAACTATACTTACAATCCCAATTTTCCTATATATTTTAGGTTAATCAATATAAATTTTGCAGTAATCCTTCCAATTGCATAGTTTCTTGTAGGCACAAAGGTATTCGAGGAATAAAGTAGGCTTTAAGTGCTAGTCAAGTCTTGTATCTGAACACCTATTCCAAAAAATGAACGGTTAAATGCCAAGACGTGACAAAAGATATTTAAAATATCCTCCAACCTGTATAATCTTATATATTTGAACGAGCAATTCTTGTATATAAATTTATATATTCCGCGCAACTTGAAAACGGCTCTAACGATTTTCATCAAATTTTGTATTCAGATAGGGTTTTGCTTTCTAAGTTCATCTATATAGGTGTAATTCCCGAAAAAATGCGATTTTACATAAAAAATCACATTTTTTATTCCCGCTTCTACAGTGCAATTCTTGTGTATATATACATTCCCGGTATATATATATATTCCCGGTATTTCAGAAACGGCTCTAAATATTTTGTTAATTTTTTTTATACATGCATATTATATACACAGTGTTTTCTCTACTCACTTTTAGGTAACACATTCACATCTCTTTCCCTACACACTCTTCTATAAACAATTTTCCATAAAAAACGTGATTTTACACCAAAAAAAAAATTTATCCACACTTTCAAAATAAGTCATACTATGTTCTATATGTATGAAATAGAAATGCTATTACATTCACATTGTTTTCTCCTCGCACTTTTAGGTGACACATTCACATCTCTTTCTCTACCCACTCTCGAATAAACAATTTTCCATAAAAAAAGTGATTTTACACCAAAAATCATTTTTATCTCCAGTTTTAAAATAAATCATAACATGTTCTGTATGTTTGAAATACAAATGCATTCAAACTGTTTTCCCCCTCTCACTTTTAGCTAACACATTCACATCTCTTTCTACTCAGTCTTCCACAACTAAGTCATACAATTTTGAGCATGTTTGAAATAGAAATGCTACGTATTACATTCACACCGTTTTCTCTACTCACTTTTAGGTAACACATTCACATCTCTTTCTCTACTCACTCTTCTATAAACAATTTTCCATAAAAACGCGATCTTACACAAAAAGAATGTTACCTTGCTTTTAAAATAATTCATACCATGTTCTGTTTGTTTGAAATAGAAATGCTTTTATATTCCCAATGTTTTCTCCTCTCACTTTTAGGTGACACACCCATGTCTCTTTCTCTGCTCACTATTCTATAAATAGGTCATACAAAAACAGAGGTGAAAATCGCCGAGCGAAGCTCGGTCGCCCAGGTACTATCCTTTATACGGAAATTATTTCGAAAACTGATTTATAAAACAGAACTAATGAATATTAAACTCACATGGCGTATTTAAGACATTCCCATGACAAAATCTGTTACCTTGAATTTGTTAGTAATATCCTTTAGTCCCCTTCATCACAAAAGGAATTGTTCTATAACTTCATTTAACGAGGTAATATATCTGTTATTAGTGTTTTCAATTTTTCAGTACTTATGCGTTTGTAATGTGTTCAATTGTTCCTTGCAATGTCATAGAAACCGCATAGAATTTTATGTTCAGACATCTATGGTTCCTGATTTACATAGCGCTCGTAAGGTTTATCTGGATTAACAAAGAGTACGTAAACAGTAAGATTTCGTAGAAATTGTTTGTAGTAGTGGTTATATAAACATCAACAATAGGTTATACAACGAAGAGGAACACCTCGTAAACTGAAATATAAGACGTCCTAACCTAGAAGAATCAGTTTAAGATTATATACAAACGAAATTAAAGGGAAATGTGTGAAACAAATTCATGGTGGATGAGAAATCGTACAGCCTTCACTTACAAAAACCCAAGCACATGGAGAAATTAACCTAAATGTAACACCAGATTTTTTATCCAACTATCAATAACGTGAAAAAATGAGAAACGCCTCCTCTTGAGGCTTGAACCAGTGCGGAAATATCAAGGATAAGGAAAGGGTGTGAACGACCTTCTTCCAACCTTAACCTTGCACATACATAAGTGAAAATCCAGTTAGACGCACCTGTTGTGGTACATTGGCGGAACCTGTCATATCGGTATGTGAAAGGATAATCTACTATCTCCGTATTTACATTGAAGTGGAGATTAACATCAAATTAAAACAGTAATTGTATAACAAAGACTGCATTTAGGTTTTTAAATCGAATTACGCCTGTGTCTGTGTGTCTGTGTGCGTGTGTGTGTACGATATGTTGGATACATACTCAACAATATATATATATATTATTCAAGGCGGTCATGCCATGAAACGGCCACCAGAGCTCTCTGGTCGCAAGCTATAAAAAATATCATTGATGAGTTACAAACAAATTCATTCCCAATGAGCAATATCATATGATGATCGATAGTGACATCCCCATTCTCATTACTAGACTGCTCTGAACCAAAGTGTCGATTGTTGCGTTGCTTTCCGTTGTTGCTTCCTTTGCGGTTACAGTTATCGAACGTTTGTTAACCAGGGTTTATTACGACGTGTGACGCCTACTGTATATGCAACCCAATAGCCAACAGTGCAAAGTAGATGGCCTAACTGCGCCTGACAACTTCCCTGCACTCCATTCTTCGTAACCTAATCGTGCCTCTCCTTTCATGGTCAGCACAGTCCAAGGTTTCTGTACTATACGGTTGTCTAATAAAGGAACTGACAGAGCCGCGAAACAACTGAGGTTTTGTTTCATTGTATGCAGATATTGTGATCAACAATACCATTGCAGAAAATTCAGATTACTATATTGTCTGCTATATTCAGATTGTACTCTATAACCTCTCGTTTATTAGTGCATACGCATATTAATTTTATCTACAATATACCATCACCACCACCGCAGCCGCCACCGCCACCCCTCCCTTGTCGTATATCTGTTCCAGGAAGGTTAACCGCTTTTTCCGCGACACGCAGACTGTCTCGCGTGAGTTTGTGAACACGTGACAATGAGCGCGGCACTACAAAGGATTTTCGTGATTATTCGAGAGACGGCCGGCGCATTTGTAGAAGTTCCAGGAAAGGCGAGGTGACGAGAGGAATGTTTGAATAGCGCATACCTGCAGACATGAGTCGTTACAGCAGTCACTTTGTGTGTCTGTCTGTGTGTGTGTGTGTGTGTCAGCCATTCTTACAACCTTATTACTATATCTTCTTAGTGTTATTTAAGATAAACATTTGTACAAATTATCTTACTGCTTATTTCCTTGTAGGTGCAAGGGGAATATTAGAATACAGTAGGCTTTGAGCGATGGTCAAATAATTTAATGCTTTGAGATCCCGTTCTCTTTGCACACGTAACATAAAAAAAATGAACAACGATGACCCATTTCACGAAAGTTTTCCGAAACCCACACACATAACAAGGAATATCTCCGAAATGGTTCACCCTACAAGAAAATATATTGAGACATAAATTGTGTATTTGAGCAAGATCTACATTTTTTGTATAGTATGATTTGGTCTATCTCTAACGGTTTACCAGTTATGCAAAACTCATCCAGAGTAAACAGAACTACATAGGCTATAGCCAGAAAATTCAAAATATACATTTTAATTGTCACACAAATATCTTAAACATATGACATTTTAATCAAAATCGTTAGAGCATTTTCAAGGAAATTAACTTTTTCGAAAAATTTTCTACGTAAAGGGTAGTTTAGAGTGGGGCTTCCTTGAAAGACATTAAACTTAAATACCAACTTTGGTTTTTAACATTTTTTTTTTGAAAATGCTTTTTTTTGGGATTTAAGGGTCTCAAAGCATATATTTCCGGTGAAATCTCGACATCGAATTTTTGGGTGGAACAATATTTCCCCTACTTACCAGTATAGAAAGTAAACATGAATTTAGTTGAAAACACAGGAGTGAGTTTAGGTGTGTTGTGCTCAATTTCGGAAAGTGGTGAGAAAGTTTTCAATTAGCAAGTGTTAGGTAATTATTTTTGGAATATGGATGAAGTTCAAATGCTTGGAGCAACTTTGAAGGAAATAAATGATACTCCCACCTTGTTTGTGAGAGAAGTTAAGCTTCACTAATTTTGTTGAAACATATCTTTCATACAAGTTTTGCAAGAGGCTAAGTTTGTTCCTGGGGCCGCTATTAAGAAACCCTAACGTGAAAGCATTTCGTTGTTGTTTATGGCTATTGTATACTGGGAAACTGTAGCCGAGCGAGCGCATCTGGAAGTTTGTCTTCTCTGTGGCGAAACAATTGCAAAGACTGGAAGTAGGAGGCGCCACCGTCGTATTGGGAATGAAACGTCACTCCAACCCAAGTCAAAACAACAACGAATCCTCATCTCCTTCACTAATGACTTTTCTACTTCTTTGGCTACGCTGGAAATAACACCAACTTTTTCTTTACACCCATTTTTTAGATGTTATTCAGCTCTGCCTGTAGAAAGTTTCATGTTTATGTTTTGCGTTTCTTTCTCTATTCTATTTCTTTGTTTTGTTATTTACCTAATGTAGAAGACGCATTTCATAATCCCAAATATATAGCCATCTTTCGTATGTCGGTCTGGGTGACTCGGTTGGATGCTGGTCTACTGATCCCGAGGTCGTGGGTTCAAATCCGGCCCAGACCTGGAAGTCACTCAGCTGTATTAACGAGAAATCATTACGAACTGGTATATGTGGTTATTTAGCACATGACATTGACATGTATATTAGGTATCTTTGTCACCAGCGTTTTAGTTAAGTCTAAGGGTATCATGCAGCAGATTTTATTTGCCTCCAAACAGTGGCATGCATTCAACCCCAGAGCTCGCCTAGGGCTTTGACCGCTACAGCTGTGATGACGTCAGGCCTTCTCTGACTGCCACTGGTGTCAGGTTCGTGAATGCTCACTTTTCGAGGCGACTCCTTCTGCATGCATCCAGTGTTTGTGATCTTAAATAACTTGTATGCAAGAATGAAAAGAGGTGCTTCGACAGCTGTGTCAGGATTTAACCCATATTTGCAGGGTCTGTATTTTGTTATTCGATATGACGAGAACAATGTTCAATGTTTAATATGCTATAGCTATGTACGAGCAAAAACTTTAGGCGAAGAAAGAAAGGAATGACGAAACTAAAGGACGAAAGGGCGTCCAATCAGGTTAGCATAATTTCAACAAACTAATCACTATTAAAGGAATTTGAAATCATTTCATTGCTTAAGTACTTTTTTTAATAATAATTGCCAACAGTGAATAAGAATTAACTGTTTTGTTAAGGATACGCATCTGTGTAAAATGGCTAAAAATCTCCAGAAGTGACAAAAATTGGTTTTTGTTTTATCAAATAGTATAAAACTTCTGCTTTATTTTGATATACTTTTTATAGCCTTACAGCCTTTATAACTGTCACGTGGCCGTTTAATTGATTGCCTGTAAGTGGTAATCTCCACTTAAATTAGTACAGTTTCATTATCCTTGCTACCACTTCAAACTTATTTTTCTCATGTTTTTATTTTAGCATTTGGTACATTTGCTTAGAAATAACATTAGAAGGAGATGACCAGATAATATTTTCATAAGATGAATAACTTCTGAGTAATTAAATAATAAATTTTACATTTCGAAATTTAAATGAATTCAAATGTTAACATTTATTTTTATCCAAACTTAATAGGAAAATTAAGAAATTATCTCATCAATTTGCTAATATTCTATTAATGAACATAAATAAAAGTTATGAAGTTTTTCAAATCAAAATTGCATCATTTATAAAACCATTTATAAAAAAAATATTAAAAAATCATAATAAAATATCGATATCTTAGTAACTAATTTGACTAAATGTATGAAATTTAGCAGATTTACTCCTCATTATACAGTGACAGTTGTGTTAAAATTCCAAATCAATACAATAAAAGCTATAGATTTTCAAAACTTCACGGAGGGGTATCCTTAAGGAATTGTTTTTACGATTATGTAATCGTATGTCCTCGTTTGTACTGTGCAACCTTCTTTCATTAAATATTAACATTTTCCCCTTTCTTAAACAGAATACTGAACCGTGTTCAGAGAGAGCTGTCGTTTAGAGATGGACATTTTGTTAAGGAGTGCATGATTTCAATGTCGGAGATCCTGTGTCCTTCCCTGGTGACTTTATTTGAATCTGTAAGTCTCTCTCCACAAACAATCTCTCGGCGCGTGTTGGAACTAGAAGCAGATGTGAAATCAAAAAAATGTCAGGCGTCATCCTAAGCGTGGAATAAAGAACTAATTAATTTTGTTGTATTATTGTGAAATTCCTGATTGAATTGTTCCTCTGTCTCATACAATATCCTGTGCTACCCCTACCTCTCTCTCTACCCTTCTAGAGTGCCACACTATGAACGCCGTTAACATAGGCAAAATGACAAACGGCACAGCCCAGGGCTGCCCCCTTGGAGTGGTCTCCGGTAACTGATTTATTCACAAGTTCGAAATTAACAATCAAATACGCACATCGAACTTGAAGGTTACAGTACTTAAGGCTCAAAACTCCCGCCCCGCCACTAGCCAGCCGTTGCTCCTGGCGACTTGTCTTGTTCTAAAGGAATAGTCCCTCTCTATACCAGCTAGCCTACGAGAGCTGTATTGACGCATGCGTATTCTGTATAGAGTCCTACTAGCGTAGCCATGGCGTCAGTCGACAGCAGAGGCAAGTGTGAATTTGATTGGTTAGTTCAGTTTAATTGCAGCTAGCTAGACTTTGACGTCACAGTCGATCGGTTACATATCGATATGGAAAGCTTGAATGAGAGACTGCGATATACGCAAGCGTAGCAACCCTACAATAATGCTATCATGTTATAGGATATAATATTGTTAAGAAACGACTTAAATGCTTTGTTGTTTACGAAGGTGACCTCCATTAACAAAATGGATATAAACAGGGGAAAATATATTAGTCATCATGCAGATCAGAAGTTTGAAAGTTTGTTTGCGCCTTCCGGAAACTAAAAGGTGAAGAGTGCGTTGTTTTATGTGTTTCTGTGACAGATGAATTCATTGAAAATGAATGCGAGTGACTGTAATAGACAATATTCAAAATAGGTCATTTTTATATTGGCTATAATCTGCTAAGCGTATGGTAAATATCAGAAAAGTATTTAGGATAAATACCTCTACTATTTATAACCTTACCATTTTGGAATAAGGATTATTTATTTTAAAGTATAGGATGATTTTTCAGTGCCGTAGCATATACCGCTGGGGTAATTGTTGTGACCACCGCACGCCACTGCCTCCAAAAGAAGCTGAAGGTTATATTCAAGATGTTCTCGGGCTTCGAGTTAAGTGTAGTGATGAAGAGCCATCGACGTTTCGGGAGTTGAATTAATTCAGGATGCCAAGGCATCTTTCCAATTCCTGGGAGTAGTCTTGGAACTCCGTTTGTAGGCGATTTTGCAGGCGGTTTCAGTCTCTTTTGTTCTGCGGATTGCGCGTTAGTTGGTGTCTGCACCTGGCTTTGTTTTTTTGTTGCAATGAGTTGCTGAAGTTCTTGAGGGAGAGCTTTATGGTGGACCTGAGATTGCCGACGAGGTAGTGTCACTTCTGCCATGACTGCTGTTATGGTGGCAGTGATGGCGGCTGCCAGCTGGTGCACTTCAATAATGCTGCGGCATGGCCGAATATCTGCAGGTTTCTCAGCCATTAAGGAGATATACTTGCTCCATTTGGCGCCTCTGGGGTTAAGAGGTTTTGCAGATGCTTTGACAGTTGGTCGTGCCCTGAAAAGGAGAAGGAGAGGATAATGGTCTGATGAGAGTTCTGGGAGGGAGAATATAGTACGATGGGAACGGATGTTTTTAAGGATGGCGACGTTCAACCAGTCTGGCGAACGTCGGACACCGCAGGTTATGTTCGGCGACGCTGGAGCAATAACGGCGGGTCCTCTGCATTCGATTTAAGTCTCCAGTATCATGCCTGTATGGTTCTTAATAGTGGAGTTCCATAGTTGGCACTACCTTTGCTTGCTTTTGCTTGTTTTCTTTATTTCTAAGTTTTGGCCTGGTGTTGGTACAAGGGGCCGGCTAACAGGCTATAAATTTACATTTACTTACAATTAATTTTATTCACAATTATAATTTTGTGTATCACCAAAAACCCATACAGTGACCATCTTTCGGTCACCGAGGACAGTTTTTGTTTGGCTTATGGTGTCTGTTACTATCTTTTTTCTTTTATTTTTTATATACATACATTTATATACACACATACACGCACGCATTCACCCACACTCACACACATACATGTACTGGACACACCAAACATATGCGTCCCAGCTCATGCACTTCACTACATATTTACAGTATTTACAGTTTCCTGCTGCGCGGACAGGTTGCAGCTCCTGGATGTTTTCCGAGGCGAGGGCCTCTGCCGAAATGTGTGTGTGGCCTAGAGCCGAGGTTGCATGGACACGCATTAGTCGGCGAGCCGTGGCACCTCTAGAACATTTTTTCTTCTTGCATGTTTGCGGTGCTTCGACTCGCCTTTGCCAATGTTGGCGAACACGTAGTTTTCGTGGTACCTAATGCGTGTCCATGCTACCTTTGCTCTTTTTGCTATTGCCTCCGGGATAGATGGGATCTGACTCTCTAGTGGAGGTTTGGTTAGTGGTACGGAGTGGGGCGGATAGGATCTACCGAAGGAAAAGGTTTTGAAGGCTTTAGATTTGCTTAAGGGCAGTTTTGGAGGCATTAGCATAGACCACACAATCTATACAGGTCATTTATTCTTTCGGTGGTTCTGTATACATAAGCTTGGAATTCAGTTGCAACTGTTTGCTGCGTAAGATGGGGGCGCACAACTTTAGCCGCTGTCTGCCTTTGTTGGCGCTATTTTTTACATGGGTGGACTAGCACATTGTGTGGTCCATGGTGACGCCTAGGTATTTAACATACTGACGACAGTGTAATATTTGACCACCGACTGTTAGGCCATAGCCAAAATGTGATGCCGCTTTGAAAAATATATTTATTTATTAGGATTAATTTTGATTTTCCAATCATGGAACCATGAAACGACATTGCTTATGGATTTTTGTGGTGGTTGTATATTGCGCTATTGTCAGCATACATGGCGACTTTGTATCTGGCGTCCACGGGGAAATAATTGGTAAAAAGTATGTACAGAAAAGGTGACATAATTGCCCCTTGTGGAACGCCAGCGCACATTACTCGCTCCCTACAGGAGCAGTTTCCATTTGGACGTAGAAACGTCTATTTTCTAGGAAATTGTGCAGCAAGTACATGTAATTTTGAAGGGCCAGGAAATTGCGGTGCAGTTTATAGATGATGCCATTGTGCCAGCACCGGTCAAACACGGCTTCTACGTCCAAAAATAGCGCCAACGTTGAAGCTACATTGTTAAATTGCTCAGTTACGTCATCAGACGCTGCAGTTCTGTGGATTGGCCTTTTCTAAAGCCAAAGTGAGAATCTGAAAGTTTATGTATATTCGAGACTTTTTTTGAAGCCGAGAAAGTATAAATTTTTCGAGCAATTTACCAATTGTAGACCAGAGACTAATGGGGTGGTAATTTTGCGGATGTGTGGTGCTCTGGAGCATAATAACCTTAGCTCACTTCAAAGTGGAGAAAATAGCTGTTAAATATCTGTCATTTGCACCAGAACTTTCCGCTGGAGGTGTTCAAGTTCCCCATTAGTCACTTTGTCTGGGCCGGCAGCTGTCCCATTAGGCAATTTCTTAATGGGCTTGTAAACTTCCTGCGGTGTCATAATGGGTAGTTGTTGCTCTTGCTTCTGCGCCACCCAGGTTTGTACCCATGTCTGCACCTCCCGTTCTATTTTACGGTTGGTCACTGGGTTTTCGGTGAATCTGTCTTGGAGACAGCGAAGACCTTGGCTTTCTCCTCTGCGGAGAAGTGCAGGCCACGTTGAGTGTGCAGCGCCTCAGTTGCGGAGTTGACGCTCTTAGAAAGTTTGAAAGCCTTTAATAATGTCCGCAGAGTCCGATTGGGTGGTATTCAGAATTTTGTTTTACCACTGTTCAATTTTGATTTTAATTTGTTGCCGAATGACGTTGTTTAGCCATTTTGATAGCACTTTGTCGAGCGTCGTCTCCGCGCAATGAGTTGCTCTACCTCGGGGTACGTGCAAAAACTGGGTGGTCTTGTGGTGTATGTGGTAGCACTTATGTTGGCCGTGTGTAGCGAGGCAGTAAAGGTTTCTATGGCGACATCTATGTTTGCCTCGCTATAGTATGACAGCCTAGGTTGCGCCTTCCTGTGCATTTCCAAGGTAAGCCTATTCCAGTCGGTGCCTGCCCTCTTCTGAGGGTCAGAGGTACAGGTCGTAATAGCGGCTTGTATGTCGAAATGCGCAGGAAGATGGTCGGAGTCCAGACTGTGATACAGAGTGAAGTTATTTGAGAATGTCGCATTTTTTTGTAAGTACAATGTCCAAAAAGTCGTTCGAGGTCTCGTATGAAATCTGGGAATTTAGGGGGCCAACAAAGTGCCACCAGCATCACCGTTCTGTTATTTACACGAGTTTTAAGAGCCGTGCACTCTAGTGCTGCCAGTACGGGTAGCGTGACAGGAGCATGAACAACAATGTTTCTTAGCAAAATAGCAGTCCCTCCCCGTCTGCCCATGCTACCACTTCGAAAAATTTGATATCCCTGGAGCTTGAACGTGTGCTCTTGTTTTAATTTTGTTCTGCAGATGAATGCGGCGTTAATTTTGTTACAGCGCAGGTAGTTTACAAGTTCGTGTTGCTTCCTGTGGATACCATCTGCATTCCACAGGAGCACGCGAGTTAAAGTTGTGCCTCCCCTTACATGGGCCATTTATTTTAAGAGGGTGGCACTACGTCCATGTTAATGTTTTTTTTTGTTTTTTGTTTTTTTTTTAATTTTTTTTCTTATGCACTAACCTAACCTAACCATTTATTTCAAGAGGGAGGCACTACGTCCATGTTAATGTTTTTTTTTAATTTTTTTTTTTCTTATGCAATCATTGCCTTATTGGTCTAGCACTAGTCTGGGTCGCTTATATATTTCTCCGGGGTCTATGTCATACTCCCCGAGGCCGCGGATGAGGTGGTTGAAACTGGATGGGAGTCTAACAAAAGCTGTGGGGCAGGATAAGGATGTATTCTGTAGGTGTTGGGAAAGATAGGTCAGAATGGATGTTGGCATTTGGAATGTACCATTCGGCTGCGGTTACTGTCCGAAGATAGCGGTTTTGAAGGACTTTGAGAGGGTACAGGTTGGTTTTTGCAGCAGCTCCCCAGACTTGGCAGGCGTAAACTAATACAGTTCACAAGACTTGCTTGTACAGAAGGAGTTTGTTCTTGAGGTCCATAGGGGACCTTTTGTTCTACAAAGGCTACAGAATGGACATCCTACTGTGACGCCAGTGAAGTGATATGAGCCTTCCAGGTTAGGCGTATACTAGTCGTACTCCAAGGTAGTTTGCCTCAGTAGACCAAGGGATTTGTTCTCCGGCCAGGTGAATATCGTCCACATCTTGGAGGTGCCGTCTGGATGGTTATGGCGGTTTCGTCTACAAACAGGTAAACATTGCAGCCCCGGAGAGAAGGAAGACTGTTGATGTGGGCGAGGAATAGCGGGGGGCCCAAAACACTGCCTTGGGGTACACCTGCGTTGATGGCGTAGGGTTGGGAGTGGATGTTATCCCTGGTGACATCGAAGGATCGGTTGGAAAGGAAGCTGTGTATTAAATGCACTAGGTAAGCTGGGATGTCGTAACTGATAAGCCGGTGTATGAGTCCATGTCACACGGTATTGAAAGCTTTGGGGATGTGCAGGAACAGGGCTGCAACGTAATGTCTGTTGTTGAAACCGCGTATCACCTCGTCCACTAGGCGTAGGAGCTGATGTGTTGTGGAAAAACTACTCGGGACGTAGTACAGTGTGTCTGTCAAGTAAGCTCTGTAGGCGAGTCTGAATGATCTCAAACAGATAGCTGATGAGCGGTAGCAGGCTGTCGTTACCCGCCGCTTTGAACGGGCGAACAGAAGCCACAATATTAATGACTTCTCATTCCTTGTTGGAGTAGTCCTGCAAATCCGTTTGGACAATGTGTTGGAGACGGTTCCACTCTTTTGTACTGCGGATTGCGCGTTATTTGGTATCTGCGCCTGGTATTGCGTTTGTTGCAATGAGTTGCCAAATTCTTGAGGGAGAGGTTTATGGTGGACTTGAGATTGCCGACGAGGTGGTGTCACTTCTGCCATGGCTGCTGTCATGGTGGCTGCCAGCTGGTATGCTTCAATAATGCTGCGGCACGGGCGAATATCCACAGGTTTCTCAGCCATTAAGGAGATATACTTGCTCCAGTTAGTGCCTCTGGGGTTAAGAGGTTTTGCAGAGGGTGTAACAGTTGGTCGTGCCCTCAAAAGGAGGAGAGGATAATTGTCTGATGAGAGTTCTGGAATGGAGAATATGGGAACGGATGTTTTTAAGGATGGCGATGTCCAACCAGTCTGAAGGACGTCGGTCGCCGTATGCTGTGGTGGGCGACGCTGGAGTAAGCACGGTGAGTCCTCTGCGTTTGATGCAAGTTTCCAGTACCACGCCTCTATGGTTCATGAGAGAAGACCATGTTTGATTGGCCTCACTGGTGATATACAGATGGAGAAAATGTTTAAAAGAAAGGACAAAACAAAAAACAATTTAGAAACAAAAAACGATACACAGAGAAACTGTTCTCGGTGACCCAAGGCGGGTCACTGTATGGGCTTCTGAGAACCCCGCTAAACATAGATATGTTGTAAATAGACAAGTGTAAATATATTGTAAATTTAAGCATGTAAGCTGGGCCACTTGTACTGGCACCAGGCAATATTCCTCAATAAAGTAAATCTGAATCTGGGCCCTTTATTAGTGGCTACTTGGATGTCTGTGCCTTCCAGGCCAGTTGTGGCTGCCAGATGTAGGCGATGATGCTGGAGGTTGCGGCTGATGTAAATGGCCGTGCTCCCGAAGCCATCTTCATAAAACATGCCCAGTGACTTTGTGGTTACCACACAGGTATGTTTTCTGGACCAGAAGGACGTGGATTTTCTTAACTGCGATGAAGTGTTTGACCGGACGCAATTTACCACCACGTACACTGTTGTCTTTCGATGAGCATATTCTGAGACTGAGAAGATCCGCCACTGACTTATTGTAGTCTGCCATACTGACCCATGTAGGCCAATACGGTGTGGACAAGGAGAGTTTCAGGAGAAAGAGCTTCTGCCAGCACTACAGGGAAGTCTGCCTGCAGGTGGATGGGGATTTTGTCCATTTTGTCTGATGTTTGTTGGGATTGTGATTTTCCTTTCTTTGCCTTGAAGATTGAGGATTCGATATCCTCTACGCAGTAGCCGTTTTGGAGGAAAGTGACTTCTTGGCGGAAACTTTCAGTACACCTGGTTCGAAGCCCGAGAACATCTTGAATATATTCGTCGCCAGGAAAGCTTCAGATCGTTCTTTAAGCTCAAAATTATTTTGCATGGGCAACCTAAGGCTAAATGTAGAAATAAAGCGTCAAACATACTTGTGTGTGTGTGTGTGTGTGTGTGTGTGTGTGTGTGTGTGTGTGTGCGCGCGCCAGTAATTTCACAAAGTCCGTCCGCCCGTCCATCCATATATCAAATGATATGCATGATTTTGATAAACTCAAATACCCATTGATCGGTATACAACGTATTACATTCACAAGGTTTTCTGTTCTCACTTTTCTTTTACGTAACGCATTCATATGTCTTCTTCTGCTCGCTCTTCAGCATACAATTTTCCATGTTTGAAATACAAATGCAACCTATTATATTGACTTTATATTCTCACTTCTCTATGACGTGTATTCAGTAATATTTTTAAATATATGCAAAGAAACACAAGGTTATTGGACTAATGCAGCCTAAGTCTGAAGGTTCCATGGATAAAAAATCGAACCAAGACCAACGCCGGGTATTTTAGCTAGTGTAATAGAATTTCTAATGTGATGTACTAAATGTTGAAACAGTTATCTACGGTCTTGCTCGACGGCTATGGTTTATACCCTTTTGCGGGATGTTGAATGTGTTCGGCGGAAGAAAAGTTGCCATTGTATGATTTTCTCTAATTTCCCGAGCACCATCCTCTCGTACAGTGCTTCTAGGATATCCTGCGCTCGCTCGCAGCCACCAACATGTCCTGCGAGTGGTCTAATCACTTTGCCACACATCATACTTAATCCACAATTACATCGTCAAATAATCTTTGCTGAATATCCTGAATATCCTAATATAAAAAATAAGCTTTAATTATGTCATTAGGTTTCTTAATATTCTATTGGGTATTGTTGAACTTCCTTTGGTCAAATCTGTTGATCTTCCTGTCTCTCAGCACAAAATTTTTGTAATTTATTTTGTCAGTAAGTTTGGTTTCCTCTGTCAACAATGAACAAGAATTATTTGGATTTATATTGGTTTTGTGGAGGTATCTAGTGAACTCAAAGTCAATACAGAACTAGGTATCGTAATTTGAATTTATTACTGTCACATATAACCTTAAAGATTTAACTGATTTGGAGGAAGAAATAATGTATAATTATTATGATGCTAACAACCCTACTTTTGATATATCTGAAACCGAAAACTATATCGAACAAATTGAAAATTTTGATGTTCAAACTTCGATCGTGATGGAAATATTGATATTCTAATGAGGAGGAAAATGTATAACTTTATAAAGAAGTGATAGAAAGATAGTAAATAATTTCTATACTGTAATTAGCCCGAATTACGACCATTAGCTAGGCAATGTCGATTTTGTCAGAGGATGGGTGTTACTCGCGATGAAATTTCGGACTTAAAGTGGCAAGGTCTACCGCCTTGTTAAATAAGAAATAAATAAAGGGGCATTAAAAACAAATCGGACTTGTTTTTCACAATACATTTCGGGTCTCAGTCAAGGAAGCTTCAGCTGCAACTAACGCTAGCTTAGGTTTCGCATCATCATCATCATCATCATCATCAATCATTTCACTAGAACCCTAATTTCCCTAGCCACATTGCCCTACTAATTGTTTATCTTTAACACGGAAGTTAGCCAATGGCTTTCCCCATGATTAAACGTAACCCTTCCTTTATGCATTGATTTTAGCATAATGAAATTATTTATTGCAACTATTTCTATAATTTCTTCACAAGAATATCATTACCAGTTCCCTCGTTATGACTTTGTGCAACATGTTTTACTTACGTGGTTCAATCTTGCCCTGGTTAAAGCAAAAACGAATTTCTTGTAGAGAACATATTTGAATTGGGGTTTATTTGCACCCTGTTTTGTAATTGCACACGCCTTGTTATTCAGAAGACTAAATGAAGCAATTAAAAAGGAACATTAGCATTTGATTTCATTGCACTAAAATATTAGTACATGCTATTAAAGGACAACCCCTCTAATTGCGAGCTTTACGTGATTTCCAGTCATTAAAACTTTGATATTGTTACCATTCAATGCAGACCTCTGAAATTTTAATAGCCATTTTGTTATTTACATTACAATGCCACTAGCATTAAATTTATCAAGCAATCACGCAAATAAATGCACCATTAGGTGCATGATTCCCGAAGGCATTGGAAGCAATAATTACAGCCCTATGCTATTTTCTCGTTTCTACAATCAAAGCCTTTCAGATTTCTGACGCTGTAAACAAAAGCACAAACCCATTTGGTAACATTCATTATTGTGGGTGTTAGAACATGTATGTACGTGATAAGGTAAACAAAAACATAGCTGATTATACATTTTAGATGACATCGTGGTTTACTATGACAAAATGGCAATTTCACAAATCCCACTCCTGACACCAGTGTGACAAAACGGCAAAATCCGTCCGGTCACTTTATCTTCTAAAATTATCACAAATACCAGTCTTCTTGTCGTTAACACCGTCTACAGTACTTCGGGCTATCTCAACTCAGGATTTTTACCTCCCATAACCTTGCTCAGTCCTTTTGGTGTCTTCACTTATCCTGTCAGTCATGCACTAATTACGAAAATTTAATGTACTCGCGACGCTCGTTGAATCTTATTGCGACCTACCAAGATGAAGATTCAGACGTACAGCTGTCTTGCTGTCACTGACCGACTCGTGACTAACTGCAACTAAAAACTAGCTGTTCTGCACTTCTTTGGCCTCCTGATATACTGGGGATGACGTCATACGGACCTTTCTCGAGTTCCATACACACGCAACGTTGTGAACGTTGTGAACATTGTCGAATCCTTTTGTTTCTGCCGCTTCCATTATTGACAGTCACGAACAGGCAGCTGTCGCGCAAGATAGTCTGACCCTTGCCCGCTCGTCGGTCCGCTATGACGTGTGAAGTAGCTTAGCCCTGTCCGTCCTTTGTTGTGCGTTGCCCCGACGTCACAATAATTTATATAAACATTTTATTATAGGCTTACTATACTTCTTGACAGCTTTGAAAAGAGGAAAGTATATTAAATAAATGTACTTTCTTGGTGAAGGACCTGTTTTCAATCTCCTAGCCTCAAAATTTTCCAAGAAGAAAATTATATGAGTATTTCAAAGAATAAATATGCTATATTTGAATTTCCATATATAATCTTGAAGTTTTACACAATACTGAGGAGAGGAATGACAAACCCATTTTTGTCATTTTCACTGAAGAAAAAAATACTTCCATCTGTTTAACAGTACACGCAAAAATTGTTTTTCATATATTTGTTCATTAACTTAGAATGATATAAGACTGCATAAGCACGGATAAATATCTGGCAGTAAATGACGAAAGCTTTTCTTGGAGCCTAATAATTTTCAAATCTCTGTGCCTATCTGCTTGTGACCTCTAGTATCCTATGGTTCCGTCACTTCATCTGTTTCTTGTGACGAATGCTAACTACGGAATATCTGCCTTGGGTGTAGCTTAAAGAGATTTCCCTTTTTGTTGTCTTGCCTTAGTCATATGAAGTGTGTATTCTGAGCCTTCATGTATTGATAACGAGCACACCTGGCTTTGGCTGTGTTAGAAAATACTGTTAAGTAAATACGTCAACTCTGATTTGCTCCCAAGGGAATTGATAACGATGTCTCAACTAAATGTGTGTTTGTGATTGGCTGAACCTCTGTGGAGTTGAGAAAACGAGCTAGGAAATCACCGCGAAATCCTTTGAGACATCTGCTAGAATGGAAGGGGTATACATTCAGGTGCAGGCAAAGGTGTCACTTTGTGAATAGTTTATTTAAAGTTCTTTGCTCTTCCCAAGATGAACCTTGGGAAGTTAAAGTGCGCTTCAATCCCAGGTCATACAACATACATACTTTCAGTTCCGAAATAAATACAATTGACTTTATAAAATATAATTTTTGTATCTTAAGATACAATTAAATGTGGAAAACTGAACTATCATTACGAATTGAACAAATACTTCATTTCAAAAATATGCACTCTTTTCAGGCAAATATTTAATGGATTTTCCCGAGATAGTGGCCGCTTTAGCGGTGAAATAAACGCACTGCACAATTCTTGTTTACATCTCAGGCCAGTACTTGCCTCGAAGTATACGCCAGTCGGGCTAACTAGGTTATTCTGGCCCATGCAGTGCCTTCCACCCTCTATTCATTATATACCCTTTTGTTTGCTAGAAAATGAGTAAATACGAATACATGAACTTTTTCCATGTAGTCACAAAACCTTATTTTAGGCATTTTATTATGACGAACTCCATAAAACTGTATGCTATAAAATTATAGGGAGTAGAAATGGAATTTTCGTGATTTTATTTTCCACTTTCATGTTTTAATTGCATATATATCGAATCTCTTGCTCATTTTGATATAACTTTCAAAGGGGTACGCTAATTGTATATAGTTTTGGTGCACTTACTTGGTAAAACATCAATAAGTTTGTAAATATCAGTGTTTTGATCGGATAGTTTTACTTTAAGCTATTGGTATCCCGATCATATTTCTACCATGTGAGAGTTTCGAAGTTCTGCGAAGTTGTTTTCAAAGTTAGGTTACATTTTCTGTGCTAAATACGCGTTCCAATGTTTTGTGTTGTGTAAATAATACAAAACCAAAAGGCGTTTTAATAAGGATGAATTTTACAGGTAATATATACCCGTAAGAACAGTGAAATGCTATTTCAGATTAGGTTATGTCGACAGGTGCAGTAAAGGAAAGATTTCGGAACCTAACCTCACTTATCAAGTGTTTCACAGAGGAAGTTAGAAACAGGCGAACATATTTATGTTTCTGTAAATGATTCTGTTGACAAACATAGTAATGAATTTAAAATTGCTTGCTAAAATATTCTCCGAAAGTATGAGTTAGTTTTTCTGGTGGAAATATTAACATTTACAAATAAATTCAGCAGTTAAAAAAATTAATGAAAACGTTTTCTGCACCCCGTATTCGAACGATTTCACGCTGACTGCTCCTGAAAACTTTCCAATGTTGTGCAAACTTCATCAGTTCTCTTTTTATTCCAATAGGATTCTGCCAATAACATCTGAAGAACTTAAGTAGCAGAGAGAATATTGTCAAAGTAAAGCCCTTCGTTTCATTACGCCATGAAACTACAAAGGGGGCATCTACTGTGAAAGAATTCAAACGACTAAGCAATCACTAATTCTTGTTTTCTTCGAAATCTCATTTGGAGTATCTAAGACTGATGGAAATGTTTTCGTAGGCAGTGTCACGTAACAGAGGGTAAGTTTTTGAAAGCAGATTTGTATTTATTTCTCAACAAAGTAATTGACAAGCTCTGCTAAACATGCCTCCGTCTTCGCAATTACTTCCTTTGTTCTGTATCAGGGGAGGACAGGTAGTGCCGGTGTGACGTCAGCTCACACCGCTGAGCATGCTCGCACTGGAGGCAAACTCGGCCTGTGACGTCAGTGCATATAGCTTTCGTAGTGATTATGGAACATCACACGGGGTTTCGAAATAGTTAATCACTTAAAAAACATGAAGGAATACTCCGAGCAGCTCTTTCAGACGTAAAGTAAGTCGACAACGTTGCGTTGAGGTTGATCAGGGAATTGAGCTGGTTTGTGGATGTAAACAGGTCGGGCGCTTTCACTTTCGTGTAATGGTTTGGGAACTAACTCTTCCGATTTGCATACCATAGCACAGTAAACACGGAAGGACAAAGCAGGTTATGTGTTTATGTTCCCAAGACGCACCGTTACGGTGTTTATGTACTCGGCTAGGGAAGTGACAGCCACACAATCTGCAGTGTTGCCAGCTTGTTTTCGACAAAACTAAAATATCTCCGTAGGAAATGGTCAGAGACAAAACCGTAAGATACAAAACAACATAAAATCTGTAGCAAATCAAAGAGGAAGTTTCAATTTATAAGATAAAGCAAAAAAATCTGATGTGTTGCACTCACATGACTTTCTCTACTCTTGTACTAACCATTCCTACAAACTCTTATTCCTATATCTTCTTCGTGTTAGTTAAAATAAGCATTTGCACAAATTATCTTATTGCTTATTTCCTTGTAGGTGCAAGGGGAATATTGGAATACAGTAGGCTTTGTGCGATAGTCAAATCTTTTAAAGCTTTGAGATTCCGTTCTCTTTGTACACGTAACATAAAAAAATGAACAACGACGATCCATTTCACGAAAGTTCCAAGTTTCCGAAACTCACACACATAACAAGGTATATCTCCGAAATAGTTCACCCTACAAGAAAATTTATTGAGATATAAATTGTGTATTTTAGCAAGATCTACATTTTTTGTACAGTATAATTTGGTCTATCTCTAACGGTTTACCAGTTATGCTAAAGTCGTCCAGAGTAAATACGACTACAGGGGCTATAGCCAGAAAATTCAAGATATACATTTCATTTGTCATGAAAATATCTCAAACATATGACATTTTAATCAAAATCGTTAGCCATTTTCAAGAAAATCAAAATTTTCGAAAAATTTTCCATGTAAAGGGTAGTTTAGGGTGGGGCTATTTTCTTCAAAATCTTCGTGTCACATCCTTGAACGACATTAAACTTAAATACCAACTTTGGTTTTTAACCGACTTTTCGTTTTTGAGCTATGCTGTCCACAGACTGACAGACTGACAGACACGGACCTTTTTATAAAAATGCTTTTTTTGGATTCAGGGGGCCTCAAAACATGTATTTCCGGTGAAATCTCGACTTCGAATTTTTGGGTGGAATACAATACTTCCCCTACTTACCAGTAGAGAAAGTAAAAAATTACAATTGTCATATTTTGACAGCCTTTGCCATCTCGTACTTTCACTTTAAAAGAAATTATGAACAGCAAGTGATTTTGAATAATAAGGAAACAAGCTTAGAGGTTATTACTGAAGTCTCGACATAAAAATAACTAACCCGCTTGTGAAATAAACAGTGAATACATTAAAAATAAAGAATAAATTCCCTCAGGCTTAGCGAAAACTATTATGGAATATTCTCTCAAGCTTACGCAACAATTACGTAACAAAAACAAAAGAACAATATTGTTCCAGGTTAGAGAAACATGGAACACTAAACACAGATGTTTTGCTGGCACAGGAGGTAGCTAAATGCAATTTGTCCACACCTGAAAGTTTCATGCAGTTAGAACATAGAGAGATTGTCAAAGTCCCATCTGCTAGCTAAGCGTGGGCCAGGGTAACTTTGAATTTAATATTATGTACTGCAAAAGCATATGTTCTAATACACGAGACGTACAACTAGAAACGTACTCTGCCTGGATACTTTACGTAATAACTGTTTCCCTTCTCTTCAGTAACATCGGCAGACTAAATTTTTTATAAACGTATTATTTCCTTATAAAAATTCTTCGAGGACTGGACATCATGCTTAATCTAAGGCAGAGGTGGACAAGAGTTAATCCTTTTATACCTCGACCTTTATCTTTATTCCATTTTATAATTATTTATGTCTTCAGATATAGATCTAAATGACTTCCACTTTACCTCCACGTGTCTTGATCCAATTTTTAAAGTTAGAATGATCGAAAGTGTCTTTTTCGGTACTTAAGATTACGTCTTATTCTTGGACTAAGGGAACTCATGAGACGTGCTAGGGCTAGTGAAAAAATAAATGACTGGTCGTAAAACCTGCGCACGAAAACATGATGAGAACGAATTTACGGCAATGGCGACGTAAAACAGGTTATTTTGTGCCGTTGGGAATGATGTAACACCTTATGTTGTTTCCAGGCAGAGCCAAATAATGCTTTGCCATTAATGACTTTCTACCTCCTAATTTTAGTCATTCGGTGTGTTGTATCGTATAAAACGGAACAACGAAACTGTACCAAAACGATTTTTTTTGTTTAACTTCCAGAGATAACGGCGGTTGTTTCGTTTATGAACGTTTGATGTCCAGTTAAACTTAACAGCACTATTTGGACGCTTATTAAGCTGCATTTTACTATCTACCAAACGGAAACGCCCTACCTATACGGAATTATTAGGTTTTTTAGCACCAAAGAGTGACAAATCAAGTGCTAAACCTAAGATGAAGCCGTAAACCATACTTCTGTGGTTTTGATTCGGGACCTAACCTTTAAAATGTTACAAATTCCTCATTCTGCTTCCGAACACTAACAAATCCCCGTCAATTAAATGGAGATATTGTCTTAAGCAAACCAGCTCGGCATCAACAAAGGAATACAGTGGTAGCAGCAAGAAAATTTGATGTGTTGCACTCACATGACTTTCTCTACTCTTGTACTAACCATTCTTACAAACTCTTATTCCTATATCTTCTTCGTGTTAGTTAAGATAAACATTTATATAACTTATCTTATTGCTTTTTTCCTTGTAGGTACAAGGGGAATATTGGAATACAGTAGGCTTTGTGCGACAGTCAAATCTTTTAAAGCTTTGAGATTCCGTTCTCTTTGCACGCTTAACATATAAAAAAATGAACAACGATGATCCATTTCACGAAAGTTCTAAGTTTTCCGAAACTGACACACGTGATAAGGAATATCTCCGAAATGGTTCACTCTACAAGAAAATGTATTCAGGTATAAATTGTGTATTTTAGCAAGATCTAAATTCTTTGTATAGAAGTATACCAGTTATGCAAAAGTCGTTCAGAGCAAATACGACTACAGGGGCTATAGCCAGAAAATTTAAGATATACATTTCATTTGTCATAAAAATATCTCAAACATATGACATTTTAATGAAAATCGTTGGAACCATTTTCAAGAAAATCAAAATTTTCGAAAAATATTCCGTGTAAAGGGTAGTTTAGGGTAGGGCTATTTTCTTCAAAATCTTCGTGTGGCATCCTTGAAAGACATTGAACTTGAATACCAACTTTGGTTTTTAACCGTCTTTTCGTTTTTGAGTTATGCTGTCCACAGACAGACTGGCATCTTTCTCATAATGCTCTTTTTGAATTAAGGGGCCCCAAAACATCTATTGTGTGTGACATCTCCATATCTAATATTTGGGTGGAAGGAAAAGCTTGCTCTATTTACTATACGCAGTAGAGAACGTAATAACCCAATTGTCCAGGATTGGCGGAAAATATCGAAGTATTATATGTATTAACGAGTGCGTTTGGGAGAAAAATAACCAAAGATTGCTATTTTCTTGGACTACATTACTACTACTGCGCATGCGCAGTTGTAACAAGATGGATAACTTGAAATTTAGTGATTTATTTCTTATATAAGAAGGTAGGGAGGAGGGGGAGGGGGGAGGAGGAGTTGCAGGTTTAAGGATGCTTAACCACTTGGTCATCAGCGCCCTTAAAAACGGATCATAGCAAAAGCAGAGATGAATTTCAATGTAAACTAAAAGCTTGGGCAGATTGCAGATTTTCCAGTTGATCACTTTCTTTTGTTAAGTGTAATATTAAAATGTTGCTTCCTTAAATAAAATTTCTTCCGCGTTCACTCATATGTCTTAATAATACTCAAGATGTAAATATTTCAGTGTAAAGTATCCCATATTTCACAACATAAATATTCATAATTTTCTATATAACCGGCAGTGCTGTACTTGATTCCCTGCATGCATCAAACCAGAACAAATAAACAGCGGTTAATCAATATGGCGCACTTCACATGTTAATAAAGATAACACAAGCCGAACATATGAGATTTATTTCACGCACTAAATAAGCTCTCCCTGCACTGAATGTGTATTCTACGTATTCAAATAAGTTTACCAATGGCATTGGCAAAAACGAAACTGGCTTTTACATACAGCTCATTAGAAATTCTTGTTTATATAATGAATTATTATCTCCGCATATGAACGCATACATTGTTTGTACGAAACAATCGCCAAACTGTGAAATACGTTACGGTTTTGTTTTGTTTCGTTTTCATGTTGTGGTATGCAGAGTACCAGAACGGTGATTAAACTCCAGTAAGCAGCGTGATTAAATTTATTCAGAACTTTCCGCTTGTCACTTCATAGCGTTGACGTCATTGCTGTTCGTAGTATCTTTTCTTGAAGCGATGCTGTGAGGTGAAAATAATTCTTCCCCGATGCACCTCTGCAATATTTGCATACATTGCAAGGGATACTGGGACCAAATTTACTAACTTTCTCGATTTTTCATCTGTTTACTTGAACATTTGCACACTTAATGTCAATAAATAAATGAGTGCAAAATTCCTTAAAGAATATATCTGGGTAGGGAGGGGGAAACCCATACTTTGACGTCATTTTTAAAGTGGTGCGTTTTTGCCTCTTCCTGTGCAAAAAAAAATTAAGTAAATTCAATACTTTAGAAAATCACCTTTTTCACTTTGGTGTACGCTAAATAAACTGAAAATAAATTGAAGTAGTTCATTCAAGTTGATATAACTTGCAGAGAAATACATTCTTTAAAATGAGTCGGTGAATAAAGCAATCGACTGCATTTGTGAATCTTTAAACAACACGTTAGAAGCTATGTATGCAAATTTACTTACAAGTAAGAGCCAAACTGAAATGAAATAAATTTCAGACAAAATACAAACCTGAGGGAAAAAAATCTGATGTGTTGCACTCACATGACTTTCTCTACTCTTGTACCAACAATTCTTACAAACTCTTATTCCTATATCTCTATGTTAGTTAAGATAAACATTTGTACAAATTATCTTATTGCTTATTTCCTTGTAGGTGCAAGGGGAATATTGGAATACAGAAGGCTTTGTGCGATAGTCAAATCTTTTTGACCTTTGAGATTCCGTTCTCTTTGCACGATTAACATATAAAAAAATGAACAACGTTGTTGCATTTCGCCAAAGTTCTAAGCTTTCCGAAACTCACACACATAACGAGGAATATCTCCGAAATGGTTCACCCTAGAAGAAAATTTTTTGAGACATAAATTGTGTATTTTACCAAGATCTACATTCTTTGTATAGTATGATTTGGTCTATCTCTAACGGTTTACCAGTTATTCAAAAGTCGTCCAGAGTAAATACGACTACAGTGGCTATAGCCAGAAAATTCAAGATATACATTTCATTTGTCATAAAAATATCTCAAACATATGACATTTTAATCAAAATCGTTACAGCCATTTTCAAGAGACTCCAAATTTTCGAAAAATTTTCCCTGTAAAGGGTAGTTTAGCGTGAGGCTATTTTCTTCAAAATCTTCGTGTCGCATCCTTGAAAGACATTAAACTTAAATAGCAACTTTGGTTTTTAACCGACTTTTCGTTTTTGAGCTAAGCTGTCCACAGACTGACACACACACAACTTTAAACTTTTTACCAAAGCACTGGTTTATTATAGTATCACATTTATACCTGCATTCCAATTTCTTTTAGTTAAATACATAAGATAAATATATATTATCAAGCTTATTAATATATTCTTTTTATCCACAACTAAACTAGACTCCATTATAAAGAGAAGAATGGAATCTAATGTAGATAAATGCTACACATACAAACCATTTTTAAAAAATTTTTGTATTACTATAGTAAGTAGGGAAATTATTATACCCGACCTAAAATTTCCATGTCAAGATTTGCCAGGAAATATGCGTTTTCTGGCTATTGAATAAAACAGAACTTTTCTAGAAAAGGTCCTCATGTGCGTGTACGTGTGTGTATGTGTGCCTGCATGTGTGTGTCTGAACAGCGTAACTCAAAAACGACAAGTCGGTTAGAAATTGATTTTTTTCAAAAATGGCTGACGATTTTGATTAAAATTCCATCTGTTTAAGATATTTTTACGGCAAATTAAATGCATATTTTGAATCTGTGAAGTCTATTTACTCCTGATGACCTTTGCATAACTGGTAAACCGTAAGAGACAAATTATGTCGAAATGCGTTTTTGTGGAGAGAACCATTTCGGAGATATTCCTTGTTATTCGAGTTTTGCAAGACAAAACGGTCGTTATTCACTTCATCTCTTGGCCGTGCAAAGAGAATAGAATTTATGTGTTTTAAAATGTTTGACTATAGCAGAAATCCTACTGCATTAACATTCCCCTTACACCTACAAGGAAATAAAATAATTTCTGCAAATGTTCATGTCAACGAACGTGAAGATAGAGGGATAAGAGTGTGAGAATAGTACAAGAGTAGAAAAAGTCATACGAGTGCAACACTTTTTTTTAATTAAGGGAGTTTCAAAACCTATACTTGCAGTGAAATCTCGAAATCGAGGTTATGGTTGGAATGCCAAGACTTCCCCTACGTATGTATATATGCAGTAGAAAAAATAAAAATAGCTTAACATATTCAACAGTTTATTTTGATTTAGGACGATATATACAAAATCACGAAAGCTACAATGAAAGGAACAATATCAGCAAGTTAAGATGTTTATGTATTTGCTATTGTATCCCGGATGACGTAACGGCTGTCGTTCATACATCAATTAAGTGCATGTTCCGTCTGCGCAGATGACTTCGGGGTGAATGAACTTGCGTAATTGCCATAAACCAGCAGTTGAGACGGTGGTTGGAGCGGTGATGTATTTCCCATATTATTCTCTCGTCTTACGTATGACGCAAATGTGTCATGTTTACCAACCTCCTCACAGAGATTTACTAGCATAAAGTGCGTACTAGAACTACCGCAAAAAACCTTACACATTTCCAATGTGCGAGATTAGCAACCTTCAGTGCACAAAAATAATGCAAATATATTGATTACTATTTGCAGTATGCATATTAAAAGTTATTAATTTATTTACGATACATATTTACCTACAATTTCTCTGTCTCAAATTCAGCCATTGAATTTGGTTGCATTACGTTGCAGAAACAAAAAACCTACATCATAAGTCAATTTTTATTAATAACCAGCTCAAATACGCGAGGTTGTCCGTTATTTGACGATTTAAAGCTCAAACTTTTAAACTTAGCTTGCATTTCTCCAATAGTCTTCTGTTTCTTTGGAGAGATTTAAAAATTGTTGCTTAATACACTTATAGCTTAGGATACTATAGACAACGAAATATAGAAATAAAAAGACGGTAAGATATTGTTTAACAATGATGAATGCCACAGGAAGAAGAGCGAGTAGAAAAAACCGTGCGAGTGTAATATGTTCCATTCCTATTCCAATCGTACAGAAAGTTGTATGAAGAGTGAGTAGAAAAATGCATGTGAATGTGTACCTATAGGAAGAGTAAGCAGAGAAAACCATGTATGTTGCATTTCTATGTTAATTGTATGTTGAGCGAATAGAGAACGTGCGAACTGTTACGTAATATAAAAGTGAGTAGAGAAAACCGTGCGAGTGTAATGCGTTGCATTTCTATTCCATATAGCAAATTACATGAACAATTATTGGTAAAAGAGGCACTAGAGAAGGAAATGTGAATGAGTAACGTAAGAAAAGCGAAGAGAGAATACCATATGAATGCAATACAAATATTGCATTTGACTTACGCACAAAGCCTACTGTATTCCAATATTCCCCTTGCACCTACAAGGAAATAAGCAATAAGATAATTTGTACAAATGTTTATCTCAACTAACACGAAGAAGATATAGGAATAAGAGTTTGTAAGAATGGTTAGTACAAGAGTAGAGAAAGTCATGTGAGTGCAGCACATCAGATGTTTTAATTTCGAACCCCATTAGATAACACAAGGGTTTACTATATATCCAGAACCAAAAATTACCAGAGATGTTTCAATCTAAGTTATATTCGTTGTATAAATAAGGTCATTCCTCAATAGTAACTTTCAGTATCTTAGGTATTCTCGGCCCTATGAGTAGGTAAACCGTTAAACGTCGTGTACCGTGGTATAACCAAAACTAAAAATAAAAGATTCATTCTTTGCGTTCACTAGAAGAGGTTATAAGAGTACTTACCAAACAGTTGAAAGTAGATCTTAAAAACACCTGAAATGCCCATTATTATTCGCACATCCTCTTGCTTGTTCCTCGCGTTAAACGGGTCGCTTCACCCCACTTCCAAGAAAGGCAAACTGTCTTCAAACTTGGTATTCTTCCGCTTGACCAACAGGTTACCCCACCCACCCACCCCTTCCAAAAATCAAACAGTCTGTGATTGGTGTTAGCTAGCACGATGCGATGTTGTGATGGTCCCTTTGTTCCTGAGGTTAAATTATTAAAGCAATTAAGCAGACCCATTGAATTGATGGTTTGGAAAAAAATATTCATTTTGAAAAATAGGGACCATGTTACTAAGTTTGAAATACCTTTCAGTGATTTTGTTACAAAATTCGTATTAAAAGGGATGAATGACGTCATCACAGGATGTCATGGCGGGTGACGTACACGTGACGTCACTGTGACATCATCGCGAACTTGTAACGGTTTTTTCATAATGGCAGCTCACCTGATGAGGACACGTAAATGTGTCTAAGCGATCCTTGTTAGAAATTTTGAGTCTAACTCAGTTTATTGAACTGAAGTACGAGTCTTATTTCAGGTTTACAAGTGCTGGAAAATACTTACGGATGGCAGACAGGAGGTAATTAATTTCTCCGTTAGAAATATTATAACGTTTGTTCGTAATAATTTATGGAATGATATTCTGGGTTTATTCGACACACAGCGATAAAGTATTCATATCAAATTATTAACAGTGGTTATTAAACCTTTCATAAAATATAGTCTTAGCAAATACCAGGAATGAATTCGATATTATTCAGAACCTGTCGAATACAGTGGTATTATTTGACAGTTCTTTCCCATAATAAATCCAAATCTAGTGGTATACCACTGTCATACGGCACCACATTTATTCCATTCAGTAACCTCAGCAACAGCAGCCGTTAGTTTCACGGATGAAATCGATAAGATAGGTTATCTAGACAGTATGTGGTTACATTTGACTTATGCTACATGATAGAAGCCCAATTTAATCGGAAATAGCTGTCAAAAGGTCAGATAAATTAAACCTCCCTCGCACAAACGAACAGATTCTCTCACTTTTCCTCTATATGTTGCCAATTCTGGGTGTTGCATTATACACATACCATTCACAAATTCAATATTTCGACTGACTCCCCTTAAGTTAATTTTAACAGTTTGTATAAAGTACAAATATTTTCAGCCTTTGATTTTGTTGATATAAACAATTTATTACTATAGTGTAATGGTTCATCCTACACACGCCAAAAGGAATTTACAGTGTAAGCTTTTAATTCGGGGCGCGCTGTACCATTAAAATTTAAAATGAAGACCTTTGCAGTTTTCCAATGATCTCCATGCAATAGCTTAATGGATACGTGACGTCAGTGGCGAATATTTCATGAGTCATATTGGTGCAGCATCAGTAGCAGGTGTTGAATTTTAGCAGCCTTGTTTCCATTTTCCCATCTCTCTCTCCAATATTCGACCATTAACTAGGATTAGCTTGAACCTGCTGCATCCTTCTTCACAACAAAAACACCCTTGCGAAACGCATTAGTATCAGTCGACTGTCTTGTCTGCAGCCTAGCATTAATTCGTCATAACAGTAATAAGAAATTTATAACTGTATTAATTATACCTAAAATATCTAATACATTTGTTATGAACAGGTAAGATTTCCAGTCTAAGCTTTAAATGAGACCAAGTTTGCACTCACATGACTTTCTCAACTCTTGCACAACTACTCTTATCCCACGGTCTCCTTCATATTAATCCAGATACAGATTTGCACAAGTTATCTTGTTGCTAATTTCCTTGCAGGTACAAGGAGAATATGGGAATACAGTAGTCTTAAAGTGACAGTTAAAGCTTTTAAAACCGCTCGCTATGTGATAGCTTTGAAATCCCGTTCTCTTTGCACGTCCTAGAGATGAACGAATGAATAATAGTTCTCATTTGAGAATACTGTTTGACATAATTGTGTGTTTTTAGGAGATCTACATTTTTTGTGTAGTAAGCTTTTGTGTTTTTCTTAGGGTTTACCAGTTATGCAAAAGTCATCCAGAGTTAAAAGTACTTCTGAGGACATTCCCAGAAAATTCAAGATATGCATTTCAGTTGTTATGGAAATGTCTTGGACGTATGGCATTTTAATTAATATTATGAGAGCCACTTTTTCGGAAATAAAAATTTTCAAAAACTGTTCCATTTAAAGGTTAGGCTGGTTTGGGGAGGTTTGGAAGATGCAGAAGGTAAATACCAAGTTTGGTATTTAAATGACTTTTTTTTTAGTTATGCTGAACCGCAGACAAATACACACACAAACATGTAGGAGCAAATATCTAATTATTTTTCTAAAGGTGTCTTTTTAGATTCAGGGGTCCCAAAACATGTATTGTTGGTGAACTTAGGATTACAATTTTAGGGTGGAATCAATACCTCTCATAGTTCCTTTACGCAGTGGAGAAAGTGTGTGTGTGTGTGTGTGTGTGTGTGTGTGTGTGTGTGTGTGTGTGTGTGTGTGTGTGTGTGTGTGTCAAACTTTGATCTGATATATACTTCTGCAAATAATGATATTAAGTGTTATATGTATTAGCATTCTAATATTTAATTTTGGGTTCCTGTTTAAAGGGGTATTAAAACATTTTAGGATTTGTATTTAATTATGGAAGCTGGTATTACTTCTCTCTTAAACGATCGCTGAACTTATCGAGAGCCTTGGAAACTGCTGGTGTAATTGGAGCAAGAAATTAATTGGTTGCTAATTAAAAGCCACCCTAAGGTCACAGGGTTATTAAGATCCCCTACTCCCTCCAATAACATCTTCTCATCGTTTATTTACGCCTAGAATCGTTAAATTGACTGGACTTTACGATCCAATTAAAACATAAATAGAAAAACATTCAGATTTGTCATATTCACACGACTTCTGCGCGCAGTCTTCAACCACTATTCTAACAAAAGCTCATTTATCTACTTCTCGTTAATCGATAGCATTTCTAGAAGTGGTTTTAGGTACCGCTGCGCATGCGTGGTTACACTACTTGCCTTTCACCAACGAAATGATCCCAGGGTTCCGTTTGTGAGATTTGTGGTGGACAAAGCGTTGTCTGGCAGATTTTCTATTGGTTCTTAGATTCATTGCAGCATCTACTTCACAATTGCCTCTCCTTTCAATCATTTTATATACTCTTTCCATATTCTCATACTAGGTTTTGGACTGATCACGCATTTTAACAGTCCGACGGACCTACGAAGACACTGTATTTATTTAGAATCATGCCACTTTATTGCAAAATAAGTCGCTGTGAATTAAAGTTAAATATTCACAAAATATACCGAGCTTAGAAAAGCATTCCTAAAGCATGTTTTCGTTAAGTAGATAAATAGACGGGGTAAAACACAAAAACTGTCATTGATCTAATTTAAGTTGATGCTTTAGAATTAATTACGACACCTTATTTCTTATAACATCAATTCTTCGTGGTACTGAGCTATTATATTCTGCACATATTCCTGTGAATTATGGTTTTATTCCACCGTGTGCTTGTCACTTGTCTGAATTTTCTAATACTTGTACCTCTCTTAAATGGGAAGTAGTTCATTTATTTTACCTTTTGGCCGTGCAAAGAGAAAGTAATTTCATAACCATCAGCGGCTAGCTGTAAAATATTTGACTATCGCTCAAAGCCTGCTATATTCCCCCCGCACATACAAGAAAATTAACAATAAGATAGTTTCTGCAAATGTTTATCTCGATTAATATCAAGTGAACAGATGAATGAGCGTTTATAAGAAGAGTTTATAAGATGAAGTTCGATTCTTTTCTTCATAAATTTCTATACTACGCTGTACTTTTTAATTAACACGCCTATAGGCGTATCTTGATACAGTATTCTAATCAGAATACAACGATAATAATTAGCGTTTTTACTTTTAATGTATCCTAAACTTAGGTAGGTCCTCTGTGGGCAGAATCCAATACTCCTGTTAGCACATTCACGAAACGAATATAAGACATAACATGTGAAACATCCATAAAGGGTTTTTTTTTTTTAAATTGTAATCAATCTTTAAGCCATACTATTTACAATTATTTTATTTTACACTCATTGTTTTGGTTTTGTCCATTAAGAACGATGTTATAAACAATGCTGACAAAATTAGTTACAGTTATTACACAATTACATAATCCTAAACCTACAAAATCGACCATCATCTCATGGGGGCTCATAGATTTCGTAGGTTTTGATTATGTCAACAATACACAAACACAATAGATCCTATAGGACCAAACACAACAATAGAACTCTTTAATATGTACACTTAAGCTTTAATCGAATGTCTTTAAACGAAGAAAGAAGTGAAACGTTCAATAAAAATATAAAACTGTATAAATATATTAAAAGGCCATACTTTCTTCATGAACAATGTTTTTCGTTCGAGCATGTTTGGTTCTTCTGGGGAGCGAGCGACATTTTTACTTACTCCATATAAATGTGTTGTATTTACATAAAAAGAGACGTTTATGTAACCAGGATATGTTGTGGATTAATGCATGTTCTCATCTTTTGTGTTTCTCACATTCTCAACAACATTTTGTGTCTATACTGTGATAGTGATCCCGTTTTTTGTATCTTAAAGAGTAGCAGATAATACGAGTATCGAACTTTCGATGTTACATACATGTAATAAAGATCATCGAAAGTGATACGTGCATGGTAATAAAATATAAAATAATTATATGGCATGTGCAATGCAAAATACAAGAATACTTGCACTATTTCCTTATTGCTTGTATTTACCTGAAAAATTAGCTGCACTATGGAATTAGTAGCAAAACGGGATAGTTCCAATTAAATATTACATGCTACTCCAGAAATATTTAGCTTTTTAATTTAACTGCTACTTTGAGCGTGGTATGTATTAGTTTCAAACAAATATTTGTAGCTTGTGAAATAAAATTCCTGAACGGTTTTCTTATAAAACAGCACCCTTGAATGTTATCAAAAAAATATAAATCACTATCTCTATGTTTTGAATGGAGAACTAATGACTCTCTGTAAACATAGTTCAGGACAGATTCACTATTTACATGTAGGTACTTTAACAGGCAGCATCATAAATGTTTACATGTATTATTGTACAAAAGTTTCAGTAACGTTGTTTCACTGTACATAAAGGAACATTATGCGTAGTCAGTCTTCAGTCTGGCGTTGCGATCATGAACACTGACTGCCCTCTCTCTCTCTCCTAAACCGGCGAACCTGTAACACAACAAAAACAAACATATTAATTAAGAGCAAAGTAACGCACATGACACACAAGTGCAGCTGGGGTTCTGTGTAACAAATAAACCGTTATAAATGCCAGTACTATAAAAAGAAAAAGAAAAACTGTATTCACATATAGCTGTACAAAGACCGCCAAAGAAAATCTCAATGCACCTCTGGTGTGTCACATTGCTGTACGAAGGCATGGCCATTTCACTAGTTGCTTTAGGCAACACACCCTTGCACATGTAGAGTAATCTAAAAAAAAAAAAAAAAAAAAAAAAAAACGATTATGATAATTATTTTACCGTTGGAAAGCTCTATTCACTTTGACGGACTTATGTCTGTAAACAATGTTACGAATATTAAATAAAGATGCAGGGAAAGGTTGATTGGTTAACAGAGAAAGTAAAATATTTTGACTAAGCGGCAGCCAGTCCGCTTACTGTTCTGTCTCTATTTTTCTTCAAAACTTTTTCAGAAATACTCAGTTATGTTTTTCTGGCGTTAACAAAAGCTTCAGACTTTCGTGATATTACAACTTGCAACCGTTTCTTCTCGTAACCTTGAATTTTCAAACTCCTTCTATAGATTGTATTTATAGATTTTTGCTTTTAGAGATTGGTAATTAAAATGAGCATCAGTATGTGTTTTTTGTTTTCAGAGATTAGTGATTAAAATGAACATCTGTAGCTTTGGTAACAAATTTGTTTGTATAGCTTTGAGAATGAGTTGGAGTCAACCCGAAACTTAGTCAGCTTTCCACCAAGAACTTGCAATATTACTAAAATAAGTGAAGTTTTTAGTTTCTAATTTGTTCTTAGTATAGGAACTATTACGAATGATGTTAAGATAAAATAGGTGAAATGAGTTTTCACGTAATTCATTTTTAAGAGTGCCTTCCTGTGCACGTGCTATTCTTAGAGGTGCAGTCATTGTGACGTTTTGCCCACCTATGCCCTGGTTGGCCTGATGGTTTGAAACTACTCTAGATAGATCTGGCTTTAATTTATGGATATGTAGAGTAATGTTTGTACTGCACATGTTTGTCTAACTCCTTACTTACTCTGTTAACGTTTGCTTAACTTGTTTGCTTGCACACTTTCCACAAAGTGTGTGTGTGTTCAAAATGGCTTCAAGCATCGCCCTCCCTTTGATCTTCTATGGCACTGTTTATTGTAAAATACATTGTTTGCTTTATCATAACGCATATAGGGTAAAATAATAATGTGTACTCTTCTAACAGAATTCAAAATCATTTTGGCTTCGTCAATACGATAGTTGCAAGCATTGCATGTGACATGCATACTCAAGCCTTGAAATGTACTTGCTCGATAGTCCTTGCTTTTACTTTCCATTTGAAACATTTATACATTACATTAGACATTTATGAGATTTGTATTTCTTCCTTTCCACCGATAGAAACATTTTACTTTCAGAAAAAGGAAAGTAAAATTTAGTGAAGTGTCTGGGAATATCTTATTTGAAATATATCTATTTGAACCCCTGATTTGAGAACAATAACTCAATTACGTCTTGATTACACTTTGATTCCAAAAGATAGCTTGCTATTGAACTTAGGTGGCTCGGTAACGGTTTAACCCTAGAAATGCCAAGTCTTATTCCAGAACTTAGACTACCAACGGGGGAGGCGGGGGGAGCGGGGGGGGGGGGGGGGTTGTACTTTGACCACCTCTGGTAACAAAATGTTTGAGCAATTTTTTAAACAATTTTTTTATTTATTTTTTTTTTTTTTATTTTAGAAAGGGGAGACAGAAGAAGAGTTGGAAGGAAAAAGATTGGCTTATTTCGCCTGGAAGGGAATAAGGGTAAAGGACCAAGTTTCACGTTTCTTTATTTGTCATTTCGGGAGTTTTGCGCAGTACCGCATAAGCACCTGCGTTATTTGCGGTAATGATGCGCTGCCTTCGTGAGAAGGGAGCGGCTTTGCGGTCTTGTTTCTGGGCTACACCCATGGCTAGGCCCTGAGTGTAGCACGCAGTGTTTCAACGGCGCTCTCGGCTAGCGTGGTCTTCTTGAAGTGGCGGAGGTTGAGGCTGCATACCGGTGACTAGTCTGGGATGGTGGAAGAGGCAAAGGGTGGTTCCCTGGCGCATACTGAGCGTATTGCTCGCGTAGCGGCACTGTGTCACCAAAGTGTGGCACAAGGAAAATCTCCTTAATCTCCGTGGGTGTGAGTTGCACGTTCGTCTGACATCCAACTTCGTGGCGGGTGGGTGTGTCCTCGTTCTCGATCCGTGCCAGCTTGCGCTGGCAGGATTCGAGAATGTCGGTGTTCTCTATGGTTGCCGCGCGAAGCTCATGCAGAAGTCTCGCTGCGGCGTTGAATCCTGTTGTATGATGGATGAGCTGACGGGTGATGGCGGACAGCTTCTTGGTGGTTGCCCGCCTTGAGGTGTGGATGTTTCTCTTGATGTTCCGGACTATGTCTTCGGTTGCAGTGTTGTCGAGCTGTGTAATGGTGTTGGCGGCGGTGTCGATGAATGTGGTGACGGCGGTGGTGAGTTGGTGGAGGGCATCTTCTATCTTGCCCAGGCGTCTATCGAGGCTTCGGACCTCCGTATGGAGGCCCTCGACCTCGGCAGTGGGAAGATGTGAGGCGGCGGCTGTGGCGTAGGTCTGTGTCCCTGGTGTGGATGCTGATGCTGTTGTTGCTGCTGATGACTGCGGTTGTAGACGAGGCGGTGGTCCTGGCTGCAATGGTGTGGCGGTGAGTGTATGCGGCCTTGGGTAAGACGGGCAGCAAGCCTGCCCGGTGTAGTGGTCCCTCCTGCCGCAGGTTGCGCAATACCTCAGTCTACGCGTGAGGTCATGCTGCTGGCAGGAGGACGTCAGGGCCGCTGCACCGCAGTAGTGGCATTTAGGAGTTGCCACGCAGGTGGTTTCATTGTGCCCGAAGACACAACAACGTCGGCACGGCCGGTGCCATTCGGTCCGGCTACATTCGATACGAATGTGCCGGCCGAAGAGGGTGAGTCCTGCGGTGATGGCGGCGGTGTAGTGCTCCCTGTCCCGAAAGACAAGGCGCACTAGGGGAGTAATGCCACTACTTCCCCTGATAAACAAATTTTAAAATTGAGTATTATATCTTGTCATGTTTATAAAGGTAATATTTAACATAAGCTATTTTTTTTAACTTTTTTACATGAATCACATACCAACGAGGCAGTACTTTCTGACTACTTCGGCATTTCATTATGCTTGGAAACTCCACAACCGAGTCTCAGCTAAAATACAGTTAATAATAAAGGAAACAGAATGTCGCCGCTATTTCTCACACCTAGTCGCCCGGCGGTCAAACAGGTATAGTGAGATATTTCCATGACTATGTCATACATAGAAGCGCTATTTATCACAAGTAATATCATAAGAGTATGACCTAACCTCACTCGCTCCGCTGGACAATTTATCTGGGATGGTCACACCATCGAATAATTCATTAATACAACGCGAATTTAAATACTAAATCGCAAAGGTTTGGCCAGCATGCGTTAAATTCTATAAAACGTAACCTAAACTATATTCATTACGATTAGTTCAGTACTACCAACTAAGGAAAACGTAAACAAAAAATTAGTCATGTATTTGTACCTTCTCTTGTTGTTATAACCTGTTTATACCTTCATACAAATCTCAGCTTATTCTCAACATTAACAAATAACCTCTCTTATTTATAAATAAATGTTTTATTAAAACAAAAAAATGTTAAAAACACAGTTGTGGAATTGAAATGGAATGCTATTGGTTGTTAATCGAAGTAACGTGTAGTAAATAGTTTTTCAGCGATTTATGTGATACAGTTTGCCACACTGACCAAACAAAAGAATAACCTAGAGATCATTTGTGCAGTAAAACTTGGCTGGCATTCACCCTTTGGCACATTCATGGACGTCAAATCAAATCTCAGATCACATTAAAATAACCAAAACATACTTATAAGAAGATATTGGAAGTTCTGTCCATCTGCAATAAATACATCTATGACAGGAAATTTCCCTTCACACGCATTAGTTCAGTTTCGGAAATAGCGTTAATTTCTCTTGTGATATTTTGTTTTAATCGTATCTTCTGCAGGTGTTTAAGAGATTTTCGAGGTGATCATTCTAACCTTTCTTCGATTTCGTCTAATTTCTGTTCCGTAAGCTCACGCCGTGATATAAATACATACGTATCGTGCTTAAACAAAATTAAACGATCTTTTACCCCCAATGTGGAATAGGATGCTAAGAACCATAGCATTTAAAGAGCGTCTATAAATAAAAAGTCAATTTTAAATTGAATTATTCTGTCCTCCCTCAAAACTTTATTTATAATGGAGTCTCCCCTTTAAATTTTTGGATGGAATGCAATAGCTATCATAAATCAATATCCTCCTGCAAATCACAGTCCATTTCAATTACTGGTGGCTTCTTTGTGGTTCTTGCACCAATTTCGGATCTTTCATTTTTCTAGATACGGAAGGAATAGTGGAAACAAAGAAAATTTGTTCCCTTCAGCTCAAAAGTTATTTACAGTTAGAGACATTCTTACTTCTTAAAAATAGTAAGCCGTTGTAAGCATTGTTGACAGTATAGAAGATGATGACGTATATTTATGGGTCTCCTCGTGTGTGTGTGTGTGTGTGTGTGTGTGTGTGTGTGTGTGTGTGTGTGTGTCTGTGGACAGCATAACTCAAAAACGAAAAGTAGTTTAAGAACCAAAGTTGGTATTTAAGTTTAATGTCTTTCAAGGATGCGACAGTTAGATTTTGAAGAAAATAGCCTCACCCTAAACTACCCTTTACATGGAAAATTTTTCAAACATTTTGATTTTCTTGAAAATAGCTATAACGATTTTGATTAAAATGTAATATGTTTGAGATATTTTTATTATAAATAAAATGTATATCTTGAATTTTCTGGCTATAGCCCCTGTAGTCGTATTTCCTCTGGACGACTTTTCAATAGATATAGCTTTGGCAAGAACCTGCTTCAAATTAGAGTCCATGTTGTTATAAACAAATATTTATTTTTGTTAACACTGAGCTGAAACCTTACCTACTGCATGCAAACTACCGGTTAGCACAAGCTCGAGATAAACTCAACAAGGTAAGCTAAATTAATAATCCCATGCTCCTATAAACGGGTGATTAATCTTCCGACAGCACAATAGTAGTGATCATGCATGCATATAATGAAATATGGAACACGGGCCGGCCGGCCGGCCGGCCGGCCGAACTCCACTCTGCTGTAAAACACTTCGACATCATTGACGCGCTATACGTACACTCGTACTTGGCGGGGGGTGGTTAGCGCACAGATCCCCACTTCAACTCCCTGTTAACTGCGTATTATACTCAGCTATTATCCTCATAACTAATTTTCTTATCAGTTTTTAGTACCTTTTCCACTACGTACTTACCCAAAAATTTGATACCGAGATTTCACAGAAAATAGGTATTTTGAAAATGCCTGAGTAAAATATCTAATGTGTTGCACTCGCATGACTGTCTACTCCTGTACTAAATATTATTACAATCTCTTATTCCTCTGGTTTTTTTTGTATGTTTAACGCCCGCTTTTACTACACACGGCACCGCAGGCGGTGACACCGATGATACATGGAGTACCAGTGGAATGAGACGGCGGGGGAAACCGAAAAACCCGGAGAAACCCGCCCCAGTGCCGC
Source organism: Tenodera sinensis (assembly GCA_030765045.1). NCBI lineage: Eukaryota > Metazoa > Arthropoda > Insecta > Mantodea > Mantidae > Tenodera > Tenodera sinensis. The sequence goes on from CM060968.1 coordinate 30,964,733, forward strand.
TTCGTCCACCACAAATCCCACATGTGGTTACCTGGGATCGAACCAGGGCCGTTTTGGTTTATTCCTCTGTCTTCATATTAGTTTAGATAAACATTTTCGGAAATTATTGCTTATTTCCCTGTAGGTACAACGGGAATACGAGCGACAATCAAATGCTTTAACAATGGTCGCATATCAAGGGTTTCCACGGCCCAGACATAAAAAACTCAATAATGGCCTTCCAATTAAGATAAAGTATAAGTATTGCAAATTTCAACATAACTTGTGTGTTTTGAAGAGATACACATATTTTGTACAGTAAAATTTGGTTTACCAGTAATACAAAAGTAATCAAGAGTAAACAAGACTATTGGACTATAGCGAGAAGTTCAAAATATACATCCTATTTTCCATAAAAATATGTTAAATGTATGACGATTTTTAATACAAATCGTTAGTCATTTTTTGAGAAAATCAATATTTTTAAATTTTCTATAGAAAAAGTGGTTTAGATTGAGGGAACTTTCTTCAAAATATTCGTGTGTTATCTTTGAAAGATATTAAACTAAGATACCAACTTTGATTTTTAACCGACCTTTCGTTTTTTAATTACTAGCTATACTATAGCCACCTTGCTTGGTAAGCAGTGATATGTAATATATAAGGTCTACCAGAAAAACATCGATAACGCTTAGTATGTAGTGCGGGATGGCAATCTGATCTGTTTTCAAGAAGGAACCTCTGTCCGCAAATGCACGGTTCGGCCGCTGGAGGGGGTTGAAGTCTGAGAACGAACGGTTGTGACAATTTGCTCCGATTTATTTTGATGTCTTAATACGGAAGGTATGTAACATTTTTGCCATCGCTGTACTTTTAACACGAGCTCAAAGTGCATACCCAAGTCCACACGCCACGGTACGCCACTGTCCTGTATGTTTTTAAACTTGGTGGTTAGTCGATAGTTATTCCTCAGATTTTTACAGATAACCTATAGAATTGTTTGTACTACTTCAGTTGAAACAAAAGAATGTTGACAACTTTTCAGAAACAGTTTACGGAAGCGCTGCAGAAAAGGCGTCGGAAATCGGATGAACCAGAGTGGTACACTTGAAACATATTGGTGACTGGAGCAAAGCACAGCAATCGAATTTTCCAAGTGGCGAAAACTTTTTAACAAGTTCTGCTACGTGACCATAGCAAGTTTTATTTGCTTGCTCTTTGACTTTTCGCTCTTACAGAGCCTCAGAGAGAATCACCACTTGAACATAAAGGTTAGGTAATAGTGGAATGGAAATCTTAGACATTTTGTTCTGTAGGGTTTGCAATTGTTTAAAAAAATGTATGTTCAATAGAGGGGGACTGGAGCGCTTGTTTGAGTACGGACCGTAACAGCGCGACAACACCAGTAGGGTCCAGAAGCTTCTCGTTAATTCCTCTGAGTCATCATTGCACGTGTGTATGGAGGGTTCTTGAAGATCACGTGACGCCGGCTCCAGTACAAATCGAATTTGCGAGAGCAACTAGTGAGTTTAGAGTTACTTGAGTTTCTTCACCCTAAACTACCCTTTATATGGAAAATTGTTCCATAGTTTTGATTTCCTCAAAAATGGCTTAAAAGATTCTGATAAAAACGTCATAATTAGGATATTCTTATGGCAAATGAAAATTTGTATTTTGAGTTTGCTCTCTATGGACCATGCAGTCCTGCTTATTGTTGATGACTTTTCCATAGTCTTAGAGATAGACCAAATCTTACTGTGCAAAAATGCAGATCTGCTTAAGACACACAGTTTATGTTCAAATGCATTTTTTGGGGGAGGAGACCCATTTCGGAGATATTCCTTGTTATGTGTGCGAGTTTTACAATACTTTCCTCAAATGGAAGACCGTTATTCACCTTTTATCTGTAAAAGATGAAGAGCAAATAGAGTGGAATTTCAAAGCTTTCATATAGCGACCAGTTCTAAAGGACTTGACTATCACTCAAAGCAAGGCTTTTAAAGCTTTGAGATTCCGTACCCTTCGCACACTTAGCATATAAAAATTTAACAATGAAGTTCCATTTCACGAAAGTTTTCGTTTCCGAAACTCGCACACATAACAGGTATATCTCCGAAATGGTTCACCCTACAAGAAAATTTATTTAGACATAAATTGTGTATTTTAGCAAGATCTACATTTTTTGTATAGTATGATTTGGTCTATCTCTAACGGTTTACCAGTTATGCAAAAGTCGTCCAGAGTAAATACGACTACAGGGGCTATAGTCAGAAAATTCAAGATATACATTTTATTTGTCATTAAAATATCTCAAATATATGACATTTTAATTAAAGTCGTTATAGCCATTTTCAAAAAAATAAAATTTTTGGAAACATTTTCCATGTAAAGGGTAGTTTAAGGTGGGGCTATTTTCTTTAAAATCTTCGTGTCGCATCCTTGAAAGACATTAAACTTAAATACCAAATTTGGTTTTTAACCGACTTTTCGTTTTTGAGTTTTGCTGTCCACAGAATGACAGACTGACAGACACTCACACACACAGACACATACACGGACCTTTTTCTAAAAATGCTTTTTTTGGATTCAGGGGGCCTCAAAACATGTATTTCCGGTGAAATCTCGACATCGAATTTTTGGGTGGAATACAATACTCCCCTACTTACCAGTAGAGAAAGTAAAAATGGCTATCCTTCATTGGGGTATAATATTGTGTATTAATACAGAGTAATGAGAGTTTAGTGTAGATGGGATGTGCTAGAAACATAATTGGATTTAAATTTTCATTTTTCAATGTTTAAATACTATTGAACAATGCCGCAGTTCACTTGTTTACGGCGTCCATCTAAAAGTTAATATGGCTGGAAATGAATGTCAAACTCCGGCACTGTTGTTCCGGCTGCTGCGTCATTTATTCAATTTGTAGAGTGCGAGAAGGAAGTGACATTAGGTGAGGCATAAACGGGTCGCACTTCCGTTCACTATAATTAACTACTTCCCCCCCCCACTCCCCCCTTCCCGTCCTGCCTCTGTGTCGTTAACTGGCTTCGGGTGATACGACGGTTTGGCGTCGCCTGCCGCCCAAAAACTGGAAACAACAGTCTTCCCTTTACAGGTTTTCAGAGAGAATTTACTCAACTCTACACAAAAGGCGTGTTCCCTACTTATTAAATACATGGGTGTGAAAAATAGATTAGTTTCCTCGTTCTTTTCCCTTTCAACCTACCCAAAAGACCAGCTCTGTTCTTATTTTCGTGTTTCTGCTTCAATATATTTTCCGTATTAATCTTCTATAGGTATCTTGTGTAAACATTCATTGCCGTTAGGAAATTCAGTACGCTGAGAAATTCTGAGTTGAAAGCTTTGGTGTAATCTATGAATGCTTAGTATATGTTTAGATTGAATTCCTGGTAGATTGTATCTACCATATTACGTGCAAAATGCGACTTGCGCGGTCGGTTGATTTTCAGCCATAACTCTCGTAAATATTTTCTATAAACTAGATAACAGACTTGTTAGTCTGTAATTATTCAAATAATGTTTCCATTTTTATGGATAAGAGTGGTGCCATTGTTGTGGATTCTCCTCAATAGTGGTTATTGTATTAAAAGGACCACTATTATGTTGCAACAATTATATTTTAATTTTTGTCCACCCCTGTATAACTACTAACACAATCTGACTTGGACTTGGCATGTCCTCGTGCTCCAAGAGCTTTGGTGGTGGCTTGAGTGGTGCTTCTTCTGCCCGCCCCGCCCCCCTCAACAGCAAAGCTCTTTGGCCCGGTTTCCCCTGCCTGGCAGCACTTGGTGTTGTTACTGAAACTGCACGGCAGTCAGTGTGGCTCGGTGCGTGGCTGGCTGGCTGGCTAGTTGGCGCATAACGCATCCGGCCCCCTGGCCGGCCTAGCACCCCAAGAGCACGACTGACGACAACTCTGTTCCTATGGGCCGGAGACCCCCCGAGTGGGTACTCGATTTGGGCTTTCCGGGGGCGAAGATCGCGAATATCCAGGCGCCGCCCTCCCAGCCCCCGTGGGGACGGAGATCCATATAAATGAACCTTACTTTTTCAGATGCGCCAAAGTCGGGCCTCACGTCCTCGCCAGGGCGCTCCTTCTGGCGAAAACCACGTCTTTCTACGACCCCCAGTTCTCGATCTTCCCCGCAGCGAATCCTGCGGATGAGCACTCAGCGATTTATCATATTAGCGCTACAGCAACGCGCTTGGGCTCAAACGAAGCGTCTCAGTGAGCCGAGAAACTTTGAGTATGTTGACTTTGGCCCCATCTCCCGCCGTTCGGCCGCAAACCCGAATTGTGACCGAAACATCCCCCACGGCCACCCTAATCGAGCTGGAAGCGCCAAATTCAGGGTGCTGGTGCAGGTGGCGGAGCACTACCTCTGCACTTAGCCGGAAGCACCCGGGCGCCGCGCGCGCCCTCCAGAGTCCAAAAGTCCCTTTGAGGTCGAGTCGTGCACGGGGATTCAATTCGGATCAACGTTGCCGGTACTCCTCTTCAAGGGCTATCCAGCCCCGCAGTCAGATAACCTCCCGTCACTTCCGGTAATTTTGTCTAGAAAGACTAATTATGTCTAGGGTAAAAGTATTTACCCTAGGAGGACGTTCGAGGGATAGTCTGGTGCGCCCCTGAGAGAGCTTCAAATCCAACTTCCAACATGCGTCCCCACTGAAAAAAGTCTGCCGACGCCCGTACTTCTGTACCGATGTACGGATTTTCATGATCCCCGTTGTACAGGACAAGTGAAGAAGATACTGCTGCCAAAAATTCCGGAAGATACCGCACCAAGAACATATCAAATGCAATCTGCCTTTATTACGTCCACAATACATTCTCCACTAGCAAAGAACAATAATGCAATCATTCTTTCATTAATGTTTCTGTATTTTCCCATTTCAAAACATTATTCCTGCCAACAGTGTCATATTTATCGACGATTGTTTCATTTCATACAATTATATTTATCCATTTGCACCACATTGATTTTATGTCCCTCTAAATTAGTTGATAAATGTCACTAATACAAAAATCACTCGTTAATCTCTTTACATTAATCCAAACAAGCTGAAATCGAAATACAAAGCATAAATGGATTTTAGTGAATGCATTCACTGGTGATAAAAACAATAATGGGCTGAATGACACCTTTTGGAAATGGAGATAAATTGGTAACTATTTTGTCTGCAAATGTAATGGGCAGTGCTTTGTGACGTTTATCTCATGGCATTCGTGATGCTGGGATGTTGCATGTTATTTCGTGAAAGGGGCTGCTGTTGAACCTAACAATGTTTGCCCTATAAAGAATAGCTATAAAAAGCTCGTGTGTTGCTATATCTCTTCTCGCCCTTGTACAAAATATTTCAAACCATTAATCCTCAAGCATGTTAATTCACAACAGTTGCAGAAATTGTCTTATTTGTTTATAGGTACAAGGGAATAGGGAAGTACATTTGGCTTAGCTGCCAGTCAAAGGTTTAAGATTTGGTGGCTATGTGATTGCTTTGAAATTCCATTCTATTTCCATGAACAAGAGGAAACAAATAATAAATTCCCATTGCGAAAAGCGTATTTGAAATTAACCAAAAAATTCCCGTTGCCGAATTATGCTGTCCTCCAAGACAGACGCGTGCACACACGCACACATTTTTACTTTCTCTACTGGTAAGTAGGGGAAGTATTGTATTCCACCCAAAAATTCGATGTCGAGATTTCACCGGAAATACATGTTTTGAGGCCCTCTGAATCCAAAAAAGTATTTTTAGAAAAAGGTCCGTGTGTGTGTGTGTGTGTGTGTGTGTGTGTGTGTGTCTGTCTGTCATTCTGTGGTCAGCATAACTCAAAAACGAAAAGTCGGTTAAAAATTAAAGTTGGTATTTAAGTTTAATGTCTCTCAAGGATGTGACACGAAGATTTTGAAGAAAATAGCCCCACCCTAAACTACTCTTTACATGGAAAAATTTTCGAAAATTTTTATTTTCTTGAAAATGGCTCTAACGATTTTTATTAAAATGTCATATGCTTGAGATATTTTGATGACAAATGAAATGTATATCTTGAATTTTCTGGCTATAGCCCCTGTAGTCGTATTTACTCTGGACGACTTTTGCATAACTGGTAAACCGTTAGAGATAGACCAAATTATACTATACAAAAAATGTAGATCTTGCTAAAATACACAATTTATGTCTCAATAAATTTTCTTGTAGGGTGAACCATTTCGGAGATATTCCTTATGTGTGTGAGTTTCGGAAATCAGAACTTTCGTGAAAGGGATCATCGCTGTTCATTTTATGTGTCAAGTGTGCAAAGACAACAGAATCTCAAACATTTGACTATCGCACAAAGCCTACTATATTCTAACATTCCCTTTGCACCTACAACGAAATAAGCAATAAGATAATTTGTACAAATGTTTGTCTCAACTAACAAGAAAGAATAAGTAGGAATAAGAGTTTGTAAGAATGGTTAGTACAAGAGTATCAGTGTAACACATCAGATTTTTGTGTTCTTAGTTTCTTTAGAGGGTGTATCTGCTTCAAACGCAGGTAGGTATTTGAAGACTAGTTTCTCAAGCGTGGAATTAGCGTTATTTGAAAAGAAACCAGAGACCTAGTCTGCTTGTGCAGTAAGTAAGGGAAGGATGTAAGATAAATGTGGTTGCAACTGTCCCTTGGGCTTGTCGCTTTACTCTGGTCGGAGCTGTCCGCGGTTTAACTGTCAAGATCCGCTTTTATTCAGACAGAGTTGATCTCCCTTCTTTCGTTCCTCTTTACATTTAAAAAGCAGATAGAATTAAAGGGAATGGGAACTGTAGAATGACAAAATTTGATATCCGGTATCTTCAAAAGAAAACATTGTGTGTGTTCCTGACTATTAGATTAACTAAAAAAGTATAGTCACTTAAAAAAATGACTGCGTGTCGTTTTAAACTTTAGAATTCCGCGAATGTTTATTAAAATGTTTATTTTTAAACTTTCACTAGGCTATGTTTTGTCAGTTGTTCAATACACACAAATTCAAGTATGTTCCACAGGGACCAGTAATTAGTGTCATACTATTTCTCATAGCTATCAACAGTATTACACCACCTGTAAAAGGTATACTATTTGCAGATGACCTAACTATCTTTTGTAAGGGGAAAAACCCCTTTACTACTGCAACACTTCTTCAAGAAACACTGGAAAATCTGCACACTTGGACTAATCATGCTGGTCTTAACTTGTCATATCATAAATCTAAATGCATATGCTTCTCCAAATCACCATGTAAAGTCCCAAACCCCACAATCTGCGTGGATAACAAGATAATCGACTCAGTGAAGGCTATCAAAATTTTAGACTTAAGTTTGATGCAACTCTAAGCTGGAAACATCACATTGATGATATGAGAAATGAATGCCTCAGAAGATTAAATGTACTAAAAACCCTAAGCTGCAAAAACTGGGGTTTTGATCTCAGTACCCTCATACGAACGTATCAAGCTCTCATTAGAAGTAAACTCGACTGTGGAGCCCAGATCTACAATACAGCTAAATCTTCAGTTTTAAAGAAACTAGATACAATTCAAACAGCAGCTCTAAGAATATGCTTGGGAGCTTACAGAACCAGCCTTGTTTCTGCCTTAACAATGGAAACCGACGAGCCACCATTGAACGTCCGCAGAACAGATGTGAGCCTAAAATTCGCCCTTAAAACTTTAGCAAGACCCGAATCAATGATATACCAGTACGTCCTCCCAGAAACGTCCAACCAACGTTTACAGGCTAATTCACAAAAAGAAATGTCATTTAAATCTAAAATAAGCAAATACATTGAAGAATATAACATAGAAGTTCCTGCCATAATGCCCAGAAAGTTTCATTGTCTACCACCTTGGAGAATACCAACTGCTCAACTAAATTTGAATATTACAGCTTACCATAAATCCCATACAGATGCATCTTGCTATAAACAGCTGTTTCAAGAAATAACAAATGCCTACCCTAACCATACATTTATCTACACTGATGGTTCCAAAACGGACAGCGACAATGGATGTGCCATAATTACCCCAGATAAGAAACTTCAGCTGAAACTCCCTAAATATTATTCCATATTCTCCTGCGAACTTTCTGCACTTAAGCAAGCTTTAACATACATCATCCAATCTAGTGAGAGTAAATTTCTTATAATTTCTGATTCATTAAGCTCTCTCCAAAGTCTCAGAGATCGTTCAACTGACCTCCAACTGCTTCAAGATATCCACAGTCTTTATTCCATTGCTCTAAATAAAAAGAAAATAGTTACTTTCATTTGGGTCCCTTCACACTGCGGCATTAAGGGCAATGAAGAAGCGGACAAAGCTGCTAAAGAAGCAAGTCGGTTAACAGACACACATGAACATCAAGCAGTACCTTATCGTGATATTACAAAGTACTTCTCCAAACTAATAAAAACAAGATGGAAACAGGCCTGGAATCAATCGCCTCCAGAAAAACTACACATGGTAAGGAAAGGAGACACCAATTCTTCCCCTGTCTATTCTCTTAGCAGGAAAGAGCAGGTGATTATCTCACGTCTCCGCATTGGTCATACAAGGTTAACCCACTCATACCTCCTCAGCAAAGGCCAGCCACCACAATGTGAAGTCTGCAACACAGTAAAACATCTCCTCACAGAATGTAAGCAATACGCTACACAACGACAGCTTCATCACATCACTGGAGACTTATCCACCACTCTGAACACGCCATCCAACTGCAGAAGGGTGTTATCATTTCTCAAAGGTACGGGCTTGCATGCGAAAATATAATATGAAAGATACTTGTTGTACTGATTTGATTGTATTCTCATGTTTTGGTAAAATAATTGTACCAAATTTATTGAATACCGCTGTATTTCATAGAATAGTCGCGATATGATTTAATTGTTAAAACGACTCTAAATAAATTAAAAAAAAAAAGATTCAAGTAGTTTTCCAGCAGACATCAAATATAATTGACAATTTGTCACAAAAGCAGCTAGAAACAAATGACAGAGCTAGGAGGATAATTTGTCATATTAATATGACAATATTAATATTATATAGTATTAAATAATATTATATAATATTATATTTATGAATATAAATATCATAAATATCTTTATGATTCTATAGTATATGTTACTCTTTTGTCATGAATTTCATTGTTATAATTATCTCTATCTCCAAACTATGTACGTCTATTTTCCTACAAAGATGTAAGTGTTTCACGACTGAAAATTTACGTATTATGTGAGAGGAGCTGTGTGAACTTTACAGCGAGAGTTGAACTAGATCACAAAAGCGGAGTGACAGTGACAACAACCGCTCGCATATTCCTGTTGTTGTTTATATCAAGTTTAAGTCATCTGGCGTCTGTCAGAAATGTTATTTTATGTGCTTTTTAACTCCAAGCTCATACACTTTATAAACCACACACCGCCGGCCATCGCGTTTGCTCCAGAGGGAAATGAAATCAAGGGCAGCAGTGGTAGTAGGTATACAGGGGTGGACAAAAGTTAAAATATAACAATTGTTGCATTGTTGTATTCCACCCAAAAATTCGATGTCGAGATTTCACCGGAAATATATGTTTTGAGGCCCCCTGAATCCAAAAAAAGTATTTTTAGAAAAAGGTCCGTGTGTGTGTCTGTGTGTGTGTCAGTCTGTGGACAGCATAACTCAAAAACGAAAATTAGGTTAAAAACCAAAGTTGGTATTTAAGTTTAATGTCTTTCAAGGATATGACACGAAGATTTTGAAGAAAATAGCCCCACCCTAAACTACCCTTTACATGGAACATTTTTCGAAAACTTTGATTTTCTTGAAAATGGCTCTAACGATTTTGATTAAAATGTCATATATTTGAGATATTTTGATGACAAATGAAATGTTAGTTTTAAATTGCGCGGCCGGCGCCTGCTGGCTGGCTGGCTGAGCGACTGGCAGGCAAGCGGGCGGGCGGCCTTCACCATGTGTCCTGTACAACGGAGATCATGAAATCGGTATACAACTATGGGAGTCGGCAGACTTAAAATGCTGAACAAGACAGTGGTTAGTAGGTTTTAGTTAAGCCTGTTTGTGTGAGTGTATCGTCGGAAGGAGTTTGTGAGACAGAGAGAGAATACTAGTGAAGTGTGTGTCAGGGGTGGGATGTGTCACATTGCCATTTTTCAGATATTATACAAGATGGGAATGTTGAAGCCAAGGGGGAAGCTAATTGGTTCCAAAAGGTGTGACGTATTTAAAAACGTGTTTAAAATTACGCTCAGAATTCAGGCATTTGAAGCTGTGCTACAATTTTTAATTATCACTCCACTAAATTTTCCATCAACGCCTAATCTAACAGAAACTAATCGGAAATATATAACGCAATAAGTAGGAGTAATGTAATCAACAAAGTAAACACATTTAATGTCATGAATTTTAATTAATATGTGATCCATTACTGCACTACTAATACACTTGTTGTCCATTGAAATGTTAATTAGAACTCGAGCATGTTGTTTCCATTTAATGAGGTGTAGAGCATTTACAGGATGGGAAAAATCCAGTTATTTTAGTCATTTGCCAATATTGCTTTCTGTGCTTAGAATTCTGTTCACCGAGCCAGAAGTAAGCTGAGGACTTCTTGGGTACAAGGTGCTTAATAGCTGGAAAGTCTGTAGCGTTGCAAAGATCTTATGAAAGAGAGAATATATGGAAGTCCTTGCTTCACAATCCGTCGCTATTATTTGCTTTTAGAGACCAATGGCACAAGTTGAGGAAAATCGGAGAAAGTCTGGTATAGTCTACCTTCGGAAACAGCTTTTATTTGTGTATTAACAGCAATCACTGCTACTTTACCTCGTAATATATGATAATAACGTACATTATTGGGAAAATCTGTATGACCTTATGTCATTGTTTCAACCCTAAAATACCTGATTTCAATTTATTCCTTTTTTGGTTACTTAACAATGGAAAACCTCATTATTACTCGAACAAATACATCATTTCACGAGAAAGTGGCCGCCTCAGTGGTACGGTAAACGCACTGTTTTGTTGGACATTGAAAACATTTCTAAAAACTGTTTCGTGTACTTAAAGTTTTTAAAGCCAAACAGATTTTCATATTGTGAAACCAAAGGTTGAAGTTGGTCACATAAATGAAGCATATGCTGGAGAAATTCTAGAAGCATACCACAAAATCAAATACTCATGGAGAGGGTTAAAACTGTAACGTCGAGAAAAACCAATTTTTTATACACACAAGGATCATGTTCATGAGTCAGATTACCTGTTCGTTATACCTTCTCTTTTTACTTTCTCTACTGGTAAGTAGGGGAGTATTGTATTCCACCCAAAAATTCGATGTCGAGATATCACCGGAAATATATGTTTTGAGACCCCCTGAATCCAAAAAAAAAAAAGCATTTTTAGAAAAAGGTCCGTGTGTGTCTGTGTGTCAGTCTGTGGACAGCATAGCTCAAAAACGAAAAGTCGGTTTAAAACCAAAGTTGGTATTTAAGTTTAATGTCTTTCAAGGATGCCACACGAAAATTTTGAAGAAAATAGCCCCACCCTAAACTACCTTTTACATGGAAGATTTTTCGAAAATTTTGATTTTCTTGAAAATGGCTTTAACGATTTGATTAAAATGTCTTATGTTTGAGATATTTTTATGACAAATGAAATGTATATCTTGAATTTTCTGACCATAGCCCCTGTAGTCGTATTTACTCTGGATGACTTTTGCATAACTGGTAAACCGTTAGAGATAGACGAAATCATACTATACAAACAATGTAGATCTTGCTAAAATACACAATTCATGTCTCAATAAATTTTCTTGTAGGGTGAACCATTTCGGAGATATTCCTTGTTATGTGTATGAGTTTCGGAAAACTTAGAACTTTCGTGAAATGGATCATCGTTGTTCATTTTTTTATATGTTAAGTGTGCAAAGACAACAGAATCTCAAAGCTTTAAAACATTTGATTATCACACAAAGCCTACTGTATTCCCCCTTGTACCTACAAGGAAATAAGCAATAAGATAATTTGTACAAATGTTTATTTTAACTAACACGAAGAAGATATAGGAATAAGAGTTTGTAAGAATGGTTAGTACAAGAGTAGAGAAAGTCATGTGAGTGCAGCACATCAGATTTTTTGTCTTGTAGTCCTTCTCAGAATCATAGCTTAACTACTCCTTTCCTCTGAATTTGGCTGTTTTTTACCCCTTTTGGCCCATACTTTGGTCAAATGCTTCCGAAAATTGAAGCAGAAAACGAGTGTTCAATGTAGCCTGTGCTTTAAAAATGGCAGAATTTAAAAAATTTCAGTGTCAACCGATGACTGAAGGTTTGGGGAACATTTACGTGCATAAACCTATAAATCGTCAATTTGATAATTTTTCGATCATTTTTCAGACTCCCTGTGGAGTAAGTAAATAAGCTTGAGTATCTGACGGGATCAGATGTGGCAGACAAACTAGTAGGATATTTTGCAATGAGTTCAACTCCTGCAAATAAGAAAAAATCACCCTTTTATGCCAGAGCAATCATCTTCATACAGGTTTGGAACTGTGAACTTTGAAACGTAAAACAGAGGGGAAATATCGCAGAGTTCCAACAGCAGTCCTTGAGTTTAATTTCTCTCAACAATGTTTTATAATCTCCGGCTTGATTAACCTTTATAAGTACTCCCCCATTTTCGAACAAGCCTGCCTCTCTTATTTCCAATTATCTTCCGCGCTTTGAAAGAGGAGCAGATAATGAATATAAGAATATATTAAATTACTTTATTTGATGTAGGAGATAATCTTAAAGCTGAGCTAAATACATTACACGGTTCTTAACCGAAGATGAGACCCAATAATTAATCCAGGTGGAAGTCTTATTATCTTGGAGGAAGCAGGATGAGATGATGTTTGTGCTCCTGGGCTTTCCACAAAACGCTCGGCTGTTTCAATAAAAATACATCTTTTCTGTCTTTAATTAGAAACCTGTTTCATTTTGTTTTACTATGACGTGACTTGTAAGAAGATTAAAACAAGCGCTAATCAGATTACACCTGCTCGTTTAGATATGACGTTCCAGAAAATGCTCTTTCGTAGGTATAAAAGCTGTTTAATGTATGTTACTAACTGTAACCCGAGAGAGAGACAATATATACACAGAGAAATGTTCATTTTCTGTTACCAACTTTTTACGATACGAAAATAAAACACGTATATGGCATAGTAAGGTTTTGTGACGTAGGCGCTATCGTCAGAATGTTCTGGAAGTTTCTTTTCTCTTCGCCTCTAGAACGTTATGAGCTGATACATCCCAGATATATAGAAGTAGTTCATTTTCTCCGCTAATTAACTCTAATTTCGCAGTAAGGCCTTTTCCGAGTTTTCCCTTATCCAGAGAAGACGAATATCGATTACTTTGATATTAGATAAATAAATGGATAAATACATAACCTAAAAATCTGATGTGTTGCACTCACATGACTTACTCTACTCTTGTACTAACCATTATTACAAACTCTTATTCCTATATCTTCTTCGTGTTAGTTAAGATAAACATTTGTAAAAATTATCTTATTGCTTACTTCCTTGTAGGTGCAAGGGGAATGGTAGAATACAGTAGGCTTTGTGCGCTAGTCAGAACTTTTGAAGCTTTGAGATTCTGTTGTCTTTGCACACTTAACATATAAAGAAAAAGAACGATGATCCATTTCACCAAAGTTGTAAGTTTTCCGAAACTCACACACATCACAAAGAATATCTCCGAAATGGTTCACCCTACAAGGAAATTTATTGAGACATAAATTATGCATTTTAGCAAGATCTACCTTTTTTGTATAGTATGATTTGGTCTATCTCTAACGGTTTACCAGTTATGCAAAAGTCGTCCAGAGTAAATACGACTACAGGGGCTATAGCCAGAAAATTTAAGATATACATTTCATTTGTCATAAAAATATCTCAAACATGTGACATTTTAATCTAAATCGTTAGAGCCATTTTCAAGAAAATCAAAATTTTCCAAAAATCTTCCATGTAAAGGGTAGTTTAGGGTTGGGCTATTTTCTTCAAAATCTTCGTGTCGCATCCTTGAAAGACATTAAACTTAAATACCAACTTTGGTTTTTAACCGACTTTTCGTTTTTGAGTTGTGCTGTCCACAGACTGACACACACACACACACACACACACACACACGGACCTTTTTCTAAAAATGCTTTTTTGGATGCAGTAGAGAAACTAAAAAACCAACTAACTACCAACTGACTGACTGAGCAATAAACTGACAAACTAATTAAGCAATAAACTAATTAATACATATTGTAAGCACAAACATAGAGAAACTAATAAACTCTCTTAATAATTATTTGTAAACAACAAAGAGAATGTCATGTGAATGTAACATACATCTAATTTTGTTCGGCTTAGCCGTATTAATCCTGAAATACTTTTAACTTTACTAAACAGCGTGTTGTATATGGGAGGGAAATGGTCTGGGTATGAAGTCGCGAATCACGTCCAGCCTTGTGCGTGACAATGGCGTGGAGGTAATTTAGTGAAAAGATCTGCGACCCGACGTTGTAAAAGAGTTTCATAAGCGGAGCCATTGTGAAAGTTATTTCTAATATTTGACAACCCTGTTTGACGCTAAGTGATCGTTTTTCCAATATGTTCTCGCTATATCTTCCGTAGCAGACGCTTTACGTCGCTTAATGAGGCAGTTAGATAAAAGATAAAAAAATAACAAAGAAGGTTTTCAGTTCTGTGGAGCGCGCGTGGCAGCAATAGTTCGCTCATTAATCACGTTTATCGGATTCCTCTTGTAATAAGCTGTCAAGTAATCGCGTATACTTCACGCTTTGGTTCTTAGAACTAATCGACTACGTGCTTTGTTAATTAAAAGCGCGTGATGTGCGTGTCTGTGTATGCTTTCATTAAGTGAAATAAATAATGAGATGAATTGCTCCTTTTTATTGCATGAGGTTGAATTTTGGCGAAAAATTCTGAAGGTATTTCAGTTTTATTTCGCCAAATTATGTCATTTATGCATCCTGATATTTGCGCTTCTTTATCGGGCTGTGTTTTTACTTCTCGATTTAAATTTTTAGTGCTTGTTATTTTAATATCTAAATTATGAAACCTGTTCAATAATTTTTCTTTCCACTTCTAATTGACATTTCAATGGTTCTTTCGATACTGTTAGGCATTTAGTTTTTTCTGTTTATTTCTATTATTTTTTTTTTCTTTATATTGAATTGGTGTAAGTCTTTGTAATTCATCTTCTGTTTCTGATACGAGGACAGCATAATCTGCGCAACACATATGAAATCTTGTGTTTACTACTCTTTTGACAAATCCTCAATTCATTTGTTCTTTATAAGATTAAAAAGGAATGGGCTTAAAGAACTGCCTTGTATAATTTCCTGAGCAATTGTTATTTCTGAAGTTGGTTGCTTTGCTTCTATTCCTGTCTTGCAGTGTGTGGTGAACTCTATTATTGATCTAATCATCTTTTCTTGCATATATGTACTTCTTCTCTTAATTTTATCCCACGGAAAGCTTTTTTTCAAGTAGAAGTAAGAAGTGTTATAAGTAAGAACATCCCCTGGTTCAAACCTGAAGTTAAAAAAATTGGATAAATTTAAATTATATAAAATAATTTAATTAAATGTGTTAGAATATTCTCCTTACTTTCTTTTACAAGCTATTCTTACAGAACTCTAACCTGGTTTTGAAACACGGATCATTCGCTTCTTGTCCGGTTGCCCTAACCAACTGTAGTTATTTTTAGACGTGGCGCATGGCTGAAGTTGCGTAGTGGTTTATGGTTGAGTTCACTTTTGTATTTATAAGTATCAAATCTCTCCGACTTCCATATAGAAATATCACAGAATAGTGCGTGATTAAGTACAGTGCCCGCTCGCATTATCAGCAGTGTCTTGTTTATTTCAAATACTAAAGCAGTAAACAAAGACGTTACCCTCACCATCAATTTGCATGACGTCTCTCGCGCAAGGTCATTCGCCACGCCTAAAAAATACCTCTACCTTGTCCTAGGTATGGTTTGTATGAAATAATTATCATTGATTGAGTTAATAGTTGGTTAAACTGTGAAAAGAAGAGTACAAGACTAGAGAAGGTCACGTGAGTGCAACGCGGCAGACTTTTTATTTAGGGAACCTAGTGAAATTTAGTTATCGAATTTTTCTAATGAAAAAATTCGTTCTCTACTTGCTGTAAGTAATAGGTAGCCACTAGATAAATTAATAAATAACGCCTTAAATTTTCTTCTCTCTCTTACTCTACTTTTTTCCCACAAAATTCGTTTACGAGATAAGCAGCTGCAAGCTTGTGAACAAACGTACGTAAGCAGAAATCTAGCTACTGAGCAGGGTGTTTTGTTTGATAAAGGGAATTTTGCTGTCTGATTATGCGAGCACATGGCGCCATTATTTGAGATAATAGCATGATATGGGCAGCCTATGTACCATGTAGGGCCCATTACAGTTATTAATGAAGAGCAGCTGTTGCACATTCATCATTTTCCTGGGAACAAAATCTGCCAGTAACGTGGTTTTAGCTCAAACTTTCACAACTTTGAGCTTTCCTCAGCTGCAGCGAATAGATAACTTGAAATGGCAATTAGGAAATTGATCCCAAGCTAGAACTTCTAGAACGTCACTTAGCGTTATGTTTCTGCCTCTAAAGATGGGTTGCCGGAATGAAGCAGTCTGAATGTCAATCAAAAATACTCAATCAAAAAGTTTCGACACCTAATTACGTTAAGAACTTAGCAGAACTATTAATTGTGCTAGATTCTCTATGTAGATCTAGGGACCCAGCTATGGCATTCAAACAATACTTCGGTTTACAATTTCAACGAGTCACATAGACATTAATTTCTGTGGCGCGCATTTGGGAGGTCGCGGGTTCGATCCCTGTGGCCTACCTTCGGAGGTTTCCTCGCGAGACGAATGCTGGGAAGGATTTCCATACACTCCGAATTTCCTATCATCAACCATTTCATTTCATCCCGTTAGGTCTATTTTAGGGTTAGAAGCGTCGGTGAGTGTCGCGCTAGCAACATGGCAGGAGAAACAAATGCGCTCTGGAAGTCTCGTAGCCTGGATTGGAAGGCGAGCCACTGATTTCCGGGCCACCCATTGGATGACACAAGTCTGAGGATACAGAGACTAAACCAGCGTCTGCCGGGGTGTTTCTAGCTCGGAAAATGTAGGGACTCTTGCCACGGCAACTTTTCGGCCGCCCTCAGGGTCCATTCACCTCATCCATCCCCCCGGGGCATGGGTACAAAACATCGCCTTTCGTCCAGTCCTTCTCCGCAAGTTGTCATAGCCATCATTTCTATTATAATATTAAAAAGAGAGAACATTATGTGTGTTTTTAAGCGTTTTTGTCTATGGACGCTGCATTACTGCTATAATTCTCAGTCGCATTCTATACTGGGCGTAAAAGGCTGCTTAATCGTGCTTGAGATTCCTTTACACAGGCTTTACTTCCCTTCCGAAGAAAGTCATGCTAAGAATTTTACACCCCCAAAAATCCATTGCCTTCTGTCGCGTTTGAATCCGCGACCTCGGGAATTACAAGCTAGCATGTTATCCTATACCACAACGGACGAATGTGTGAGCGTGTGCGCATGCGCGTGCGTGCATGGTAATCTCACAAACCACTCAATCATTTTGAGTAGTCTTTCAGGATAGGAAAAAAAATTCATTGTGACAAATATTCTATAAAGCAGTTTTAAACTTCATTTCACAAATTACTAAAATATTAAAAAAGTACTTAAATCACATTAGTTATAAAAGAACATCCTTACGAAGACATTCTAGTTGAGGATGTCATGGGACAGAAAAATAGTTATTCCAGATAATGTGGTAGAAAAATATTAACGTCATTGCAACTTAACTTACTGTGGAATTGCTGTATTCATATTGTGTTCATGACTATGGTGCTATTGTCACTTCATTTAATTGAATATGCCACAATTCTGATCTAGTTCAACTTTTAGTTGACTAAAATGAAGTAAATCAATTTTGGCTTCATACTTCACCTTTAGGGCTTATATGTTTATAGTGTTTTTATGTTAGCGAAGAAAACCAATGTCCTCTTTAAAAAGTCTTATTTAAGCCTGAGTCAGAAGGGCGGAATAACACCAAAATAATGTATCTAAGGTATACGAGTGTAAAGTTACGTTCAAGTGCCATGATTTTAAATTTAGCATATTTTTACAGCACGCTCCTTCCACAGCAAGTATAATGCTTCTTAGTTTTTGTTTTTTTGTTCCTAGTTTCCGCCAGCAGCCGTGGACTTTTCCTGCAGACAATGCAATCCAGAAACCAGACCAATATCCGATGTCTTGTATTGCCGGAGCGAAGAAAATAAATTGGTTATTTTCTCCAGAAGCTCCGATAAAAAACCTTTCGCTTTGTGTTTCGTCGCTTTAGGGCTGTTAACGAAAACTACTTCTTAAAGGCGAAATATCAGAACGGGCACTTGCTAAGAATAAGCCCTGTTTTCTTCATAGACTATTATAGCAATAAAAAACACTCCGAAGAAATAACGGTACAAAGTTTTCCGAATCAGACGGAATAGTTATAGGAATAATAGGAATAATTATTGTTATTCTGGAAATGTTTCATGTTATTAATTTGGGTAGCCAAATCTATTCCATCCCTTTACTTTAATCACTGCAAATTGCGCCATGTTTTCAGCCGTAACGAACACAACCCGGGTAATATATTTGCTAGTATTTGATTTTCCATGTTAGGAAACCTCCAGTCTTGGAATATACCGCCTGGGGAAAATTAAATACGTGTACTATAGACCTGTTGCTGTATGCTTATTGCATTAATTATTCCTCTCCAGAATACGTGCTTTAGGATGCGAGGATTTCGCTCCTCCCAACTTGAGAATCCAGAGATTAAATAGTACGTCTCTCCCGCCTGAAGCATCTCATTAATGCTTGCTTTCTACGAATTGCAATTAAGAAGATGTTCTTAGACACTACAGGAGCCGCCGCGTTTGCTAAACTTACATAAATGTAGAGCTGCAGGGAAATGAAATTGCAATCAAAGACTTTGTAATAGATAAAACATAAACACACGCTATCGAATGTCATCCATTGAAGAAAGGCATGAAACTTTTGCACAGAAAGAAGGCTCAACCTGTAACGGTTTGATTTCCATGGGGAACATTCCTCAGCCATGGGTAACCTTCGGGGGCTCCCACTGGTTAGAAGCGAATGCTGAGAAGGTTCATTATTCCCCCCCCCCCCCCCATTTTCTCCTCCCACCCTGTCACCCTCTCAGTTTGAGGTCCCTCACAACATATTAAGCGTCGTCGGTGTTTTTGGGACACCCTGTATATATAACAGAGATAGATTGTTTGGGTTGGTATTTTAGCATATCTTATATATTTAAACGAGCAATTCTTGTATACAAATATATTTATTCCGGGAAACTTGGAAACGGCTAACGATTTTCATCAAATTTTGTATTCAGATAGGGTTTTGCTTTTTAAGTTCAGCTATATAGGTGTAATTCCCGAAAAAACGCGATTTTACATAAAAACATTTTTTATTCCCGCTTTTACAGTGCAATTCTTGTATATATATTCCCGGTATTTCAGAAACGACTAAAGATTTGGTTAAATTTTTGTATACATGCATATTATATTCACAGTGTATTCTAGACTCACTTTTAGGTAACACATTCACATCTCTTTCTCTACACACTCTTCTATAAACAATTTTCCATAAAAAACGTGATTTTAAACACACACACACACACACACACACACACACACACACACACACACACACACACACACAGAGAAAACATTTTTATCCCCAGTTTTAAAATAAGTCATACCATGTTCTGTATGTTTGAAATATAAATGCTATTACATTCACACTGTTTTCTCCTCGCACTTTTAGGCAACACATTCACATCTCTTTCTCTACGCATTCTTCTACAAATCATACACTTTTCTTTATGTTTGAAATAGAGATGCTGCATATTACATTCACAGTGGTTTCTCTACTTAAGTACTTTTAGGTAACACATTCACATCTCTTTCTCTACTCACTCTCCTATAAACAGTTTTCCATAAAAACATGATTTCACACCAAAAATCATTTTTACCCCCACTTTTAAAATAAGTCATACCATATTCTGTATGTTTGAAATAGAAATGCTATT
>CM060968.1:32397455-32619955 GCA_030765045.1 Tenodera sinensis
ATAGATCAAATCATACTATACAAAAAATGTAGATCTTGTTAAAATACACAATTTATGTCTCAATAAATTTTCTTTTAGGGTGAACCATTTCGGAGATATTCCTTGTTATGTGTGTGAGTTTCGGAAAACTTAGAACTTTCGGTAAACGGAACATCGTTCATTTTTTATATGTTAAGTGTGCAAAGAGATCGGAATCTCAAAGCTTTAAAAGATTTGACTATCGCATAAAGTATTCTAACATTCTCCTTGTACCTACAAGGAAATAATCAATATAATAATTTGTACAAATGTTTATTTTAACTAACACGAACAAGATATAGAAATAAGAGTTTGTAAGAATGGTTAGTAGAAGAGTAGAGAAAGCTATGTGAGTGCAACACATCAAATTTGTTAGGGACGGAAAGGTGCGAAAACGGGGGAAATGTCTGCAACGATTGGGTTCCGTTTTAGTGGCCATTATGTTTTCGAAATTACTGTGATAAAGAGCAGAAAATGTTGCATTTTATTAGGATTGTGTTACAAAATATCACGGTGATAATATTTATAGAAGTTTATGATCAAGTAAGGAACGCCCTAGAAACTACGTGAAATGGCAAAGGTATCCAATCTTAAGGGTGCAGAGTTGCAAATTATTATCCGGATTTAGTGATTTATCAGCTGAAGAAGCATGTCATTTCTTCGATGTCTTTCAAGGATGCTTGGATGATGAAGGTGAATCGATAAAATATTCTTATGTAAGGAAAGTTAAGGCATTAACTTGACATTTTCTGGTGAAGGTAAGAAGCAACGCCTCTCAACTCCAGACTTCAGATTATCTCGTAAAGGAATTCAAGGTGTTATCGCGCAAATTCAGGGCGAGAACGTGATGTAAGCAGCCTCTCAACGGCCTACTTGCCAAAAGCGTGCACAACATTAATCTTAAACAGCTCATGATCCAGGGCGTAAAAGGTTTAAACAAAATTACCAAATAAGTACTGCGGTATAGCTTGAAAGTTCCAAGAGGATACATCGCATTTGTGGTTTTTGCGTAAGGTGTTTTCATACCAAGTACTACGCATCTGATATTAATGCAGCGAGAATAGTTAAAAAAATATCTGTACAAACTTCTAATAAGTCTTTGGTGCTGATTTTAACACTTTTCAGCGTCGTATTCTATTTTGGACGTGAAACCGCTTTATTTTGCTTGGAACCAGAAGCTAGATTAGCCCTAGATCATTGGTAGCTCAGCGTCCGATATGAAATTACATTAGAGGATGTTAATATTAAAAAACCACATTGGTAGCTCATTCTTTCGCTTTGCGGATCACATGGTTTACTTGGGGAAGGTCCCTTAAATCCCACTCAGTCCCTCACTCAATCCCTCAGTCACTCCCTCACTCACAACTCATTTACATCCACCCTTGTTCAATTTCAAACACTCTCACTCGCTCTCACTCATTTTCACTCACTCTTATTGGCTCTCATCCATTCTCACACACTCTCATCCACTCTCACTAGCTCTCACACACTCGCTCTCACTCAGGCACTCGGCTCACATTGTGTAAAATGTAAAACAATCGCTGATAATTTTTAAACCAATAATTTCTAAAACACTTAATTGCAATTCAAAACGTCGGAACAAATCAACAGTAAATTTAATAATCACTCCACGAGCACCAAAAGCACCAATTAATTATATTTCATTTAAATCATAAATTTACATTTATTAAATTTAAATTAGTCCAATGCATTAATATTTCCTTTAAACCACAAAAAGATTCATTTAGAAAACTAGAATATCTGATTTAAAAGGGGCTCCAGTTTTACAGCTTTACCTTTTCAGCTTTCAGCCCTTTTCGGGTGTAAAAGTATATATTCTCACGTTCAAAAATATATGGAAAATGTTATGAGAAAACAAATTTTAGTTCCTGAAATAAACTTGTAATGATTTATCAATTATATACATATAGGATGCATTTTCCTTTTAAATTGCAAATATAGCTGCGTGTAACTGACACCCACTTAAAGTCCCAAAGGCACGACTAAGTTACCTTGGATTCTTTTTTGGTACAGGACATCTGCATGTGTAAAATTTTTTTTGAGAGGAATCAAAATCAGAATAAATATGGAGCAGAAATGTGTTTTACTGCATATATAAGCAAGATTTCCTGAAAAAAAAATTTAAATAGGCTAAAACTCGCCATTTTATTTCCGGGCATGGTTATGCAAAACATGGACTGCAACCAATTTCATTTCTTTAACATTAAAAAATAAATTAACGAGCACATTTCTCAAGAAAAGCATTAATTTTCATATGCAAAGATGAAAAGTGAGGTTACGATGTAAGTATTAATTTTTTCGGATTACGTCTAGTCTTCAAAGCGATATAGCGCTGCTAAGAATTACAGAAATATTTGTGAAAATTATGCTTGACTATACTTCCATTTACATATTACCTTTTTTTCATATGATTTTTTCATATGTAGCTCATCTTTAGAGGTGCTAAGATACAAAAGCATAAAATGCAAATCTTTACCCTTATTTATAGTCTAAGTAACAAACATATTTGATATAATATAAACATTTTGTTCCATACTGATAATATTTAGTACCAAAACCTGACATTAAAAATGATTCATTTTTAAAACAATTTTATATTTTGCAACGCACACCTAACCTCAAACACGTTTTGCAACCATAACATCTTGATATTAGCATAAAGCGTTCAAACCGTTAAGTCCAGACAAATATTTCTTCTCTCTTTCTTAAGATATTCAGTATTTCTAGACGAAAACGATAAAAAACGTTGAAAATGTAAAAAAGGAAACAAAGCTGGCATTAATCACAAAAATTATACATGCAACTGTGTTACATAACGGACTAGAAATGGAGACTTTGGCATGTAGGAGCATGCGCAAATCCACCTGCAAGTTTCATGACCGATAGACATTAATAAATGTTGTGGAATGCAGCCAAGAAATAGCTAACCAAAGAAATATATCACAAACAACTAACATTCCATGAACTTGCTGTCGTTAAGTTCTATTTGAATTTTAAATAAGTATTTATTTGCAGTTTACGACATAAATGTGACGTTTGTATAGTTAATTTCTGCCTATTTGAATTATGCAACAATTAGCTCAGTGGTGCTTTAAAACTTATTCTGACTTTGCATTAGTAAAGCACCCTTAAGACCGTATCTTCTTTTTAGATTTACAGTATTATGTATTACAGCGACATTAATTTTAAAATATTTTACGGGTACTCTTTCCGCATTTGGCAAAATACGATAAGCGAAGCAACACCAGAATTATTCGCATAAAGGCTAATTCCATAAATTTATTGCCTATTAATTATGATAAATATGCTCGTGAAATAGCTCGTATTAGGGCGTCATACATTTAATAGTTTTCCCAACTTATTGCTAAGTAATAAATTGTATGTTACATGACGATGATTTATCGCTTTCATTGATATTGTTAAAGTTACTCGTTCTTTAACTAATTGTTATAAAGAAAAACATATTCGTTTATCTAATTCATATTAAACAGATAAACATTTGTAGAAATAGTTTCATTACGTATAAACTAGCAGGAAGAAGGGGATTATGGGAATAGAGCAAGCAACCTTAAAGCGACAGTCAAGTATTTTCAAAGTGTAGCTTTGAAATTTCGTTCTCTTTGCATGGCCAGAAAGAAAAAAGAACAACGACTTCTCATACAACTATTTTAAAATTCAAACCAATAGCAAGAAATATCTTATAAATGGATAACTCCACAAAAGATGTGCTACAGATAAAGTGTGTCGTTTGACAAGATCTACATTTCTTTGTACAAGATTCTGTGCATCTGTTAAGGTTTACCAGTTATACAAAATTCATCCAAAAAATTCGAGATTTTATTTCATTTGTCACGAAAATGTCTTAAACATACGGTAAGCAAAATTAAGCAGTCTTTTGGGACGATGAAAACCACAGCATCAAATAACGTCCATATTTCAATCTCAGTTTCTCTCCTTGTCCACTGCTTCTAATGTCCAAATTTCATTTATATCAGTTCTGATCATTTCTTTCACGTCACAGTGTAACTCTGTGTAAGTACATTCTGTATTCTAGTATATTATCGAGGAACAAAATACGCGCACATTTAAATTTTTTAAGAAAATTAGTACTGTAAGCAAATGTAATTTTAACCTTTTATATCAACAAAGTACAATGATAATGTAAGCATTTACAATAACTTTATGAACACAAATATACATTTTTTATACAAAATTATTATTTTCAGCCTAAATTAGTATATTTTTAACCATGTATTAGTTTGATCCTTTGTTAACAACATAAAGCTAACGAAAATTCTTATTTCCTATTCAAACATGCAATTGAAAATATTTGGAATTGGATTTTCTGCAGAAGGTAAGTGGTAATGTTAAGCAATGAGAACTTCGAGTTGGTTATAAAATGAAATTTATTAGTATTCTTTTAACTTGTTTCACAAGCAACAGTTAAGTGCTTATTAAAAGAGTTCATAAGCTTGTGCAAAAATTAAGAAATAATAATCACTCCATCCGATATTTTAGTGTTTGATGCGAGTGACAGTGTAACTAAAAGTAAAACCGTATCAATTACTGCTTAGCGTTCTCTTTGTGGTTTAGCAAATATGGCATTTGGTGTGAATTTTCAGTTATATTCTTCAATCGTAATAAATATTACTCCGTATTCTTTTAAATTGTTTGAATTTAATTTGAATATATTACCAGGAACTTTTTACTTGTATATTTACATTGGGGTAAAAGTATATTTCCGTTTCCAATAAAATTTTATCCACATATTTAAAGGACTAGTTAATCTTGCTATATTTCTTTATTGCGCATGGTAATTTACATTAAAAAGCTTATATAAAAACGTATTTCTTTATGTACATATGTAATATTTCCACCTATTTGTCAGCAGTAATTCTCCTTAGAGGTATAAAAAATAAAAATATGCGTGCGGAAGTTATGCTTGATTTTCTTCTTGTATTGGTCTTCTTCCGTCTTCAAAGGACATTTATACACTTCTTTACTGTCCAACTTGAGGTTCATGTCAAAATTGTAGTATTGTTTTTGGTCACCGTTATTTCAACTTGCTGATGTAGTGTTTATTACAGAGTGAAGCCTTCTGCACAGTGCTGAACTCTGTTGTCGGGAGGTGGGTATTTGCAGCACTGGGAAGCACCGGCTCCGGTGGCTGCTAACAGCAAAGACAACACTGCCACGCCGCAGACAGCGCCACCAGCTACATCCGCCAATGGTTCACCAGGACGTGGATGAAGCACCAAAAGCACGATAAGCCCACCAGCGCACAACACGCTGAACAGGCTAAGCACGATGTACCCTGAATAAACCAAAATTAAAACCATTCTGAGTTCTGCTGCCAAAAGGCTCTTTGTGCCTTTTCTACGTCCAAAAATCATGCTTATGCAAGACGTGCAATTTGGAGACTAAATACTTATGCTGCAATAACGTCATACTGAGAAAGCTTAGGACAGAAAATGCAAGTATTAAGGCATGAGCAGTCGTTTTTGCAATTATCCGTGCTATATAATTTAGTGCCCACACTACCAATACATACTCTAAATTATTAATACACTTTAGCTAATAAAGGAAAGAAAACGGAACACTTTGCTAACATAAACATAACCTCATTCAGTAAACATCATGCAAAGCCAAGCGACTCTAAACAGTACCATGCAATTCATTAAGGGAACAGCTTTCAAGAGCAAAGCAACAAGACGACAATGACCAAAGCCTGTGTTATGGATTTTAATACAAATTAAGTCAACCTGGCTGGTTTAGTGGAACATCTATAATGATAACAGAATCACTTGCATTGGTACAAAATGAACATCAAATTTGCGAAGATTGGTCTCCAATTAAGGGTTTATAAAATACTGCGTTTGATGTTTGAAGTCTTAGAGTAACTTCAAATTTTCATCAGCTTCATTTATTCACTTTTTCCATAACTTTCTATACTGTAAATCAAAGGTCGATAATGCAAAGTGACAAGTGTTTTATTATTACAAAAGCAGTAGTCTTATTAATTAAAAACGTTCCTTTTGTACGGTTCAAAAATTAAATATTTTGGGGTCCTATATCCTTAACTGAATAAACCAACTTAAAGTTGTGGTTACTTATACATCTAAAAGTGTTGTCTTAGATTAAAGTGTTATATCCCTTGCATATTGTACAATGAAAATGAAATGAACGGAGATAAAATGTTTACTTCATTTCGTATTAATACAAAGCTTAGGCAAAATCGTTGCCAACTTTATGGTGGTTTTAACGTGTGAAGAGAGAGAGAGAGAGAGAGAGAGAGAGAGAGAGAGAGAGAGAGAGAGAGAGTGCGAGCGAGAGAGAGGGGGGGGGGGGTGGGGGGAGAGTGCGAGAGATCTAAAAAAGTTTGCAACACAAGCAGAAGTGATTTCAATGAATGTATAGAACACTTAACGGCAAGCATCAAAATTATGCAGGTGATTTCAACGGTGGAGTAGAACATTAGCTGGAGACATGCATTTCAATTTTTTGGAATCTACTAGTTATTAACGAAAATATCAAGTTATAAAAATAAAATAAAGAACTTAGTCTATTATTCTATGTAAATATTGAGTATATAATCATCATCATCAATCATTATTAGGCAAAACCAGTTATGAAAGATAATTAAACTCGTATACACACACAAACACAAACACACACACACACACATTTATATGAACATGTAAATAGAGCCATAATTTGAATAATAATTCAAATATATGGAAAGACAAATTAATAAAATGAATTTTAAAATATTGTTTGCGTTTAGATTTCACATATCATTTTTTAATTCTAAAAGTCATTTATTTAAGTCAAAATAGCACTCTCTGCGGCTGGAGGACGCAGCGTCTTGGCGATAAGAATATCTTCTGCATAGTGGAGACACTATAAGGATTAAAATAGAACTCGAGTCATTGTTTATGATCCAGTATACATTTCGAATTTCTAAAATACAAAATTGGCACTTCATAGTATTTCAGCGTGAATGAAAGTAAATAAAGCAGGCGTTTATATGTCACATAATTATTGTGGGTCTAAATCTGACATTGTACGATAATCAATACAGAGCATTGTCAAACTTCATTCTGCTACGGCAGAATATTCAAAGCTTGTGACAAATGTCATGAAGTTAAGCGACATTGTCATAAAAAATTTGATAACTTTATGACAGCATTTATACTAAAAAATTACAGCTGAAACAGCAATATTACACGAAAGTTTAACTCACAACTGAAGTGTGTTAACTCTCCATTATAATTTTGATTTTTGTTACATTCAGATAAGCGTTAGCTTACTCCATGGAAAGAGGGAAAGAGCTTTCCAGTTTTCACTATTTGTAGCAAGTGGATTCATCTTCAGATTCGTATCAGTTCAAAAGTTATAGCTATTTCTGTTAGTGTACCTAACCTATATCGTACTCTGTAGAATAGTTATCCAACTTTCTTGCTAAATGCTTTAGAAGGGCGGATAGTTTCACCTTTTGTGTGTTCGTAATTAGCTACTAACGTAAAAGAAATCACAAAAAAAGTATCGCCTGAGTAAAAAAATACAAAAATCAACAATGGGTTTTGGTATACCTAAATCACAGACTTACACAAAGGGTTAAACTGGGTTAAACTCGGGGGAAAAGTTGTCCTGTGTATATACCTATTAATCTATTGGCCGTACTTGGACGTTAATAATGTATTATTTACCATGGAAGTAATGAATTTAGAATGCATTTAATTTAGCTGAGAGCAAACATTTTCTCAGCGTTTCTGTGTATCTAGCCGCGTGCTTTTGATTCAGTATGCTTGTGCAATTAGACAGATATGAAAAACTTACCAGAAACGTAGTTTCTGTTGGGCAGCCACTGCCAGTTTCGAGACCTGAACCCCAGACAGCCGAGGATTACAGACAAAAAACCAAAAAGAACACCAAAGTCTAGGTAATATCGCCTTCCTTCCTGTAAACAAAGGAAAATTTGGTTTGTTTAAGTACAGGTGAAGATATTATCAAGTTATGTGATCAATAAACTCACTTAAGGCAATGGTAATAGTTGCAATTTTTTGTTCATGGTTCTTAGAGTCCAATTCTACGTATATTGGGAGAGAAAGGCCGTTTAATTTTGCTCAAAAGTCTCCTTATCAGGCTTGAGGTTCTTTTACGTGCCGTAAATATACGACAGGGCACCACTGGCTTTACTTCCCTTCCGAAACAAGTCATGCTAAAGATTTTCGGAATCAGAAGCTAGCATCTTAACCCTAGACCAGGTTAGACGATTTAAAGGAATAGAGAACGTTGCTATGCGCTGATAAATGTTTGATTACTAGTATGGCTGCATTTCCCAGTCTAAAACTACCTTTATTTAAATTTGAATGACTCCAGGTTGGTAGGGAACAAAGTTAAATAATCAATATTCCTCGTACTTGATACCAGCGAACTACAGCCCAAGCAAAGTTGTCATCATGGTAAAATTACTAATAGTAATGAGACTTCTCTCAATTAATTAACACCATCCCAGCAACTTTAAATGACCCAAGCTCGTATAGAACAACCTTAATAATGCGTAACGTAATCAGATTAATATACTGAAAGTAAGTTAGGTACACCGAGCAAGTATGAAATCATGGCAGTCCCTCAATACTTCATAGGGTAGATATACTCTCCTAGCAATATCAAGTTATCCACGTTTTGGTAAAGAACTTTGCATAATAAAAACTGTGATAAAAAACCTGAAATCAACGTGTCTATTACGTCAGGATTATGAACTGCAATGATATGATAGATATAAGATTTACATATACTTTATATTCAAAAGCAGTGTGGAAAAAAAAATGTGAATTTTTTTGTTAACTTAATGTGATGAAAGTTCCAGAAATTTAGTAGTATTTCCTGAATTAAGATTTTTATAAGTCCACACGATAAGAACAAGAAAAATCTGACGTGTTGCACTCACATGACTTTCTCTACTCTTGTACTAACCATTCTTACAAACTCTTATTCCTATATGTTCTTCGTGTTAGTTAAGATAAACATTTGTACAAATTATCTTATTGCTTATTTCCTTGTAGGTGCAACGGGAATATTAGAATGCGATATTAAAATCTTTTAAAGCTTTGAGATTCCGCTCTCTTTGCACACTTAACATATAAAAAAATGAACAACGATGACCCATTTCACGAAAGTTTTGTTTTCCGAAACTCACACACATAACAAGGAATATCTCCGAAATGGTTCACCCTAGAAGAAAATTTATTGAAACATAAATCGAGTATTTTAGCAAGATCTACATTTTTTTCATAGTATGATTTGGTCTATCTCTAACAGGTTACCAGTTATGCAACGGTCGTCCAGAGTAAATACGACTACAGGGGCTATAGCCAGAAAATTCAAGATATACATTTCATTTGTCATAAAAATATGTCAAACATAAGACAATTTTACTAAAATCGTTAGAGCCATTTTCAAGAAAATAAATTTGTCGAATTTTTGGGTGGAATATAATACTTCCCCTACTTACTAGTAAAAGTAAAAATATGTAAATAGGTGTATGTAAATAGGCGCCGGCGGAATTTCTTTATTCATTTCCCAAGTCTGCGTGCCTGATAAAAACTGTTATAATTATGACACACACTCACCCTCCACATCATGTAGAAGCAGAGCACAGTGGTGATGGTTCCACAGAGTAGCAGAAACAGGCCTGCTGCTACCAGTGTTCCAGTAGGTGGAGGTTGATAAGGCTCCGGTGCGTGTATCCACGAGGAGGACTTCAGGTCCGGCGAGACCTGTTTATTGGGCATGGGTATTGTTGGCAAAGGCGATTTCCCTGAAGATATAGGAGTGATGACCGCAGTATTACGGTTGTCTGAAGTCATGGTGACATAACGCCTATCTTGGTATGGGCGTTGCATTTCTTTTGTCGTCGATGTAACGGAAGTCGTCGTGGGGGCATAAACGATTGCTTTCCTGGCTTGTGGAGTTGGAGATAAAGGTGTTCGGCTCGAGGAACTTATTCTAGAACTGTTGAAACTTGTTGACCTCATCGGAGATGATGTGTAAACTGGCGGAGAGTTCATAGTCAGCATTCCGTCATCTGAAACTGAAAAATTTCAGATGAGATAAACTGATTGAGACAATATTATTGATTGGGGCCAATCAAACGGCTCTTTCTGCAAATATAAGCAATGTGTTAGTATTCTCCTCACTCTGTTAATGAAATAACAAAGGGGTTGAGAGACAAAAACAAAATAAGTAATAACAGCGTAGAGATTATTATTACCGCGCAGGTGTAACGAAGCCACAATTGTGCGTATTGTATCAAAACAACCTTCGTCACTCGGGAATGGTAAATTAAGTGAATGTGAAGTGGTGAAGTGCTAGTGAGAATAGAACTAGTGAAGCAATAGTGAACTGAGCGAAGTCTCAGGGAAAACTGAACTGCAGTTCAACTGATAATGAAACCTGAGTGGAGTGCTATTTCATAACCTCACTGTAGCTATATTATATAAAATATTATCACATAGCTCAACAGTCACCTATAAAACTAAAGAATTTCAGTATCAAGGGTTTTAGACGAACCAATACTTCAACAAATTTGGTACCTGAAAAAGAATGTAATTTTGAGGACAGATGTATAAAGGCACAACTTAAATATTGATGAAAGTGAGTATTGATTAGAATTTATTAATTCCCAATGCACACATATTTCAATTCTAAAAGAGAAGGCACATTGCGATGTAGGCTTTCTAGAGGGGGGGGGGGGTCGTTCATTTCCAAAAAGAATAACCTATACACGAAGCCGTTAAATAGCATTCCATGAGAATATCTATAGGAAGGACTTTATTAACCTTAAATGAAAATCTGAATATTTAACTTTCATCCAGGGCCTGTTTTTTACTACGCATAAATGTGACTAATTCCAGCCTGTGCACATTTTTTGTTGCATCCTTTTTCTGGGAGTCCTTTCATGTGATGCAAAACTCCATTCTGTAGCACTAGCCTTTGAACTGAATGTGTTAAAAGGGGCAGCCAGAGTTAATTAAAGTAGGAAACAACACAATGTGGCTAAAATGAGAGAATCCGCAATACACGAGAGATTGCAGATAATTCACCAGGCTGATGATACATCCCACACGGACAGAATCTGAATCAAGGAGGCCGAGGTTGCCTGTTTTGTCGAGTTAAAATTAGAACTTTAGCTAATGTTCCATTTTGTAGTTATCTACTGAAATGTTTATCTCATACTCGTGGAATCTTAATAATGAAAGTTTACACCGTTGGCATGGGCACGAGAGCAGAGGTAGCGATTGAACTTGCCTTACTCACCGCACATTTTCTTACCAAGTGACGAAGGTTGTTTTGATACAACAAGCGCAGTTTTATTCCACCTTCGTGGTAGCAATAATTTGATATTCTAATGTTTTATATATCCAAATTGAAGTATGCATATTTAACAGCAAACCTCTCTGTTTTTGCAACTTATAAAAAGCTCTCTGCCACTCTTCATGAAACAGACGTACCGCCGAAGCAATATTCGCTACTCAATGAGGTGTGTCGGAAGTTGAACATTAGTGAAGGGGAGGGATGGCCGGTGGAGTGAAGCAAGCTCGCGTCTCAGTGGAGAGATCTTTTGAGTCGATTAGATAAGATGAAGTTGTGCCAAATCACTATAACGGAAAATAATGTTAAATATACCTTGTCTCCTTTGTTGTTTCATCTGCATCCTGGGAGACGTTGGGTAGTTGTCTTCCTGCGGCATCCTCTTCTGAGGCGTCGTCTTCCTAGGTGTTGACGTTATGACCGTGACGTTCTTTTTGGGAGTACGTGGGGGAGACCTAACCTCTCTTTCATTCTGGTTTGTAGTCTGAACCCTCATCCTACTCTGTGACGTCACAATCTCAGCGCTGCTCCTTTGTCGAGTATTCGGTTCTACCATTCTGAATGTGGTGGAGGCTCCAATCGGGGGTTCGCGTATTTCCTCATCCTCGATGGTGCAGTATCTTCCCGAAGATATCTGAAACTCATACTCGTCTTCCAGTTCGCCATCGTCGACATAGCAGTAGTTGTCACCTCCTTTGCTGCTGACAGGGGCGTAGTGGTAGGCTGTCATCGGAAACACATTCCTGACCCTCTGCTCTGGCTCCAGTTTGGTGCAATACGCAGGGTTGTTGTAACCTCCAGATGACCTTGGAGACATTGACATGATTGCTGCGTAACTTTATTCCAGATCCTAAAACACACCCAAGCAAACATTTTCTTCGTCATTAAAATATCCAAAAACAGTATTTTAATAAGAATGTTTAGAACCATTTCCGAAAAAAAAAAAAAAAATACATTTCTACGTAAAGGATAGACTGGTGTGGTGGATTTTCTTGAAAATTTCTGTGACTCCAGGAACTATTCGTCTCAACTTTAAGCATTTCTAGCTGCCAACTAGAACGTGACGTCATTTAGACTATATGGAGTTATTTCAAAGAAAGGGGGTTTAGTTATATAATAAAAACAAACGTTAAGGTGCAGTAAACAGCTCTTGCAATGGAAAGAAAAAAGAAGAATCGTCAGTTGATAAGGCTGGAAAGTGCATCTACAACAAGAAATATTTAAGGAATGGCTAATGCTACGAATAACTTACATAACACAAATTGTACATCTGAATAAGTTTTACATTTGTTGCATTAAGAGCCCGCCTCTGTGGTTTGGTGGTAGCGTGTCTGCCTCATATTCAAGAGGTCCCGAGTTCAAATTTGGTTAGGGCGAGGTTTTCTCTTGTCCTGAAAAGACGAATGTCGGGTAGCTTTAATCTCTCTGGGCCTTAGGCTCAATTGAGCATAATTTCACCCATTTTTCTTTCATTCATAGTCCGATATGACATAACGTTGGAGGACGTCAATATAAAAAATAAATAAAAAATGTATTAATTAGGTTTCTCATATATCTCTTTAAGCTTACTTATACAAAACTACATAAAATTCATTTGGAATGAACACATTAGAAAGCTACTCACAGAAAATTCGATATTTGCATTTTATTAGTCATGTATGAATGAATGAATGAATGAATGCTTTATTATAAGTATATTATTTAAACTATACAATTTCCCCTCTTGAATTAACATATTTTTATTTCATCCCCATATATTTAACATTAACAAGCACTATAGAAATATGGCATTTTAATCAGCAACACATTTTCCGTGTAAAAAGTTTCGAGGCGGGAATTTTGTATTCTATTCATTTTACTATACACTCACATATTTTCTCTATTCACTTTTCTTTTACGTAACACATACAGCGTATGACCGACCACTGTGAAATTCGGCACGTATGTTAATATTTTTGTTCGTGGAGAAAGTTTCTATTTTATCCATTTTACCGTGCAACATAACATTCACATGGGCTTTACTACTCGTTTTTCTTTAACGTATTAAATTCACATACCTATGCTTCCCCACTTGCCTTTCAATATGCAAATTATACAGTTATTTATGATTGAAATAGAAATGCAACATTACATTCACACGATTTTCTCTACCCACTTATTTTTATGAAGCACAATCACATTTCTTTCTCTGCTCCCTCTTCTAGAAAGAATTTATGCAATTGTCTATATGATTGACATAGAAATACGTCTTGCATTCATACACTTTTCTTCCTGTGGTATTTGTAGTTGTTCAACTGTGCTTTTGCATAATGTTTTCCCGGTGTTTTGGTTTATTTTGGGTTCTTCATAGCATCTAACGTAAGCCTAAAAGTTGTAGGGACAAAATCGTCAAACCACGGGAAACACCGGATATTTCAACTATCTGTTTCTAAAAAGTGTTTCACAACTTTGATTTAATGCATTCTGTAACTCTTCCCTGGTATACACATGCACTCCAAATTAATGGGAGCTATCCAATTTACGATAAACACTCTTGTTCAGAAATGGATTTAATTTAAATGGCTTCTTTTTTTTAACCATTTTGTGTTTATCTCAGAGCAGTTTCGTGTAATCAAAGACCCTTTTGGGCCTTTCATTGCACTGAACATGTATCACGGCAATGATCTATCTACATTTGTGCTTGAAAATGAATTTTGCAATTGCACACAATCAGTGTCAAATGGAAATTTCCATCAAGCTGCACCTTTTTGTTTTTTAAACAGTTTTAATGGATCACACAGGCTACTAATTTATTTTTGTCTGCAATTTTACATTAAGCACGGTTCATTAGTGGGAGTGTGCCCTAATTTATCAATGTCAAGCCGAATTCAGAAAATCATGTAATGCACTATATGAGAAAATCTGAAGGTTAGCATGCTAGCCTAAATATATAGAAGTTCGATATTCAGCCTGAGGCAGGGAATCTATTAGTACGGCTTAGGTAGAACGAATCAAAAAACATTTTTAGAAAATGGCCCGTGTGTGTGCGCGCGTGCGTACGTGCGTGTGATCAGAGATTAACACAAACTTAACCAGGGAACATATTACTAACGAACAATTGAAGTCATGTGCATAAAAACGGCATAAAATTAATCCATACTTCTTTAAAAGTGAGAAAAATAGTTCCTAGTTCTATCTTCACCAGATAGACTTCTATAATATTGATAAAAAATTGGAGGCACATAATTGAAGAATTCGGGTTCATCTTTGAGTTTTGGTGGAAACGTGCTAAAGTTGGCAATTCTACTGTAGTTACTTTATTATGCCATTTATATGCTTCAGAACATGATCTCAAATATATCGAAATAAATAAAAGTGGTTATATTTAGTTACAATCAAGTATATTGTCTTAAACCATTTATAAGTGAATAGTATTTCTCCCAACAAGAGATGGTAGCAGTAATTAGTAACTTTTGGTTTTAAGGGTTAGACTATTTTGCATGGCCAAGGGATAACAAAAAGATATAACGACTTCCTATTTGAGAAATGTACAACTATTTGAAAATTCAGGTCAGTAACAAGAAATATCTCGGAAATGGTTGCCTTCAGAAAAAAGTCACGTATTTAACACTGTGTACATTAATGAGACATGCACTTTTTGTGCAGTAAGTTTTGGTCTATCTCTTATGGTTTGCAATTTATGCAAAAGTCACCTAAAATGAAGAGATTTTAGAGATTATTTTCAGAAAATTCAAGATATACATTTCACTTGTTGTAAACATATTATAAGCATATATTTTAATAAAAATTATTGTTAGAGATTTTTTGAGAAAATGAAAATTTTCCAAAAATATTCCATGTAAGAGTCCGGAGTGAGGAATTTTCTTTTGAATATTCGTGCACCATCCTTGAAAGGCAGTGAACAATTTTGATATTTAACACAGCTTTTGTTTTTGAGTTATGCTGTTCACACACGGACACACTCACGCATGCGCATAGACCTGGTTCTAAATAAATATATATTTTTAAGTTTACGAGGGATCCAAGCATGTATTTGCGGAAAAATTTGTATATCGGATTTTTGGATGGAATGCATTACTTTTTAGTAGAGAAAATAAAAAGAATAACGTCTTCACATTTGAAATAATTGTGTTGGAAAATTGAAACAATAACAAAGAATAACTGGGAAATGGCTAACTTCGCAACGTAAATCTACATTTTTTGTTGAGCAAGATTTTGTATAGTTCTTGCAGTTTACCAGCTATGGAGGCCATTCAGAGGATTTCAGAAGGTATTCCGAAAAAGGTTAAGATATACATTAAATAGATCATATTTTAATTAAAATAATTAGCCATATACTTTCCGGTGGAATCACGATATCGAATTTTTTATTGTAATGCAAATGTACGTGATACAGAAATTAAAAATATTAGGAGCATAAAATACTTACCAAGAATGAACGTTTACATAGCAGCAGACAGATTTAAAAGGTAGGTTTCACAGGTTGAAGTTATACAGTAATTTATAAAAACACCAGAGAGCTATGGCGATAAAGCACATTAGTCTTTTGTTTTCGGAACTCCCATGAAATACGTATTGTGTTCAAATGAAGCCCGAGTTACATTGTTGCGTAGTTTAAGTACTCCCAAGATTTAGTTGTATATAACACATAAAACAGCACATTGTATCTGTATTTTCCCTGGACACGCGTAACTGGAATAAACTTATATCAAAGTCGAAGTCAACTGTGTCCACAACCACGCCCGTTTGTAACTCGAGAACCAGCAACAGTTTGTAAAGATGGCGGCGGCGACGCTTTCAGAACGACGCCAACAGCCACTACTAACAAAACTGGACCAGTCGGTGAATGCGCGAGTTGGTAACTGACAGAAAACATAAGCTGGTTTTTGCATTATGTGCCACTCTCTTATTATTTTCTCAGGGGAGAGAGAATGGGGGATGGTGGGGAGGTTTAAAGGGCCCGGTTTGAATAACACTTCGTGGGGTAACATATGGGATGGGCTGGTGGGATGGGGGACGATTCGCGCACGTGCCCCCCCCCCCCCCCCTCTTATCTCGTTGCGCCCCGGTGCAGCCGGCCTCAAGCCAACCGTTTCTAGGCTCGTGCCTATCGCAACTCTACCCATCTGTGCAAAAACATTTATCTTCGTATATTTTACCAATGAAAAGGAAAGAGCCTGTGGACATTTTAATGAAATTATATTAATTTACAATGTTCTAGGAACAGCGTCTGAAGTTCTTTTCATATAACCACACGTTAAGCGATAGATCCGGATCTATAAAATAATGGTTATTTGGTTATTCAATTCAAGATTTGCTACCTGGAAATCACTTCCGTAAGTCCTTAACTGGTTCCTCTAAACTGGTTTAGCAATTGTAATGGTGTTACCAAAAATACACTTCTGTTAATTTCCTGCCATGAGCAAGAATAATGCATGTTATAGCTGAGAATTATTACCCTATGATTTGTAACGAGCTAACTGTTCGACTAATTGGGACATTTTCAAGCACAAACGTTTAGCTGTCATAATATCGTTAACTACTTCAGAAAAGTGTGCGGAAATTCCCAGTATGTTACTGATATTAAACATTGAGGCCCCCTGAATCCAGAAAAAAAAGCGTTTTTAGAAAAAGGTCCCTGTGTGTGTATGTGTGTGTGTGTGTGTGTCGGTCTGTGGAAAGCATAACTCAAAAACAATAAGTCGCTTAAAAACCAAAATTGGTGTTTAAGTTTTATATCTTTCAAAGATGCCACATGAAGATTTTGAAGAAAATTCCTGCACCCTATACTACCCTTTACATGGAAGATTTTTCGAAAATTTTGATTTTCTTGAAAATGGCTCTAAAAATTTTGATTAAAATTCCCTATGTTTGAGACATTTTACGGTAAATGAAATGTATATGCTGAATTTGCTGGCTATAGCCCATGTAGTCCTATTTACGCTAGATGACTTTTGCATAATTGTTAAACCGTAAGAGGTAGACCAAATTATACTATACAAAAAAATGTTGATCTTGCTAAAGTACACAATTTAGGTCTCAATAATTTTTTTTTTTTTTTTTTTTTTGTAGAGTGAACTATTTCGGAGATATTCCTTGTTATGTGTGTGAGTTTCGGAAAACTTGCAACTTTCGTGAAATGGATCATCCTTGTTCATTTTTTATGTTAAGTGTGCAAAGAGAACGGAATCTCAAAGCTTTAAAACATTTGACTATCGCACAAAGCCTACTGTATTGTAATATTCTCCTTGAAACTACAAGGAAATAAACAATAATTTGTACAAATGTTTATCTCAACTAACACGAAGAAGATATAGGAATAAGAGTTTGTAACAATGGTTAGTACAAGAGTAGAGAAAGTCATGTGAGTGCAGCACATATGTTGGAACCAGATTTATCTCTAATGCGAGTATTTTTAAAGACGTCCAATTTCTGTTGTTTTTATTTTAAAGCTTGGGTTTTGTTTTAGTTAATCCGCCAAAACTGGTCGAGCATAAGCAATCGTATGAAACTTGGATATATGGCGATAAAGATGCCTGTATATCAATATTATGAAACTCCTATCTTAATTGCTGTCATTATGCTCCTGTTGCATAATATATTAGTAACAAATAAGACTTAACCATGTAGATCATATCAGAAATAGAACAGAAATTGTCACATACAGTTATTGTATTACTATAATAAACTTCGCAATCACTGCCGCCAATAACGGATGTGATATTTATGTTGTAGTTTTTGCAACACTTCCTTGCCAACGCCCGCAGGCAGATATTATGTTTTCCGTTCCAATAGTAGTTACTTTGGCTCGTGCCACGATGCTCCAGGTGAGCCGGTGGTGACGGTTTGGATGCTGACGTTCGCTGGGGACAGTCGAGGGAATCAAAAAATGGCACCCCTCTCTAAATACAACCCTTAAGCTGGAAATACCGAAGTATA
This sequence comes from Tenodera sinensis, assembly GCA_030765045.1. NCBI lineage: Eukaryota > Metazoa > Arthropoda > Insecta > Mantodea > Mantidae > Tenodera > Tenodera sinensis. Next base: position 32,415,810 of record CM060968.1, read on the forward strand.
CCTTAACTTCAACATCGTTTTCCCTGTTCTTCTGTCAGATCGATTCTGACGATAGAGTACTTCAATAATGCACAGACCTGTTCAGAAATAAGGGACATATTTCATAGCAGATTATGTAACGAGAGCATATAATTATACCGACATTTCATAGGACTATTTATACTCTTTTTTAAAAAAAATGTAAAAAAGTTTTAATATTCTACGCTGCATGCTATTGTCATTGGTGTTTGACATTTTAATCACGTATTATTAGTCGACTGTACAATCGAGAATCGATAGTTGCGCCTTCAACTGTGAAATTATTGATTTTACTGTTAAGTTGGTCTTGACACATAATACAGGGATAGAGTCCACAAGCTCGATGGTGCAGCCAGGTGCGATGATGTAGCCAGGTCTTTCTCGAACGTCTACAAACAAGCCGGTCGCCGGAAACTTCTCGAATTACCTGCAAACCCCCCCTTCTTTGACACGCCGTGCTCATTGTTGTCACGTGTTTGCTTGCGTGTGGTATTGGAAAGCTTGACCTTAAGCGGCTTTGATACGCGCCGCGGTCACTGTCACAATATGTAAGGTATATTCTGCACCTTTTTCTAAAAATACTGTTATCTTGGTTTTAGGGGTCCTCAAAAGATATTTCCAGTGAAATTTCGACATCAAATTTTTGAGTTGAATAAAGTAATAAATGAGTGTGTAGGGAAAATCGTGTGAATGCAATACTTCAGAATCAAATATTTTGGTTTACTGTCCCTTTAAATTTGACGGAGTGAAATGTGGATATTGTTAAGGTGAAGAGAGTGTAATGTAGTACGCGACTTCGCTTCTCACGGTGGGGTTGTACCGGCAACAGGGGGAGCGGGCCCCACCCCACTCCACCCCGCGACAGCTGCAGCCCTCGGCACAGCCGTTACCATATGATGTGGGCTCCAGGGATGTCCCCGTAATGTGACAGCTGTATATGCTACACGCTCGCCGGTTTAATTGTTGGCTCTGATTTTAACTGCTCCCATACAAATAAAAACATGACTAAAGTCCGGGTGACATTCTCCAAAAATTAAATATCACCAGGCGATCTGTTGAGCAGCGTCACAACGGGCATTTACACCCTGGACAAATTTAATCTCTCATCCGGGCAGCATTTGTTTACTAGCATGTCGTTTAAAATTAAGTTAAATGCCTCCGCTGTTAGTCAAACTGTGGAACTTTTGGGATAACTCCATTGCAGCTTAAATTTTTCTTTTCACCTGTTTCACCAAAAGCTCTGTATGGCGACTTCACCTTCCGGAGATGGGACATGAAAACCTTCAAGAAACCCCCCCCCCCCCCACAAAACCTACATTTTGAATTTAAAAAAGTATTAAAATGATTGAAATTTCATAGAGATTAAGAAAAACACTACTTGTTAAATTATCGCTGTTTTCTAGTTATTTTGAGCATTTTTTTTCCTTTAAATGTTCCTTGTGGGCCAGTTTTTGTGTTATCCTAATTTGCTGCATATGTTCACAGACACAACAAATAAAAATTGTTTTTAGTTTTAATGCCATATCTAAGCATTTATTTTTAATTTTAAAACACAAAAATTACACTTTCACAAGAGAAAGCATATTTGTAGGCTTAAATCATTTTGCAGTCTAAACTGAATGAGACAGAGAAAAACCTAGATCAATTTTGAAAAATAGATTATGTTGAATCTAAGGTTAAATTTAAAGTTTCTTGTCGCGAAGGACCTTTTTGGTGATGTAACTAAAAATAAACATTAATTTCTGAACTATCAGACCCAAATGGATGAAATTTGGGCTGTAAAATTTTTGCATTTTTTGCATTTTTGCAGACTTATAGTGTAAACTTTGAAAATTTACATTATTTATGCTGAACATTATTATTTCAGAATTTCTAATTTTCAGTCATACATATTCCGCTTAAAATACCATACGTTTAAGATATCTGCATGAGAAATTACATATATACCTTGAATTTTCTGCGAATAGCCTATAGAGTCGTTTTTATTTTGAATTAATTTTCTGCAACTTGTAAGATAAGTGAAACTCGTTAAAAATCTGATGTGTTGCACTCACATGACTTTCTCTACTCTTGTACTAACCATTCTTACAAACTCTTATTCCTATATCTTCTTCGTGTTAGTTAAAATAAACATTTGTACAAATTATCTTATTACTTATTCCCTTGTAGGTGCAAGGGGAATATTGGAATACAGTAGGCTTTGTGCGATAGTCAAATCTTTTAAAGCTTTGAGATTCCGTTCTCTTTGCACACTTAACATATAAAAAAAATGAACAACGATGATCCATTTCACGAAAGTTAAGTTTTCCGAAACTCACACATATAAAAAGCAATATCTCCGAAATGGTTCAGCCTAAAAGAAAATTTATTGAGACATAAATTGTGTATTTTAGCAAGATCTACATTTTTTGTATAGTACGATTTGGTCTATCTCTAACGGTTTACCAGTTATGTACAAGTCGTCCAGAGTAAATACCACTGCAGGGGCTATAGCCAGAAAATTCAAGATATACATTTCATTTGTCATAAAAATATCTTAAACATCTGACATTTTAATCAAAATCATTAGAGCCATTTTCAAGAAAATAAAAATTTTCGAGAAATTGTCCATGTAAAGGGTAGTTTCGGGTGGGGCTAGTTTCTTCAAAATCTTCGTGTTGTATCTTTGAAAGACATTAAACTTCAATACTAACTTTGGTTTTTAACCGACTTTTCGTTTTTACATATATTTCCGGTGAAATTTCGACATCGAATTTTTGGGTGAAATACAATACTTTCCTACTATTCGTAGTAGAGGAAGTAAAAGCAGTCCTTACATGTTTCTTAGAGGTAAGGATAGTAAACTGAAATTCACTTGAAAAATAGAGCTGAAAACTTGCAGATGTTTTCATTCGACACCGTATTGCTTAACGGAACTTTTGATATCCCTGCTTTGCTTTCTTTGTTATGAGGGCATTGGGGCGCTTAGACAAGGAAACCGGAAAGTAGGAATGGGGGTCTATACCGGAACCGGATCTTTCTTAAGAAATGTCAGGTCTATCGAAGACCCAACGGAACAAATCTTCCCCTCATAGGATAAACCACGCCCCTCTCTTTGATATGCTTTAAGTGATATTTGACATCTTGAATACGCTAATTAGGAAGAACAGCGATCCATTGCTTTGCATTGACCTTTACTTTTTGATTATAGGGTATGCAAATTTGTGGTTTAACAGAAGAGTTAAAGGTGTCAGTTATACGCCAACAGTAGTGTTTATACTAGAAGCATAGATGAATAAATCAAGTCGCAGAAACAAACTCGTATATGCTTCGAAAGGACAATAAAGATACGTACAGGATGGAAGTGAAATGATCCGCCAAACTTTAACAGAAAATTTCTCATCTTGTGAATAACAAGAAAGTCTAATACCAAAATGTTGAAAAGTTTATAGTTTTTTAGAAACAAAGACTATTTTTATCAAAAAAAATTTATCATCACCTGCCTGAAATATTATTCATTGAAGGTTCTTAATTTATGGCTGTATTCATAGAAAATTGAATAACCCACAACTTTTTTCCTTTGGCGTATTTCAATAGATTCAACGGTTTTTGTGTAAATTAAATTTAAAAAACCCACAATTTATTGCAACAAAGAGGCAACAAATTGTTGTTACATGTTTCTATGTCTCAATACATTTTTTACTTTCTCTACTGGTAAGTAGGGGAAGTATTGTATTCCACCCAAAAATTCGAAGTCGAGATTTCACCGGAAATACATGTTTTGAGGCCCCCTGAATCCAAAAAAAGCATTTTTAGAAAAAGGTCCGTGTGTGTGTCTGTGTGTCTGTCAGTCTGTCAGTCTGTGGACAGCATAGCTCAAAAACGAAAAGTCGGTTAAAAACCAAAGTTGGTATTTAAGTTTAATATCGTTGAAGGATGTGACACGAAGATTTTGAAGAAAATAGCCCCACCCTAAACTACCCTTTACATGGAAAATTTTTCGAAAATTTTGATTTTCTTGAAAATGGCTCTAACGATTTTGATTAAAATTCCATATGTTTGAGATATTTTTATGACAAATGAAATGTATATCTTGAATTTTCTGGCTATGACCCCTGTAGTCGTATTTATTCTGGACGACTTTTGCATAACTGGTAAACCGTTAGAGATAGACCAAATTATACTATACAAAAAATGTAGATCTTGCTAAAATACACAATTTATGTCCAAATAAATTTTCTTCTAGGGTGAACCATTTCGGAGATATACCTTGTTATGTGTGTGAGTTTCGGAAAACTTGGAACTTTCGTGAAATGGGTCATCGTTGTTTATTTTTTTATGTTACGTGTACAAAGAGAGCGGAATCTCAAAGCTTTAAAAGATTTGACTATCGCACAAAGCCTAGTGTATTCCAATATTCCCCTTGCACCTACAAGGAAATAAACAATAAGATAATTTGTACAAATGTTTATCTTAACTAACACGAAGAAGATATAGGAATAAGAGTTTGTAAGAATGGTTAGTACAAGAGTAGAGAAAGTCATGCGTGCATTTCGATGAAAGCGGTTTATAGAATGTTTTGGGTAAATCAAAACCTTTTCTACGTACCAGGAAGTAGTAGCGAAAGTAATATAGAAACTGTAATGTAAGTGCCGTGTTACCTTAAAGCAGAAATTGTGTAGCATTTGAGTTTGCAATTATCGTTGCTGCTATTAACTTCCATTGGAAAGCCACATTGGTCTCTAGAGGGGCATCAGAGGTTGCTTGTTGATTAAACATCCCGCCTGGCTGCCTCGGCTTCAATATTCACCACGAGCAGAAACGTTTCCACTACATGAGCTAATTATACAAACAAGGTCTTTCATGTTTCTGCATTTCTCCTTAAAGATCAAGATATCTTGAGAATATCACCATCTATATACAAGTGTGACCTCTTAAACAAATTAGTTCAAGCATCTCCTTTCCTCTTTTGTTCTCTCACGTCATAAATTCTTATTTTTTTCTGCTAGATTCATTGAAGATAAATGTAAGCCCCACCAAGCCAGGATATTGCAGAAATGTGATTCAGTGCGACAGTTAAAATCAGCTTTATTCACAACTCGGTTTACGCTGCATGTTACACGACTATCTCTGCTCCATTGTTTTCAGTGGCAAAGCTAGTCATAACTAACTGGGGAGTCTGAGATTAACCTCAGTTTTTATTTTTTTAATTTAATTTTTTTAAGATTAACTCCATAAAATATTCTTTTGTGGCAGCACATACATACGATCCTTGAATCTCTGATTCTGGAGGGTTCATTCCACAAGCTGAGAGTTCTTTTCTAATTTCTTCATTTATTATCTGAGTTATACGTCCAATAAGATCATTTTCAATATAAGTCAAAGTTCCTTTAAATCCTAAGGTGGATTCCAAATTCCCTCTTATGAACCGTTCTCGTACCCAAGCAATTCAAAATAATAGTCTTTATTAACAGAATCTTTATTTACGTCCTGCCCCCAATGGAGGTTCTCGTTTCCCTAGGTAATACACCACTTAAATTAATCTTCAATAGGTCGTTTATTGCGACTTACTGATTCGTTGTGCTGCTTTTGATAAGGCATGATCGATTCTACATTTTCTAAGAAGATAAAAACACTCGCTGTTTGATATATTCTTTTTTTATGCAACTTATACCAAACTCATCCCATTCACGTTCTCCTCCAAATAATATGCAAACATAACAATATAATTTACATTATACTTGCTGTGCCTCATAGACATTCGCTGCACCATTGGGACTGGAAGGTTTTTATTTGGTTTCCATATTTCTGCACGAGTACAATAATCTCACCAGTTACAAAGAATGAGAGAAAGGCACAGAAAACTGCAAATAACTAGAATTTGCAGCATCATAGAATACGAAAACTAACACGCTTTGTAATCCATAGTTTCACGCGACAGGAAGCCGGAGTCCAGACTCCGAGAATACATACATTAGAATAATGTGGCTTGGAGAGGGGCAGTTGCTTAGCAACGCCTAATGAGCACTTCCCTCGTAACAGCAAGTGTGAGTTTGGTGTTTTATGCTGTTATAAGTCACTTTAGGAGCGTACAGACAATTTATTGACGACCTTTAGACCCTTTTACATCCAATATACACTGCGCAGTTTATCTGTATTCAGTTTGGGTAACCTAAAACCCCTTCAGCTCCACTACTGATTCTTTTGTATGTTTTCATTTAGACACAAGGGTCTGTGGAATGTTTATATTTATTTACTCATAGGAAATGTAGTCAAGGTCTACTGCCTCAAGCTACGCTTTACATGAAACATTGTTTAAAATGTTTTCTTTTCTCAAAAATAGCTGTAGCAATTTTGATTAAAATACCTCCTTGCCATTTTGCATAATCACGACGAACTTCATACACAAAAGGCAGTAAAACATGACAGACGCTATGACTGTTATACGTTTCACGAGAAGAAATATCAGATTTGGACTGACATTGCAGAATTATTGAATTTCTAAAGCTGCCTATGTTATATTTTGTGTTGCTACTAATATGTCATAACCTGTTTCTAAACACATTTTTAAAATTTGCAACCGTTTATGTTCTGTGAAATGATGTCTGCTGTTATAGACTGGTATTTCAACAATGTTTCATTAAAATCTCCCAACATTTAAAATAAGACAGTCTAGTAGACAGAGGGGGGGGGGGATGTAAGTGGGGATGTAATGGATGAGCTGGCTGCAAGTTCCGTTATCCTTTCTTGCTCTTAACGTATTCCCAATGTGTCATCTTCAGCAAACCGTGAAGATTCGTTAGGACTGACAGCGAGGACGTCCGTTGGGTTAACTGCTTCTTGTGATGGTATAGAATGAATATCTTAATCTCTTAGCATCATTGTTTCATTTATACCGCGCCCGTAGCTGCAATCGTCATATCGGCGACCTGTTGCTTTGGAACATATTGCCTATCACCAACGGTGTTAACTCGTATCTACTGCTTTGTTCTTTGGGTTTTATACATTAGAACACACATACATATACACACACGCACGCACGCACACACACACACACATTTACACGTCCAGACTCTAAGGCTCGCATTCGTGTGTTCGTTGTCGGTCTGGGTGACCTACTGACATCAAGGTGAAGGTTAAACCCGGCCCAGATCGATAGTTTTGAAATGTGCTTCATATCCACAGCGCTGTCAGTAAATTTACTGGCATGTAGAAGAACTCCTGCTGCACAAAATTCCGGCACACCAACGAAGCTGATCTAATTTATTGCAAATGGAACGTAAAATTGCATAAGCAAATAAATATTTAGGTTGAAGGTTTGACGACTCTCCTGACCCATATAATTTTTTTTTTTTGGGGGGGGGGGTGGTTCTTCCGGTCGCTAGGCGAATTTCCAGCCCCCTCCATTTTACCTCATCTCTCATTTCACTTCTGCTTATATCTGCTCTTTTGTTTCAGGGTTGTAAGCGTCAGCGGAAGCTTTGGCGTGCATGGCAGCTGCTTGATCTCCAAGTCCTCGCCCTCCGGATGGAGGGAGGTCGCCTCTCTCCTCAGCTCCGATCACTCTTCATATCCTCTCATCTTACCCCTTCCTCCCGGGAGCCCCCTTCAGGGGCATAAGCACCTCATTGACAGAGGTGCTAGGCCTCCCCTACAAACCTTGTCTATCCTACTTAACTGTCCAGACCCTAACCGGAATCTAAGCTGGGACCGCTCACCTAGCAGGCAGATGCTTTACCAACTGAGTTACGTGGCCAGCCATCTAATTTTTGTCTTCGCCAGCAATAAAATGAAACCATAATGTCATGTTCCATAGTTTGACTATGGTAGGCACAGAAATACTGTATTCCACCAAGTAATTGTATATTTAGATCCGAGTTTTGCGATCTCTCAAGCCCCCTACCATAAAAAGCATTCATAAAGGAATTTTTACGGTTAAGATGAATAATTTTATTAAATAATAATATAGAGATATTTATTACAATATGTGTCATTTTTGTGTGTTGAAAATTTGTCCACAAGCCATACCTAGGCAATTTAACCCTGTGCTGTCCTTTAGTTTCAAAACTGAATTCAATATTAAAAAGGCCAAGAGTCACGAGGCTTTGGTAACAAATATTTAATCTAATGGTAAATTTAGACGAGTTAAAATTACAATTGAATCTTTGTTTTTCACCTTTCCGCTACAGTTTCAGCTTTCAATTACATTTCTGCGTGACAGAGTTCACGTAGCAATTGTTTTGTTAGTTAATTTCTGAATTGCAATGAGTAAAGCTCTATTGTTTCACGGTTTAATCTGATTTAAAACGTTGTTTCTAATTTACACAGCTCTTGTGAACCATCCACTATAGTATGCGTGAAAAATAAGTCTATATACCTTCAATGAATATCGGATAACTTGATTTTCGTTGGTAAACTACTGTTTGTTTGTCTGCTTTTCGTTTAAGGTCGGTTATAACCACTTACAAAGACAACCATGACCTTGAAATGCCTGTATTAAAATGGGAGTGTTCACAAACGACGGAAAGCTTTCCTGGGCTCCAGAAATATATGACGTGAGAAATATATGACAGCAGCCTCCCGGGCTGCGGAGAAGAGAAAATCACAACTTCTGTTAGGACGTTTTACAAAGGCCTTAGTGCCTTAGCACGAGTATTCCATTAGCAAAGATATACAATGAATCGTTCAAACAGTTTTTGGAACATTATACTAAGCAGAACACTCCCGACGAGTCTACCCTCCGGAAGGAGTACGTGACCGTGCTATGAAGACACTATAGAAAACACTGGATAAACTAATATTTGTATCTATCGATGAAACAAGCCATAAAGTGGTTTATTCCATTACAAATGTGATTGTTGATACATTAGAGGAAGGCAAACCTGGGAAAGTATTTCTTCTCACAATTGAAATCCTGGAGGGACAGAATCACCAGACTGTTTGCTAGCTGTTTGATAAAAGCCTCTTTCTCTCGTGGCCATCGGGAATAAAACACGACAATGTGCTGCTTTTTGTCTCTGACGCAACACCATACATGGTAAAAGCATGCTTTGCATCGAGTGAGTGAAGAAATGTGAAAACACTTTCCAGATGTTGACAAACTAGTGTCCAGCGTTAAAGTATTCTTAAAATCCCCGGCCAGAGTGCGCCACTTACACGAGAATTCCCTAGGGATCCCTTTACCTGCGGAACCAATTCTGACACGGTGGAGTACTTGGTTAAGCACTTGTGCGTATTACTGCAATCATTTTGATGTGATTAAATCTGTTATAGATAGTTTGAATAGGAAAGATGCTGCATCCATTATCGTGTCGCAGGATCTGATGGCTAAACCTCAACCGAAGGGCAATCTGGCATACATTAACAGCATTAACAGTCAACTATCTTTAAAAAAAAAAAAAAGAAAGTGAAACCATTCATTCAGTGATCTCAAAGGTGACTGATGTGCAGCAACCATTGAAACATTGGAAGGTGAAACTAGAAAAGCCATCAGTCACAAGATGGAACTAGTGCTTGAAAAAAAGCAGGGATATGAAACAATGTGCAAGATAAGTGAAATAATGAACGGAGAACATTCTGATGTGGTTGATTTTGAAGAGGAATTTTTTCCATAAGATTTCACCCATTTCAAGTATGCACGAATGACATCCATTGATGTGGAGCAGGGTTGCCAACCCGTACGATAGTTATGGGGGCATACGATAATTTCAATGCGTGATAGTTCGATACCAGCGAAATGTCGCCATCATCATTCCATGATTGGAGCTATCATTTTCACTGGTTTCTCACACCGGCTAATTAATTACAAATTACAATTAGTGAAACTAATTACAAATAACGGCACTACTTTTGCCCTCATGACCTGTCTCCACCCCTCTAAGGCAAACATTTCATATCCTACTAATCCTTCTACCCTTTATCCTCTTGTTGCCAGTGTGTCCAGATCTGGTAATTTCAATGAAGAAGGCACTGTCGAGAAAATTGATGATCAATGGAGAAAACTCGGAATACGTGATATTCTGTGTGAAATAAAGAACATACCTGAACCTGATAGTTTCTGGAGTGCTGTTAAACATGTCACCTAGGTGGAAGTATTGATTTCAAAGATCTGGCGGAAGTTGCATTATCAGTGATTTCGTTGCCCCATAGAAACAGTTTTTCTAAACTGGGTTTGGTAAAAACCAAAATTAGAAACCGATTGGCGCTAGACACAGTAAATGGACTTATGTATTCTGCCGTGTCAGCTTATGAACATCAATACTATTACATTTTCATAAGTATTATTCTGATATTTTTTGTTGTAGCATTTGGTTTATGATGTACGATAATTTTGAATTCAAATCTATAATTTTGAGTGACTGGTACGATTTTATTTTTAAATGTTGGCAACCCTGATGTGGAGAGGAGTTTTTCATTGTTTCCCAACGTGCTCTCAGAAAACAGAATTTAGGTGCTTTCTGCAGGTTAATTTCTGTAATGATTTGTAGATGTCACTTGTTTACGTCCTTTGTCTCAATATTTATGTCCTTTTTGGGATATTTTTAGGTCTTTTTAAAAGCCCCTTTTAGGCAATTTATAGGTCCTCAACTTTCTAGCCCTATTTATAACCTTGCTTTATCTTATGTACGTAATATCCTTACACTGCCTTATGATTAACACAATAAAGCAGTAAAGCTCCATTGCTATTTAATCTTAAAATATTTTAAAACTATTTGATCAACATAATAAGTTCTTTGGTTTTAAACTTAATAATATGTTGAAACTTTGAAACACGAAATATAATAGTTTATATTAAATAAACTACTAAACTAAACCACTAAAAAGTGAAATCATACTATTAATTTCATATTTACAAATACAAGTGTTTAGAAGGTACATTTTGAAATTGTAAGATCATCAAAGTTTGATTTATGCTTCTGATCAAAGTGGCATTTGACATTGTAGCTATTATGTTTTTGTAACTTACAACAAATTCTCTCTGCCACTCTTCATGAAACAGTTATACTCGCCACTGAATGAGGCCTGTCGGAACATAAATAACAAGTTACGGGAGGGTTGGCAGGTGGAGTGGTACATTTGAGCCGATTTTGCCCATACCTGCTTTAGTCGAAGGCTAGAAAAAATATCAGTGGTCAGTTAGAAACAAATGAATTCCCAGTGCGCAATATTCCCTTCATTTTCTGGTATCTTTTTTTTTATTCCACGGCTATTGTGAACCAGCTTTTACACCTCTCAAAACCACGATATCAAACATAAAGTCAACAAACAAATCGTAAATAGGTTTCCAAATTTAATACTTTATATTTACCGAAATAATTAATTTACAGACAAACAAAGAATATAGGTAACATTTTTTCATTCATAGAACACGTAAATTTAATATTAATGAAATCGGAGACATGAAGGTCAAATTTTGTGCAATTTCACATGGAATGACTCGTATTAAGAACAATGGGAAACCCACTATACCGATTCAATTGAATAGGGTTTTACAAATGCATTTTCCTGCCGTTGTTACTGTAGTCATTATTACGTTCTATTACGTTAACGCTAAGAGCAAGTTTTTTTCGTTAAATATCTAAGCTAGCCCTCACATTCCTTTCCCGGCTGTTTCCTTGGGACGTAAAAAAGAAACACAAAACAGATGCCTTTCCCACTCACCCTCAACACGGTTAACCCAAATATGCGTATATTTTATCTTTCTCCATCCCTCGTGCCAGTTTAAATTCTACTGCTGCGGCTCTGTCTTTATAATGTAGAAAATTAAACTCAGGCAGTGGTTGGAGGTCATTCAGGGGAGAATGCGACTTTCCATGTTTTTATCCCACAAAGTTGCTGCAATATACTGCAAGTTTAAAGGGGTTAGCTCATCCTATAAGTAGCACTCAGTTCACCCTTGACCTGCGGGCTATCTTTGTCTTTAAATGTATGTTTTGTTACCAAATTGAGATTTCTCAATCAGGGAAATCTTGTTGCACAAGGAATCTAGATCTTGTTAAAGCTCGCAGTTTATATCAAATACATTTTTGTGTGCGTGTGTGTAGTTAACCTTTTCGAGGTTCCCTGTTACTGGTTTGAATTTTGCAATACTAATATTTTTCTCCAATGAGAATTTATTCCTTTTTTTCTGTTTGCCAAGCAAGGATAACGAATTTTTAAAGCCATTATATATTCACCAGCTCTTAAGTGATTTGGCTAATGCTTTTACCCATTGTACTTACAATAAAGTATGTAAAAACCATTTCTGGAAATATTTATCTCGACTAACATGAAGTAGGTAGTCAGTTCTTATAAGAATATGCTGAAGAATGGGTGGAAAAATTCACGCGAGTGCAACTTTCTTTTTCTTTTACATGTTAATGCAAAGAAAACAAAATTTCAGTCATGACATAGCGGCCAGCTTTGAAAATATTTGACTATCGTCAAAGCCTAATACAAAATGAAGATTAACCTTGTTAAAAAAACAGAGATAAGAGTACTTTTTAATTTGTAGAAGAATGAGCAGAAAGGTAGTGTGAATACAGCACATCAGACTTTTCCTTTTTGATTTGCTATTTGTAAACGCTGGAAAATTGCGGGTTTTACTTTGCAGGCCTTGGTAAAAATTACACTGATTAGCAAAACAGTGGGTTTACGTAAGTTGTATAAGAGTATCGTTATTGGTGGAACCAGACCTTACTTAGGATTATCACTCGCAGGAGTAGGAACCTTTGAAAGCTACGAAAGTGACTGCTTTCAAACAACATGTATTGCAGCACCCTCTAGTTATTGCCTCTTGAACTGCATGAGCGATCAGCTACCGAGCAGAAGTTGAACAGCTGTTTTTGGCCAGCGGCTTGTACTGGCTCTAGCCGTTTGAGGCAGTGTTTCACTGTAAGCCCTCTGCAATGACATGAAATGTGAACATAGAGACAGCAAAAAGGCCCCCTGTCATTATCAAGTTAAGATACAGAAAGCATAGGCTGACTTCTTTTGTCTTGTGCTATGAAGAAAATACTAAGATGAATTAAAATTTAATGTCTCGATGTAAAGTATTGATTATAAAGCATAAACTGAAAAACAACAGTGAATTTGTTGTGATTCTTCAAGAGTGAACTATAATGTAAGTAATAATTATTGTGATCGAACTATGGCGTGAGTTTTACCAGAAAAATTGAGTTTAAAATAATTTTTGGCTGTGGCTAGTAATTACTCCATTAGAGACGGAACACGCCATTGTTTAGCGGATTTTCCTTGTGAGTGATTTATTGAAAAATAATGATTTACGGGTGTCAATAAAACGTTCAAAAACTCTTAAAAGAGAAATAGATTATTTAATGTATCTGATGTATCCGGTACGGATACCCCTGAGATTAGTGATTATTAAAAGAATCTTGAGGCTCGCCGACGTAGACAACGCTGTGGATAGCAAAGGTACGTTAAGGATTCCACCCTTTCATCCATTCGATGGTTAATATAAATATTGAAACAATAAATAAAATAAATATGTTCCAAATGTCGCACCAACGCGTGCGTTCTTGAGTAGAAAAAGCCGTAAATCATTCGTTGTCTGTTTAATGTTACGGATACAAATTTCATAATTTTTTTTATTCAAGTTTTCATGGTATAGCCATTGATCACAAGTAATATAAGATCTCTGACTTAACCGATAAATTCTCTAGTGGAGCAGTCGAATTATATTTATCTGGACTATTTTATAAATAAAATATGGAATTTAAATACTATTTCACAAAGGTTCAACCAGAAAATGTTAATTTCCATAAAACATAACCTAAAATATATTCATTTCGATTAGTGCATCAGCACTGCCAACTGAAATAAACGAAACCCAAGAATTACATACATTTCGATCTTCTGTTGTTATAACAGAAAACTAGTTTATAACCTCAAATACATTAACATAAAGAAACAATAATATCCTTTCATCTAGAAAATAAATTAAATATTAAAAAACAATTGCTAAAAATAGAGCTGTCAAATTGAAATGGAGTATTATTTTCATTGTTAATCGATTGTAATATGCAACAAATTGCTTTTCAGGATTTATGGGATACATTTAGCGATTCTGACCCAGGATAATTTGTACAAAACAAAAGAATAACCAGATAATAATTCTTATATGATAATTTAACGTCTCTATGTATGAAATGATCATATGTAATCCGTCTACCAAATTTTGGACTGCTAAACTAGGAGATTTATATGCTGTAGTGTATATTTCTTTGGCAGCAATGTTATCCACTGCAGTGCTTGCGTAATTTCGGCTGATGTTTCATATCAATCAATTACTGCTTTGGAGTATTATAATGCTACACCACTCAGTGTGATCATTTTCTCCTTTTAATTGATATAATCACTAAAAGCGCTTCTTGTACCTTTGAGCGACTAAAAATATTGTTTTTTCATAAAAGCTGTTTCTTTCGTAGGATGAGTTGTCTTTTGCCTGGTTTATGCAGACAGATTATTGTAACAATTCAGGAAAAAAGTGCTCTAAGGAACTATTAATTACACAGCAGGGTTTATCCGTTACAAATCAGACATTAACTTCGAAATTATTTCATATACCATATAAGATTTACTACCTGGTCATGCTTTTGGTTAGTCAGTGTCGCCAACTATACTTCCATAAATCGCTTAAAAACAATTTATTACATATTACAATCGATTAACAATCAAAACTCAAATGCGTAATGCTTTGGTGATGTCAAATGATGAAATTTAAACAACTCAAAATTCTATACCAATTAATACAATAGAAAATAGAATGAATGTGTGGAATCAATTCAATGATTTGTGTAATGAACGGGGATATGAACTGTTGCACAATTTATTTGAGATTATCAACTGGTTTTGTGTTGTAATAACAATAGAAAATCTAAATACATGTAGATAATTCCTGGATTTCGTTTTCCTCAGTTGGCAGTATTGTGTAAGTCAAACTGTACTAACCGTAATGGTAAATCTTGTCGGTCGGGGTGGCTTAGCTGTTAGAAGCTGGCCTACTGATCCCAAGGTCGTGGGTTCAAATCCGGCCCGAACCGATGGATTTTAAGTGCGTTTAAAAACGACAGCTCCATGTCAGTAGATTTACTGGGATGTAATAACTCCTGTGGGACGAAATTCCGGCACACCGGCGACGCTGATGTGATCCTAGCAATTGATAGCGTCGTTAAACAACAAAATAATTTGACCGGAAAAGCCTTCTGAGAATAACCTTAAGTCTGAAATGAAACATTACATTGGCATAAAAAAGAAACGGATTTATTAAGAATTTGCGACAATGGCGCAAAATTAGCTAAAAAAATCTTCGCGCCTTATGATATTACTTGTGAAAGAATATGTTAAGTAGTATTTGCGTAATAAATAAGAGAGGCAGAAATGGAAGTGTTCTATCACACGTTAATGCATAGTAATGAATATAACCTACGGGAGACTTCAATGCTCGGGTAGGAAATGACAAAAATACAAAACAGCAATGTTGTGATGGAAATCGTGGTAGAAAAAACGATGAACTTATAGCACATTAGTAGAGCTGTTTTGGATTTCTTACTATGTAAATTCGTCCTTTTTTTTATTTATTTAACATCCTGAACACGAGAAGACATGATTTCAAAAAAACACCAAATTACTACCTTCAACTGCCACTATTTTCTGCACTATATAGTACCTTTTCAATTAACAGCAGATTGAAAGTCATGTAATAATTTACACATTTAATTTGGTCACGGTCTGGTGCACTTATCCGTGCCTTTTTAGGGTATTCATAATGAAGACCCTTTGTCTCGCTTGCCGAAATTTAACCAGTTGCTTAAGGAGGGATTCTACTGAGTTTTTAATAAAAGATGATCAAAAATTTGAAATTTTGATTCTGTCATAACATCATGCCCCAAACGTTCCCCCACATGATGTTTATCATGCGAGGCCATTTTTAAAGGTCCTATACAGCGCTGCATGTAATTACGTCACACCCACCCAATAAAGTTAGAGACGCAACAGAACTCACTTTTTCGGATTTTAATGTTTGAATTTCACTCCTAATGTGGTCAGTGCGCGAAAATATACCTCCATTCTGTGCTAGCATCTTCCGTATGTATGCTGCTGGCAAATTCTAATGCTGGTAAAACTTACGAAATCTTAAAAACAGCTTTTTTCTCAAAACAACATTTATTATTACTCAAAATGCTTCAGGTAACGAAATTTAATTCAAATCTCCTTGGAACTTTGTATGTTTTTAACACACATAATGTAGATAAAGTTTGCTATGGATATAAAAATGTGTACATTACAGATTACAATAAAAGTTGTCAAAGTATAAAAAACAGAAAAATATTAATTTTTTTTAAATGCTGACATAGTTTTATTAGCCTTAAAATTACATACAGAATATTGCCCATATAAACTTTTGTTTATACACCCATAGTGGCAGCATTAAAAAGTTCAGAGAAATTATTTGAATATTTTGATGCGAAGGAGGTTTTAAATACACAGTGGAAGGGAACTTATTACATTCCTTCTAATGTGTGCTTCATAGAAGCATTAAAAACAAAAAGGTATATTTGTATTTTGTTCTTTGATCATCCGATTTCAAAAATGTTCGCTGAACTCTGTCACAGATCGTGCACTAGCTGAGGTTAAAAGTACGTAATTAAATTCAAAGTGCAAATGCATAGAGGGTTAGTGTGTTCCACTATCTAGTGGTAACAAATATCTTAGTTTGCCACAAGACTACAAAAATAAAACGGAGTAAATGTAAAGCTAAATAGATTCGTTGGAAAATCCGAAAACACAAGATTAGTGTACTATTAGTGCTAATGTTGGCATAAATAAATTGCTAATGCAAGGAAAGAACGCAGATACTAAGGAAAGCAGGACCGAGATAATCCTAATTTCTTCTTTCTGTTTCAGTTTGGCTTTCCAATTGTGTTGGAGTAATTTAAAATTTAGTATTTATTTAGTAGTCTTCCCCTGTTTGTGATGGAGAGATTCTGTCTTGGACAGAATAGAAAAAAATAAAATCTTCCCCATACTTTAAGCTTCCGTTCTGAGTGTATTGTACCACGTTATTCTGGGCGTGCCACGTCTTCTGTTTGATATCTGGGGGTTCCCTTCTAAGTGAGTGACCAATCCATCTCCATTTCGTATATTTTATTTCTTTCGCAATTTCATATTGATCTGATATTTTCCACAGAGCTTTATTTGATATAGTTTTTGGCCACCATAGTCCTAAAATGAATCTTAAAATTCTATTTGCAAACACCTGCAGTTTCTTTTCTACTGATTTGGTCACCTTCCAGGTTTCACAGTCACGCAGTAGATGTTACATTGGTATTAAAGATTCTAATCTTAAGTTTCAAGGAAATTTGTTTGGATTTCCAAATGGAGTTAAGTTATATGAAGAAGAATCTGGCTTTTCTGATTGTGGCATCTACATCTTCATCTGATTCTCCTCCTTTTGATATAATACTTCCCAAGTACGTAAATTCTTTGAACCCTTCTATTTTACCTCCATCCAAACATAAGATTATCTTGTGAATTTCCATTTATGTCTAAGAACCTGGGGGCCAACATATAGATGTCACCACATATTCTAAACTTTGCAATCTTTCATTTAAGCCCCACTGTATACCTCGACGTTGGACCGTGGGACATCAGCATTATGCCCGTATATTTATAAACAGTCGTGAGTATTTTATGAATTTCCTATCAAATGCAAATGAAAACTCTTAAGAAATTTTCCATCCTGAAAACAACGTCCATTTTGGAAGTATTCCCCTGAACGCAAAAGAAAACAGCGATGAAGTGATTGAAAGGTTTTAGTAACGACAGCTAAGAGAAGAAACTGGAATTTTAACAACAGCAAGTGAATTTCACTCACCAATTCCAGGCCACGCTTGTTTCAGTTTCACTTTCTTCTGCCTGCCATGCCGGCAACCCAAAAGGCTTTGCTCCAGCGCGGGTTGTATATTTTAGGGCGAAACCAGTTTCTCCAGATACAATTATTAAGAAGTGGTCAGGTGCAGGGGGAAGGGGGCGGGAGGGAGAGAGAGGCTTGCATTCCGTTGAATGCTGGTCCTCCAGCGATAGTCTCGCAGCCCGACGGCTTCAAGGTTGTTCCCGTAGCAACGGCTCCTCGCTGGCAAGCTTCGTACTGTGCGTTTTTTCCGGCTCACTTGCGTGCGTGTGTTGTGTTTCTAACTGAAATGTATCTTGTGTTACATAGGTGTTAGTGTTCATGTAGTGTTTGTTACTCGGGTGGTTGCTGCTACGCCACTGTTGGTTCAAGGATTACACATAGGATTACCACTTCTTCACTTGGTGAGTAACTTAGTTCTTGCATCTGGAATACTTGGGGCTTTCCTTTAGGAGGGATGGAGTATCTCTGCAATATTCCTTGTTACTGTGCTTCATTTTGAGATTAATATCTTCAATATACTATACCGACAGTATTATACTTGTCAAGAAAATGAGAACTTCGATGTGCAACGGTCCAACGAATTAATTCACCCATAAATAATCTGATATACACCATTCACATGACTTTCTCTACTCCATATTCTACAAAATAGTCTTATTTCGTTATTCATTTACAGATTTTGTTGCAAATATGACATACACAGTAAGCGGCTGTCAACTCTTCAAAGCCGGTCGCCGTTATGACTTTGAAAACGTGTGTGTTCATGCACACGAAGAGAAAGAAAGAAAACAAAAGCAAAACAAAAATAGAAGAACAGCAATTTTCAGCTGAGAAAAGTGTAAAGTATTTAAAGACAAATTATGTGTTTTACCAGATTAAGAAATGTTCCATCTATTAGGATTTACTATGTTGAAGTGATGACAATATTTGAGAGCTTCTAGGTTACTCAGGAAATTTAAGATACACATTTCAGTTGTCATAAAAACTCCTTAGACATGTACTATTTTAATACAATTGTTAGAACCATTTTGAGAAAATAAAGATGACAACTTTTCTATAAAGGATAGTTTGTAGTGGGAGATTTTCTTCAAAATCTTCAGGTGTGTCCTTGGAAGGACCTGAACTTATACACCTAGTTTAATAATATACAACTTTTCTTTTTGAATTAATATTATTCTTAGACACATGCACGTTTACTATTTCTAAAATATTTTTCGGTTCTTAAAATACGTATATTTAGTGAGGTTATGCCATAGAACTTTTGGGTGTAATACCAAAAAGCCTAAATTTAAAGGGATACTTCTAGATTTGCTGGCATATTGCTGTGCTTGCTTAAAGAAAAGGGTACTTACCCGTGCACACTAGAGGGCCGCTTGTTTGACGGGTCGTTCATCACCCTCTCAATGGGATGTATTTTTGAGCCTGGAATTGTTAAGCACTTCCGCGCGTCTTTGTAGTTTGTAGCCTTCTGTAGTTTCGTCATTTCATCCCCCCTCCTGGAAGGTTGGTAGTCGCAAGATATCTCTGTAGGTCGCAGTTTGCGAGTGAGGTTTTCCCCTTTATTGTATTATCTATACCTATAAATTGTAATAAGCAAAAATGCTAAAATCCAAAGTAAAAGTAATAAGAATAAGCATATGTGGTTAATAAACACATTATTGCTTGCATTTTAACAAAGAAGTTTCTTAATAAAAGCATCTGTCATGTTTATTCCAAATCAAAATGGGCACTTGTAAACATTCCATGGCTGTAAAGGTCCAGAAAACCTGCTTTTATTTAATTTTGTATGCGGTTTATGAACATACTTGACAATTCAAACTTAACCCTAGCAATTATTAGAGAACTTTTAACACCAAAGGGGGTGTTCCTTATGACCGGCACTGGTAAGCATATGTCTGAGTATTTTATAAAACTAATTTATTTTAAAATTTGGCATTATATTTGTTATTTCTATAAAGGTAATATTTAACATTCTTTAAGTATTTATTTTTTAAATTCTTGCATGAATAACATTATGTCGAGGGGGGTACTTTATGACCACCTTGACATTTCATTGTTTCTCAAAAAGACCAACAATGAAAACTTTGAAACAATTACGTAATTCAGTAATAGAAACAGTGATTGACAATAACTCTTAATTGCGTGCCTTTAATAAAAAAATTAGAATACAGAAGGTGGACAAAGTACCCCTTTGTTGGTATTGTTATGGTTAAATAATACCACCCTACTTTTAAATCATTTAAATTGTTCGATGTTCAAGACACTGTAAATTGAGATAAACTTGAAATTTTAGTGTAAATGTTTCAAAAGCATATTTGATTAATGCACTTTTGGCTTTCCGCTTCTTTTGCGACTGTTATATTTAAGCTAATCTTAGTTTGAGGTATTTAAACATTGCCGTTACGCAGGTCTCAGGGATATAATATTTCAAGGTAACCTGCTGGTTCCTTAGGGGTAATTTAGATCTCCTTGGAGGTTTTCCGGGTTGCACGATTCAGATGAGAGAGGTTTGTGTGCGACGATCATAATTATATCCCATTTTTATAGGTCAGTGCATTGGAGTAGACACTTGAAGATCTGTGTTTCAAAGCTGAAGGCAGGGCGGTAGGCCTTCATCAAGAAAGGGCTGTTATTATTACCAGGGCCCAGATATTTATGAGATAAATATGTTAGAAATATCAAGCACTTATGAGCGAAAAAATAGGCAACATAAATATGACTTACATTTTTTTTCGGTGCATTTTCCAAATGCTCAAAAATTTAATGCTGTTTAAAGTAACATTATATTGGAAATCTACTTTAGAAATCTACCACATTCAATAATAAATAATATTAATTTTATTGTTGCATTTTGAATTTAATTGCTCAATCCAGAGCTAGCCCTCACGTCTGCACAGAATGAAACAAATGTCACATTTTGAAGGGCGATCAGAACGAAGAAATACAGTAGTAAATTAGAAACATTTTAAATTTTTCAAAAAGGAACGATCTTATATTTGCAGGCAGTATTGTAACGGGAAAAAGGCCTAATATTATCAACAATTAGGAGATGTGAAAAAACGTTTTTGGGACGACCGCAATACTGGAAGAGAAATATAAAAATATGACAAAATATGAAAATTTAAGAGAAAATATGACTATAACATGAAAAATGATAAGAAAATTACAAAAAACTTTAAGAAAAGCCAAAATGACACTCGTGAATTGTATAATCTTAATCACAATTTGATAAAGTCGTGATATATATTTGTTTTATTCATTTCTAAATTGACCCTTGTACATCCTTTGACAGATTTTAGGAAACGCATTTTTGCTGTTTGTGTTTTACTTCATTCTCAAAGGTGTAGCAATATAGATTTACAAAAAATGTAAAACCAAAATAAAAAAATCACTCTTTTATAAATGAAAGAATAATAACAGTTCAGCTGAAAATACAGGCAAAATGGTAATTCTTCGAATTTACGCCCCAAATGTTAAAAACCAAGAAACTAAAACATTTTATGAAGACTAAAAAAAATCCTCGATAAATACGAAGAAGAAAATAACGATGGCTGAAATGACCTCTCGGAGCGTGTCGTTAGCTACATTGCATTTGTATTGAAGTCCATAGAGAAAGAAGAATAAAAGGTAAATCTGTATCATCCCCGATGATGACCAAAAGAAGATTTTCTAGGCGAGCTGTTCGTGCCGTACAGAAGAATTCCTTTACAGTCGGATGGTCTCTAATAAAAAACATGTTATTCATGCAGCCTCCCTGTTGCTCATAGCCTTTATTCACTTCCCCGACGAGGGCGGGTCGGGAGGGGAGGGAAAAGGGGCGCTACATGCAATTCCGAAAGAAGTTTCCCTACTTGAAACAGGCCACTCTTATAAATGGTTCCTAGCACTTGAGATCGTGTTAGTACCCAGATGGCTTTTAAAAAGGCCCGTGTAATATTGCAATCTCTCTTGTACGCTTGGAGTTCCTGCTGGGATCTGCTTGATGAATGATAGTCTTGCAAACTCGGCGAAACTAAAGTGCATAGAACACTGCTTTTCTTCATTACGGATTACATCTGTACAAATCAATAGGACAATTCGCTGTGGAATATATGGTTATGAAAATATTTACACTCATCTGTACATTAACATTTTGTTCTTACGAAAGCTAATTTTTCTAACTTTTTGTTTTTCGTTTTCTCTACTGCCTATAGTAAGGAAAGGAAGTATTGTATTCCATGTCGAGGTTCACCCAAAATATATCTTTTGAAACCTCCTAAATTAAAAAATAAATTACAAAAAGTCCACGTGTGTGTGTGTGTGTGTGCGTGTGTGTGTGTGTGTGTGTGTGTGTGTGTGTGTGTGTGTGTGTGTGAATAGCATAACTCAAAAACGAAAAGTCAGTTAAAATCAAACTTAGTGTCGAATCTTTAAGATATTAAACTTAAATGCTACGATTTTAAAGAAAATTCCTCCAACCTAAATTACCTTTACATGGAAAAGTTTTCGAAAATTAATTTTTTTTTAAAACGACTAACGATTTTAATTAAAATACCATGTGTTGAAGATATTTTTATGATAAATTAATTATATATTTTGAATTTTCTGGCTATAGCCCATGCAACCTTGTTTACTCTAAACTACTTTTCCATAACTGTGAACCGCAAGAGATAGACCAAATCTTAGTCTACATGAATTTAGATCTCGTTAGACAAAATTTATGTTAAATTAATTTTTTTTTTGTGAAGTGAACTTTTTTTATATATATTTTCCTCGCTATTTGTCAGAATTTTGCAACTCTTATAGATGTTTTCAAATGGGAGGTCGTTAACTTTTTTATCTTTGTCATGCAAAGGGAACTGAATTGCAAAGTCATAACATTTGACTATCGCTCAAAGCCTACTGTATTCTTGCACTTACAAGAAAATTACTAAGATAATTTCTATAAGCTTTTATCTGGATTAACATGAAGTAGATAGAACAAGCTTTTATTGGAATATTTTGTCGAAGAATGGGAGTGTAAGGCATCAGATTTTTAACTAATATCGTTCAATTAGACAAAAGTGATACTGCCAAGAGCTTTTCAGTCACCAAACAATTATACACGCCGATGCATCACAATAAAACGATATCTGCTGAATTCTCCACACAAACGGAAAAGTAATAATTTCTCCCGGCTTGCGTGCGGATGGATAAAAAAACTCACGAACGCAGACTGAGCTATGTGTCATGTATGGCGAATAGCAAAAACGAATCGAAAGCTGTTACCATTTTCGGAATGTAATGTTTGACAAGAGTAATGCATCTTAGGGAGAAAACTCACATGGCATCGTAATTCTTTGGTTTTATGGCACCGATGTGCTCCTAGCAACTTACAGATTTAGTGTTTATAGTCCTGTTGCTATAAAAGCTTCGAGCCGTCATTCTGGAGCGCTTCCCCTACAAAGGAATTCCATTGGGAGCAGCGATTTCTTTCCTTGTTCGTAGTTTAAGGTTTATAAGGTGGGATGGTGAACGCCACTCCAGGGAAAATGCGGCAATGTGTATACATTAAGTTGATAATGTAATTATTGTCTTCATAACAATGTAACAAGATTTCTATTGGCCGCCTCTGTGGTGGGCGGGTAGTCAGTCTGCCTCACATTTAAAAAGGCGCAGGTTCTAATCTCGATTGGAATCACCAGGGCAAACGTCGGATAACTAAGTCTTGTTTCAGCATTTAGGGCACTATTTAATTTGTGGAAATAAAAAGTAAATATTTTTGCAATTAAAAATTGACCATAAATTTTCTGTGTACTTATTTTTACTTTTTCTGCTACGTACAGTATGTAGAGGAGGTATTGTATTCCACCCAAAAATTCCATGTCGAGATTTCACTGAAAATATATGTTTTGAGGCCCCCTGAATCCAAAGAAAGCGTTTTAAGGAAAAGGTCCTGTGTATGTTTGTCTCGTCGGTTAAAAACCAAAGCTGATATTTAAGTTTAACATCTTTTAAGGATCCGACACGATTCTGAAGAAAAACCCTCAATCCTAAACGACCCTTTCCATGGGACATTTTTCGAAAATTTTGATTTTCTCGAAAATGGCTATAACGATTTTTATTAAAATGTCATATATTTGAGATATTTTGATCACAAATGAAATGTATATCTTGAATGTTTTGGCTATAGCCCCTGTAGTCGTATTTGCTCTGGACGACTTTTGCATAACTGGTAAACCGTTAGAGATAGACCAAATCATACTATACAAAAAATGTGGATCTTGCTAAAATACACAATTTATGTCCAAATAAATTGTCTTGTAGGTTGAACCATTTCGGAGATATCCCTCTGAAAACTTAAAACTTTCGTGAAATGGAACATCGTTGTTCATTTTTTATATGCTAAGTGCGCAAAGAGAACGGAATCTCAAAGCTTTAAAAGATTTGACTATCGCACAAAGCCTACTGTATTCTAATATTCCCCTTGCACCTACAAGGAAATAAGCAATAAGATAATTTGTACAAATGTTTATCTCAACTAACACGAAGAAGATACAGGACTAAGAGTTTGTCAGAATGATTAGTACAAGAGAAGTGGGCGTCATGTGAGTGCAACATATTACATTCTTTAAAATAAATATCTTAACCAAAATATGTTTCCCAGTTTGTAGATATTGTTCTGTAAAAGAAAGTTACTAAGTGTTATTCTTCTGTGTGTAATAGGCTTTCTTTCTGAAGTTAGAATTTCGCGAAACACAAATCCTAGAAACTATTTAAACCTTACCACTACTTCTTGACATATTGACCTCGGTACACCTAACAAACTGGCAAATTAACGTACGATAATCGAAAAACATTCATTAAATGGAACCTGTGAGTAAACAAACGTTGTTTACAAACATTGCCAGCAACCGGAAATTGCGTGTGCAACCATGATTTAACAGCCTTTTACAAACACACTGCCGAAGGGTTCCAAAAGTTGGCCGTCCAAACATTAAACACTTCTATGACAGAGTGAAATTGCTAAAAAAGCTGACATGGCATTTTGCTGGTACCCTTAGAGTCAAGACAAATCCTGCAACTTCATAAATATTATACGCAAATAATATTTCTTTCAATTTTTTAAAGTTTATACCTGCATGTGCCCTTAAAGGATGTTGAACTTTAAAAAAAATTGGAAAATTATCACTAGTAATACAAACCCAGCGTTAACCCTTCATTGACCAAGCGAGGTGGCTCCGTAGTAACGAGAGATTCGCATTTGGGAGGTCCCGGGTTCAAGTTCCGGAGAAGTCATGACTTTTATCATTTCTCTCATGATAATGTGTTTCAAGGCGACGATGATAGCCGTGTTGCGGTTGGTCGGTGGTTTATCCATCCTAATCACGGCAGAGCAGGCCGGTGTGGCCCTTTGTGCTTTGAATATGACCTTCAGAAGGGAGGGATGAGGGAGATGCTCAAAGGGTGAATAGCTACTAGACACAACGTGAGAAGCCCAATCAAGGCTGTTTTTTTTTTTTTTTTTTTTTGCTCTGAGGAAGTTAGACTCTTATAATTTTTTTATTACTATTTTAGACCAAACTATAAATGGGCATTTTCCAGGAACTAGAAATAAAACTTTTTCATTTGTGAGATGAAAATACCTTAAACATGTGACTTTTTAATTGAAATCGTTACCTTTTTTGACAAAATCAAAATTTTAGAAAAAAATTTATGTAAGGGTAGTCCGGAGAGGAGAAGTTGAACTTAAATGCCAAGTTTGATATTTAAGCAAATTTTCATTCTTTCATTTTTACTTTCTCTACTACATATAGTAAGCAGAGGAAGTATTTATTCCACCCAAAAATTCGATGTCGAGATTACACCGGAAACATAAGTTTCGAGGCCCACTGAATCCAATAAAAGCATTTTTAGAAAAAGGTCCGTGTGGATGTGTCTGTAGGCGTGTGTCTGTGGGCAGCATAACTCAAAAAATCTGATGTGTTGCACTCACATGACTTTCTCTAATCTTGTACCAACCATTCTTACAAGCTCTTATTCCTATATCTTCGTGTAAAGATAAAAATGTTTAAAAATTATCTTATTGCTTATTTCCTTGTAGATTCAAGGGGAATATTAGAATAAGGTAGGCTTTGTGCGACAGTCAAATCTTTTAAAACTTGAATATGTTCTCTCTGCACACTGAACATATAACCAATGAACAACAATGTTCCATTTCACGAAAGTTTTAAGTTCTCCGAAACTCACACACATAACAAGGAATATCTCCGAAATGGTTCACCCTACAAGAAATTTTATTTGCAAATAAATTGTGTATTTTAGCAAGATCTACATTTTTTATATTATGATTTGGTCTATCTCTAACGGTTTACCAGTTATGCAAAAGTCGTCCAGAGTAAATACGACTACAGGGGCTACAGCCAGAAAATTCAAGAATTGTTAGTATAAGAGTAGAGAAAGTCAGAGTTTTGAGTTATGCTAGTCACAGTCAGACAGACCTTTTTCTGAAATACTTTTTGAATTCAGGGATCCTGAAAGCAGACATTTGTGGTGAAATCTCGGTATCGAATTTTTTGGTGGAATACCTACTATAAGTACGTATTAAAGAAAAGTAAAAAAATACGCGGATACCTACTGTTCTTTCCAACTTTATTTTCTGGAAATGTGAAATTACTTTCTTGGCAGTTGCTTATGTACTTGCAAGATATCATCAAAAAGATAACAAATAAATAAAACTGAAAACTAAACAAACATCTATTATTTCGCTCTGAAAATGGCTTTTATTACTAGGAAAACCAATTTACTGCAGAAAATAGTGTTTACCGAACAACGTACATAATATCGCATTGCAGATACTGTATTTATACAGCGTAAACCCATTAGAACGTAATATCAGGCAAGCAAAGTTTATCTTTTTCAAACATAAATTAAACATATCGTGTGTAATACAAGTATTTTAATGCTATTAATATATGCTGTGTTTAACACTGATACGATAACTGATTTTGGGGTCATGCCCAGTGTGCATAATAAATTCAGACTGGTGCAAAAATATATTTACAGATGTGGCCACATATCTCTGGCTAAAATAGTAGCATATTTGATAAGCAAATAATCAAATATATTTGAAATTCTTGCTAGTGAAAAACAGTTTCAGTAGTGCGTTGCCTAACTCGCTCTTCGGGAGTTGTTTTAACACATAAAAAGGGTCTGAAAGTCTTTCCGGAGGAGTAATTAAAAATTCACGCTGCTATTCCCTCTGCAAATAAGTTCTAGAACCAGTGCTTTTTCACTTCATCACTATGTACTAACGTCTGAACCTTTTGCAGCAAAAAGACATAGGAGAGATATTTTAATTTCAGCTGTAGTTATATGCATTAGTTCAGTGTTTTTTATTCAGGCGCCTTTGCCAACTTCATGACCCATTTTCTATATAAAACAGCTTGAAGTTGTGTTGGTAAAAGGTAAGATTTATGAATAGTTTATTTGTAACAGCAAAAAGCTGCTGTTTAATTGTTGTAGATTAAAGATATATCTTAAATAGTAGGTAGTTTATTTGTGGTTGTCTAGCGGCAAGCAACCTGATATTAACGAAAAACTTGCTATATACCAAAATTATTTTTTGCACTTCTGTTACCCAAATATGATTAGATATTTTAAAACTAGTTTGTGGTTTAACTACATGGGACAAAGCAGGCGGATGGCTGATAATACATGGAATGAAGATGGAACACCGTTGGAATGAGATGGCGGGGGAAATCGGAGAACCCGGAGGAAACCCGTCTGTGCACCGCTTTGTCCGTCATAAATCCCACATCCACCTGGGATCGAACCCGCACCACTTTGATGAGAGGCGAATGGTATAACCACTTGGTCATGGCGCGGAAGTGCTCATTGATATAAAAGTGAAAAATAATGTTCGGAACATGTATAGAACCTTTTTGCCCATGCTTGGTGATTCTAGAGCTGGGATGTCCAACCTTCTCTCTTTGAAGAACCTTACGCAGTGAGCGGCTATATCCCACCCCACTGCTCAGTCAGAGGAACAAACAGTCAGTAACCAGTGACGGCCGCAAACAGGCGATTCCATGTTCGTTTCTAAGTCATACCTTGAATTTTCTGAGAGTGTACTCAGAAGACCTCTTCATTCTGTATAGTTTTTGCACAAATGATAAACAGAGAGACAAAAGCTTACTAAATAAAAATGTGAACCTCGTTAAAACACACAATTTATGTAAAATACTTATTTTTTATTTTTACTGCACCATTTCCGAGATATTCTTTATTTGTTTGAATTTACCAATAGGAAATGCTATTCGTTTTCTTTTCATTCCTTGAGTTTGCAAAGAGAATGTAACTTCAAAGGCATTGCATAGCAACCAGCTCTTAAAACATTTCACTATCACTTAAAGCCTACTCTATTCGCCTTGTACCTACAAGAAAATTCGCTGTAAAGTGATTTCTGAAAATGCTTATGACGATTAAAATGTAGATAAAGAAATAAACATTTGCAAAAATAATGTGTATACACATATATTTGCGAGCAGGGTTTCTCAAAATTGAAGTAAATGCCAATATTAACTGAACTTTTAATGTGTTTGACTTGAGTTTGTCTGGAGAGGGTTAGAACTATCGAAACTGTTCGGTTATTAAGGAAACATCTAGCAGCATGCAAGGAACATATATAGAGTTCAGCTTTTACACCTTAACGTAAGCACATTTACTGAAGTTTCAGGGTGTCCGGCGAAGAGTTCCCACGATACCAAGTGTCTGGCATTGGATGACGTGATTTCTAATATTATCCGGAAGAAAATATGAGAAAATTAGGATTTCTGCTTTAATGATTTTAAGTTGTTATTTTATACACCTTTGCTACCTGTTGCGCTGAGAAACTTGTAGCTTTTATATTTAAAAAAAAAATAATAAAAAAAATAAAAATAAAAAAGATAAAAGAAAATCTGATGTGTTGCACTCACATGACTCTTGTACTAACCATTCTTATAAACTCTTATTCCTATATCTTCTTCGTGTTAGTTGAGATAAACATTTGTGGAAATTATCTTATTGCTTATTTCCTTGTATGTGCAAGGGGAATATTGGAATACAGTAGACTTTGAGCGATAGTCAAATCTTTTAAAGCTTTCATATTCCGTTCTCTTTGCACGGGCTAGTATATTATAAAAGATGAATAACCATCTCCCCTTTGACGAAAGTTTAAGTTCTCCAAAACTCACACAAATAAGGAATATCTCCGAAATGGTTCACTTCACAAAAAATATTCATTTGGACATAAATTGTATGTTTTAATGATATCTACATTTTTATACAGTAAGATTTGGTCTATCTCTTACGGTTTACGAGTTAGTCAACAGTCATCAAGAGTAAACAGGACTTCGTAGGCTATAGCTGGAAAATTCAAAATATACATTTCATATGTCATAAAAATATCTTAAACATTTTAATCAAGTTTGTTAGAGCCACTTTCGAGAAAATACATTTTTTTTAAAATATTTTCCTTGTAAAGGGTAGTTTAGGTCGGAGGAATTTTCTTCAAAATCTTCGTGTCGCACCCTTAAAGGATATTAAAGTGAAATAATTTTGGTTTCTAACCGACTTTTCGTTTTTGAGTTATGCTGTCCACAGACTGACACACGCACAGTGGGCCTCAGAACATATTTCCGGTGAAATCTTGAAATAGAATTTTTGGGTGGAATACAATACTTCCTCTACTACTATACGTATTAGAGAAAGAAAAAAAAAAGGAAGTTCTGGGAGTCACGGACTGTCGCTGTATTATCTCAATGCTCTATGCCACGCCTTGTGTGGCTGTAAGCAAGCGTCTGAGTTATATCTGTTCCAACCTCTTATAGAAAATTGGTAAATCCAATTAAAAGAGCCGATAAACCCTTTGGCTGCAATTCACTGAAAACATCAGCGATGTTTTAACAATCCAATATAAGTACGACTAGGTATATTGAGTATATACTACCCAGTGATCTTGAAAGCGCCGCCAAAGTACGAAGTTAAATAGTTTCTTAGATTAACAAGCTAAGTATTTTACCTTGTTACAGATAACGCTTACATGTTAATTTCGTTAGCTTTTATCCCTTTAGTATCCTGCAACATTAACGTATATTCAGTTTCTTATTTATTGGGCTCCAATGTGAGTGTGCTTTAATTGAATACTCCTTTTTTATTTCTTAATTTCAGTAAGAGTTCTGTCTCAAGATTGCACCCACCTTTGTCTTTAGAAAGTATGTCTCATATATTAGCAACATTTTGCCGCGGCGCCATCTTTGTGCTGCCTGTCCTATTGGTGTGTCTAATAAAGGTTAAAACGCATTCAACTGTCACCATGTCGAACGACGAGCAATGCAGTACGCATGCCCAGAAGTAAACAAGAGAGGTTAGAAAGCTCATACTCGTCTAAAACATGCCGGAACGTCAACATTGCGTCATAATGATAACAAATTAGCTAAAAACAAATGCCACATAAAATTACTTCCTCTCGACGGGATGATCGGTTTGATTTGATTTGTGTGGGTTTAAGGGCGCTCAACTTCTTGGTCATTAGCGCCCTTCTAAAATTCATGGCAATAGCCAGATATAAACTTGAATCAAAAATAAAATACTACTTAGTATCAAAGAAAAAGTACAAATAAACTTAAAAACAGCGGCAATAGCCGGATGTAAAACACTGTAATAAGTAGGTCAAAAGGCATAAACAAATATCTAAAATTTTAAATCCTCAAATTGATATTACAATCCACTAAAAACTTAAAAACTCTATCAACCGCGGTTTTATCGTCCGCTAGGACCTCTGCAAGTCTGGCAGGCAGCTGCAGAGAATCTCGAAGGTGCGCTAGAGAGCAACACTCCAGCAGCACGTGGCGAACCGACAAAAGGTTGTTACACAGCGGACATATAGGAGCAGGGTCCCTTTTAAATAGGCAAGGGATGATCGGGAAGACGTTTTCTAGTCAGAAGCAGATTTTTGAAAAAATGTATATAGAAGGATATAAGATACTCCAGTAATGATTAGAAAACATTCCTGAATACATTTAAGCTAGTATAAAATGTGTGAGAGAACCTTGTACATCACGCTGTCGAAAACCAAGGCTATCAATTATTTGCTGCCAAAGATGAGGACGCCGATTAACTTCACGTCTGCCAAATCTTGCAGTCTCACGCCTCACGGCATCGATAATGTCTTTCTTTGGCTTGAAAAATCACTTTCAACAAATGAAACTTGTATATTGGGTACCAAATCTTAGCCAGAAGTATTACTCGAAGGTTGTGCAAACTACAGCTATCAATCGAACGAGTTTTGGAATTAACTTATATCATTCATGCCTTCAGCTCGTGCATATACTGGAGTTCCAATCTAAGTCCATTACATTTAGCATACAACACACTTTTATTTCATAATTTTCTATTCGAACGATGTGATCAGAGATAGTTTATGCGTAGGCAAAGCTCGCCTGACGCTTGATGTAGCAGAAAATATTTTCTTATAATTAAATAAAGACGTTTATTATTTGGAACACAAAACATGGTCATGCTGGTTGCCCTTTCAACGTGAATGTAGTTGGCAATTACATGAATTCAACAGCTGCCCCAATTAACACAAGATAGTAAGCTTCAAAAGAGCTGTTTTCAACAATTTCGAGACAAACTGAAGTAATTATTTGTTATTTATTTGTAGAATTGGCCTCATAGTACGAAGTTAAGGAAGCTCCTAATCCAGTTTCGCGCAAACATTGGAATGCGCATGCGCACCGCGTAAAACGACGCCATTCACATTGGTAGTGCTGCAGTGTGCCGTTCACAGTGTCGGTTCCAAATGTTTAAAACGATCCACGAGTGCGTCAACAGTGAAACACAGTCTGTGATTCGGTTTTTGACAGAAAGGACACTAAGTAGAAAAAATAGAAAAAGAATGTAAGTAATTAAACAAAACAACTATCTATGATGGTTTTGTGTGTTTAAAACATTGGATCCTACTTTACTAATAACCCTCGTATATGTCTTCCCTTGGGCTTCCATTACCGGATTTTATAACACACTTCCCTTAACTTTGTGTTGCACATACTAAAATAAATGTCCACCGCGTAATTAACCAACTTGATCCTACTCGTTTGATCGGCAGCTCTTTACGTAACGAATTTCATTTCATGAGCCATTTTCATGGCATTTATACGTCATTGCTAATAAATACGTCAACAAATATATAAAAATGATTCATTCTCGGGGCGTTGGAATGCGCTTTCATTGTATTGAAGACTGGTTTGTTTAGGAACGTGGGCGATGAGATAGTTGAAAACATGCGGAATTCATGACGTCACGCAACATTTTAACATGTCATTCATTACAAGCAAGCACAGTATTATGTGCTTCGCGAATTCGCATTATACTACTTTAATGCATTTTGGAACTGTATGCGTTTGGAATATTGGCGATAACTTGTATTGGTTTTATGAAAACAAGGAGGAATTTACGTCCTGTGTCGTAGGAGGAATCTGCAGGCTGGAAAAGGAGTTACATGGCAGACTGTCTGGGAATAAGAATATAAAGCTGGAAATAAAATGGCAATGCACATGGGCGCAATAAAATATGTACGCCCAATGCATGCTAATCTGCTAAAGATGTCATGCTATATCTCAATATACAAGCTTCAAGGAGTATAAATGAATATATTTTTATAATTGGTACCTTAGTACTCGTATGTATCCAGTGTTAGTTTTTTTTTTTTTTTTTTTTTTTTTTTTTTTTTTTTTTTTTTTTTTTTTTTTTTTCCCTCTTCATCTAGCAGTCTTCCAAAGTTTCACAAACTTTACTATCGATATTTTTTGCTAGGTCGTAATTGTACCGCAAAACTGTCAACGCCTGTCGTATAGACTAACCGGTTCACTCCACACCTCAATGCGTGACCTACTGGCCTAGGTATTGTGAGGTCATCGGCCTTGCAGAAAGCATTGGAGCTGGTTTCGGTACACCATTTATTGTCTCCAGACAATAAATTAACCTAAACAACCTGAACACTGTTGCGATTGTTGTAAATTGCTTAAGAATTATAGTTAATTCTTTGGACAACGACAACCATTTCAACGCTCTATGAGGAAGTTTTTCCTCCCACCCAGTGATGCCAACCCTACCGTTTTTTGGTACATTAACTAAAATTGCATATTAGCAAACGATTTACTAAAATATTTTGGCTTTTTTGTAACTTTCTTCGCTTTGATTATTACTAATCAACGTCAGGTGTGATAAACTGAACTAAACTTCATGGTACAGCAGCTCATGGAGGGCAAATGCCTACCGACCCGACCTTCCGGCGTCCTGAGTGGGGTGCAGAAGTAGATGTGGGACGTGGTTAACGACCCGGGTCTCCCGGTGAGAGAATGCGGTCATTGCAGCCAGAAAATGGGGTTATGAGCAGAGGACCAAGAACGTTGGGATAGGAAAGGATGGGGAGGACTCACGTAAAATAAACAGTGAGATGTCACTCGTGAATAACGATGGGGTTACATTTAGTTTATTCTTAAATGTCAGTACAATGTGAAAATAACAAAAAAACACTATTGCAATATTCTAAAGCTTTGACTAAACAACTGGGTTAAGTGGATTCCAACATGTTTGCATGGAAATGTCTTTGGCTTCGTATTTCTTTTCCTTGGCAACAATGTATAAACAGCAGTTTGTTTTGAAACGTCACCTAGTTACTCGTATCCTAAATAATATACTGTAATTAAATACACTTTTACGGTGCCTTATTACGTCATTGCATTTGCAAGTTCAACTACTATTTTAATCTGTTGGTTCGTTTTATTTTGGCAGTCT
The DNA here is from genome assembly GCA_030765045.1 of Tenodera sinensis. NCBI lineage: Eukaryota > Metazoa > Arthropoda > Insecta > Mantodea > Mantidae > Tenodera > Tenodera sinensis. Next base: position 32,449,522 of record CM060968.1, read on the forward strand.
TATTTTCTATTAGAACTTCTACAAAAAGCCTCACTTGTTAGACACGTACAAGTCTGCAGAACTGTGTGTGCCACGTGCACTGAAGGTTTTTGTACAGAAGCTCTCTGCATGATTTAACACCAATCCCAGCTGTAAGGAACTTGGAACCTGATCAACTGAAGCTCCAGACTACACGACAAAATGAGAGCACCAAGAACTTGCATCGAATTTCACGGCTTATGATACCATTTGGTTCGTCCTTGAGATGAACATGATGCATGGGTTGGTTACCTTGTAAAGCGGGCGAGATGGATTGCATCCTCTCCCGCTTCTGTCTGGTTCTGCCTCTCTGGATGACTAATAAATTACATGCCACTGACTGTGTGCATAATCTTTCTTTGCACTCCTCGTTTGCAAAGATCATAAAAGCAATCTCTGAAAAAACACAATTTACGCCTACAAACACTTGTGTGCCTCTGTCTAATACAGACCGAGTTATTGTAGATTCAGTCCCAAGAACACGTTTTTAGATTGGCGGATTCTTGTACTTCGAGCCGGGATTGGTTGCAAAAACTTATATACAGACTTATCCTCCATGAACCCTTATTCAAAACGTACCTATTATTAAATAACAATTCAGTTCAATTGTGGTGTAAACTACATCTCGTAAATCTCAAATAACAGGCATCATAGCTTTTGCCATTTAAGTGACATTAAAGCGCCCAGCAAAGGCTTAAAGCTGTCTTAAAAGGCTAAATTACGCATCAAAAGTTTGCGAAGCAGCAAAGGCATACACGTTTTACGGTTGAATTCGCCATGTTCTTTCAGTCAATCGTCCAAATAGCTGAATAGAATTATAACTCAGGGACAACGATTCGCGTCTCGGCGTTGTACAATTTTTTTCTGCTCATAAAAACATGGAAACCGGATTCACAACCTAATTTTAAAGTCCCTGAGGGCTTAGGACATAATTTAAAACTTTTTCATTGCCTGAATTTTGTGATAGAATAGCCTTCGCACGATATTTTGTGCCATTCCTTCATGATGTATTCGCCAGACGAGTACGTTGATATGCTTATGATCTACGGAGATGCAAGAGCCAATGCACAATCAGCTAAGCATTTACACCGGGAAGGATATCCTAGTATACAACAATACCATAATGGAAATAAAACAAATGCGATTTAAAATAATCGCTTTAAACACAAGAATTGTTCAACCAATGTTGTTTGTGAATATTGTTGGGTAAAAAAATTAGTACATGCAGAGTATCCGAACTACTTTACAGTCCTTACATACTAATCGTGTGCTCGTTCCAACTGAGCTACCTTGAACTTCAGAAAAAAATATTCTATTTGCATGTAGATGTTAAATACTTGTATAGAACTTAACATAGAGGTTGAGGATTTCATGTTAGAGTATACAATGTGGATTACATGAAACTAGAAAATAAGGGGCAGTTGATTCACCTGGTATAAGGTTTTATTTCAATAAACAATAAAATGTTCAAAATTTTTTATATATTTTCTTCTTTAATTACATTTTTGCCTAAACAATTAAATTGAAACATTTCAGATCTTGTAGTCAGTTTACAAACATGCTGGCGAAAGAATTTTAACCAAAAATAGCAATTTTAAAAAATATATTAATTTTATAGAGTTTGTTTTAAAATAGTTTTAGGTATTTGTAATTTTTTAGGAATTTCATTCAAAGGTAACAAAAGATGCCACGGCTGTTTAGAGCAGTACATTTTGCACGTCCGAAAAAAAATTACCAGCTTCATTTATTATAGCTTTTTAGAAAAATGCACCTTAAGTTTTGAAAAGAGCAAGTTTCGTAAATGACACAAGAAAATACCCAGGGTTGCTGGCAGCCATATTAAATCTTGATGTCGATCCCCATTTAAATGCCCTTAAATGTCGAAGTCCACACAAACCGTATATGGACATACTCTACAGACTCGTAGTAGACGAAGCAAGATGTTATGATATAAGGATGAGACTTCGACGGTTAGCTGTCCACCACACATTGCTCCATCATGTGACTACCTAGTTAAAGCAACGTAAAATAAATAGAAGAAAAAATTGTGTTGAGACGAGATATTCTTGCCCGACCGTCATTTGTCTCTGTGTCCTCACTTGCTTCTGTTTTATTCTTGACTGAAATTTACTAGAAATAAACAGGTAAATGTATAGTGTTGAATACGGTGAAGATAGCACAAATTAAGATCATTTATCACGGAGAAAAACCAGTTTTACCAAGTAAAGAGGTAATAACATCTTCATCACTGCTCAATCTTTTAAGTGTAAAATATTTTCACCACCAAGCACATTTCTTCTGAGGTTTGTATAAATTTGGAAATAAAAACACGCACCCTTCACGCTATAATAATGGGCAAGAATAGGAAGGACCATTATTTAACCGAGAGAGAGAACAAAAATGGTCGTTTGGAATACTCGCCGTCTGGAGCCTCTGTTATGCAAATGAGGTGCAGAGTACATGCAAAGCCTGGGTTAGCATTGGATGCATTCCGCCGGGATTACGTGTACCAACCGACTGTTTGAACTAGCCAGCAGCAGCTTTTGATTATTTAATAGTAAACGTTAGCACCTAACTTGCCTCGCGATATACGAGTATTTATTTTAACTCTTTATGGCTGAATAGTGCCCTTTAGCTCAATGCGTGCGATAAAAACAGTGTCCGTTTGTTCGAATGATACCAGTGATGACCAGAATAGCTGGGCGAGGTTGCCTATTCTGGAGAAACATATGAAGCAACACTTCACCAAATATTTACTCCACAATAAATCCTGTTTCTTATAATGTTGTTCCGCTGACGTGTATTCTACTGAACTGTGTTTACTTCGACTGAAGTATGCCATTGAATGAGATTAAACAATTCGGAGCAAACTCATATGGAATATATCTTAGTATACTTGATGTGCTCTATAAAATACGTGACGTAATGACTATAGTACAAAGTTTTCATGGGGGTCAGTGCATTGCGCTCGCCCAACGTAAACACGAGAAGCGTAATCGGCAGATAACCAGAATCTTCTAGAAGTTCCGCCTTCTCGAACGTTCTGGGGCTCTGTAGAAATGTCCTTCGGCTACGTAGCCATGACTCTCGCAAGTCAACGAGACTATGACAACCTCCATCGAGTGCTATTACTACAAGGAGTTCGACATATTTTGTGTTCGATTCCGGAGTGGAAGTTGAACCAAGTCATCAATTGACAATCGAAACTGAGTGAAGAGACAATTGAAAAACTGGACGAAATCACGATATTAATACGGGTGGAATGGGTGCAAACATCTTTAAGGAACAACACTTTAAAACAATATGTTTGCAAAGGCAAAATAAAAAAAAATATCTGATGCGTTGCATTCACATGACTTTCTCTACTTTTGTACTAACTATACTTACAAACTCTCATTCCTATATCTTCTTCGTGTTAGTTGCAATAAACATTTGTAGAAATTAGCTTATTGTTTATCTTCTTGAAGGTACAAGGAGAATATGGGAATACAGTAGACCTTGAGAGATAGTCAAATCTTTTAAAGTTTCAAATTCCGCTCGCTTTGCACAGTTAATATATATAAAAATGAATAACAATGTTCCATTTGACAGAAGTATAGGTTCTCCAAAGCTCACACAAATAACAAGGAATATCTCCGAAATAGTTCAGCATTAAAAAAAAAAAAAAAAAAAAAAAAAAAAATCAGAAATAAATTGTGTATTTGAGCAAGATCTACATTTTTGTACACGTTTTAATCAAAACTTTTTAATCAAAATCATAGCTTTCTTCAGGTAAATCAAAATTTCCGAAAAATTTGCCATGTAAAGGGAAGTTTAGGGTAGAGCGATTTTCTTCAAAATCTTCGTGTCGTATCTTTGAAATACATTAAACCTAACGCTCAACTTTGGTTTTTAACTGACTTTTCGTTTTTGAGCTATGCTGCTCAAAGTCTGACACACACAAACATGGACTTTTTGCTAAAAGTGTTTTTTTCTTTTTTTTTCCAGAGGGCCTCAAAACATATTTCCGAATTTTTGGGTGCATTACAATACTTCCTCTACTTACTATACGTAGTAGAGAAATTAAAAATTGTGTTCCACAATAAACAACTAATAAATTGCCAAGTAAAAATCAACTTTTATACTAAAACACACCACAGAGTAATGTCTTTTACTGCGAATCTAGTGCTGAAAGGGGAAAAATTGCTGTTATTTCTTTCAGATCATGAACCCTTCCACACCTTCTATGTTTAAACTAGAATACGAATTTAGAGCGTGGTAATGTACTATTTGTGGCATGATTGTGAGAACAGACATTAGTGTTCATTCAGGGTGCAGAGAAGCCCAGAGCCTTGCCATTTAGACTGTGAAACGTCATCTAGCAGACGTTGTTGCCATAACAACCGTGACGTTATGACTAGTTGGTATGAGTCCATCATTGAAAGGGGTGTAAAGATGCTTCTCCCGGTCACTTATTGCTTGCGTTCAGCTTAAGTGAGATATTGACGCATGAGGTTTATAATTTAACTGCATGAAATGCCCGGTATTCCCCGCGGTTTGACTATTCTATCCCTACAACAATTAGGCTTACATTAGATAGTATAAAGAGCCCAAAATAAATAAATAAAAACATCGCGAAAACATGCCAAAGAAGTGTTGAGCTACCACAAATACCACAGGAACAAAAATGAGTAGAGAAAGCTGTGAGAATGTAAGACCTTGCATTTCTATGTCAATCATATTGACAATTATATGAATTCGTTGTAGAAGAGGGAGTAGGGAAAGAAGTGTGATTGTGTTTCATAAAAGAAAGGTGAACAGAGAAAATCGTGTAAATGTAATGTGTGGCATTTCTATTTCAGTCATAGAAAATTGTATGAACTGTACGTTGAAGGGTGAATATGTGGATTTAATACGTAAAAGAAAAACGAGCTATTCCTTTGGGTTTTTCCTAATGCTCTATTTCTAAACTATCTCATTATCGAGGCGAACAACTTAAAAAATTATTCAAATCGGTCAAACCATTTTCGAGTTTTTTGCGAGTCTAACGCGGGGTGATTGATTTATACATGCAGACTCATGCGCGGATCATGCTTACTCTCCCTGCGCGTTACATGGACTTTGTATCTACCGACACACCCCTTCACTTGCCGTGAATGTCGTACTCGTAGTAATGATGGATTGTAACGAGTTAAGTCTGTCTAAAAATATTCTTAAAATGTTTGAAAAGAGCGTTTGGGAGTCGAAGTATTTAAACATGCTCCTAGAAATAAATATTCTCGTCTTAGGGCATTTAGCGCTCGTATATTGGCAATGGTCTCTTCCACATACATTTGTGGACACTTTTTTTCGAATGAAGCAAATAAAACGTAAAAATGGAACTATTGTGTTTACCGCCCCAGAAGGGAGGGATGAAGTAAAGAATAAACCACACGCAGACAAGCCACCAAGACGCGCGGAAGTCTGAAACTACCTAGAGATGGCTAAGAATGACCCATCGACCATACAGCCCTCTAGTGATCACGGACTGTACTCTTTCCTTTGAGCAAGCATTCGTGCCATCTGTTGGGAACCGCCTTGCACCACGATACCTAAAAGCACACCAGTAAGAGAACTGAATGAAAGGGAAATGATACAGAGTAAATGTTAGTTCGGAAACCACCGAATTACCAGGGAAAACTACGAAAAACCTAAGGTCAGTCGTCGAGAATCAAAACCGCCACTTCTTGAATGCAAGTCCCAAACGTTACCGCGGAGCTAACCTCTCAGGCGGTTTCATCTATATCCCGCATTCGCAAGGTCGTGGATTCGATCCCACAGGCCGTACCACAAAAGAATTACTGTGCATCTTTAAATTAAGCCTAAATTAAAGTTAAAAGATTGTAATGAGCTACACCATCGCTGGATTTCGTGTAGATTATCACTTAATCTGATTGCATTTTTATGTTATCTTATGCACCATTTCGGTTTTCACTGTTTACTTAGCAAGTTTGTGTCACGATCGCTAATTAAAGGCAAAAGCGGAGGCCATAAATAAGAAAGGCCGACACGCGCAGAGGGGACCAGTCCTTTCTGATAGGAGCTGCATTCCCTTCACTAATTTTAGTTCATCCTGAATATATCTAACGAGTTCTGCAGTGCCGAAGCTGTAATTATAAGCATATTTAAGAGAGGAAACAAGAAAATTACGGATGTAGAATGTTAAAATGATAGTTCCAACCGATCATGCGCTAGAAACTTGTAACAAGAGATGGGAAAACGAGTAGAGTTGATTGCAAAAGTTACAAGTAATGAGAATTTTTTTTATTTTTTATTTCCGAGAATAATTAAGGATAATAAATGGGTATTCTCTCTCGGTAGTAACATTACAAACCTTCCGAACATTGTTATACTTTCCATAGGTTTATAGAGAAGGTTTCGAAAAACGGGGTAATTTGGCAACTCCGTACTTTATTTTGCAGTGGAGGACAATGAGGGCCTTTATTGGCTCTTTCTTTAATTTCTTCTTATGCTAACCTAAATAAACAAAATTCAAGTATTTACAGTTGTCGTACATTGTAAAAATATTAAACTTTTTCAATAAAACTGGAGTTTCATTTTTTTTAAAGAAACGGTTGCAAATCGTTGCAACTGCAGTCATATGTAACCCCGTCAGCTTCCAAGTGTGCCATTATACCGATTAATTTACTTGGACCCTCCCCTTCCTTTACCACAGGCAGTTGCTGGGATTCGTACTCGTGACGTTCGACTTTAAATGGTTGGCCAGTCCATGGTGTATCGCCTTAACCATCACGGCTATTCGAATCGGTTCAGCTAAGGTGCCTCTGAAAGGGATACGAAAACCGGTTTAGGAATTGGAGGAAGGATGGCATATGTACCAAAATCACTTGTCATTTAAATGGTTAATGTGTTTATGGCATTATAGGCACTGTATACACTTTTACTAGCGGTAATTAAATAGCTGCAAAAATCATTTTTGCGTAAACCCGCAGCCTTGGGAACCAGAAGCTAGACCACGGAGGGTGTGATGATTGGTAGTCGATGGATGAGACTTTCTCTCGACACACACAGCATTTTGTTCCAGCACTGTACAGAAAACGACAATCTAATTACAGCTGTAGACCGGAAACTGGGACGAAAGCCTTTGGAGTATGAAAGTGAACCTTGGAAACAAGTTTCTGATCTCTTCTTGCAAGACAGGATCACTCCTCGGGCGATATATACATCCCCAACATCTAGCGTCCTGCTGGAACTTGTCGTGCACAGCGCGTACAACCTTCCAGTAACATGCAGCATCGTTAATTATTCTTTGCATTTCATTCCTCCTAGCTAACAATCGATAGTATACTTTGACACCAAGTCTATGCCAACCTTATGGTAGCGAATTAGTAAACAGAATTAATACACAATATGACAGACGGTTATTTGCTTGAAAATGCAATTTTAATTATGAGCTTGTTACTCTTGTATAATTTGAAGACAAATAATGTATATAAAGATAAGATATTGTGACAAGCATAGTTGCTTTCTCTGCCACTTTATTACTCTTCTAAAACTGAATCACAAAAGCAGCCGGGAGGGTCCGTAGTGCTGACCACGTCCCAGCCTCCAGTTCTGCACTCCACTGGGGACGCAGTGGTGCGAGACGCAGTGGCCGGGCGGTAAGCCTCGACTCCAAAAGGACTGCTGCAATTACAATTTACAATTCGTCGTGACTCAGTTGTTCCGTCCTCTCGTTACCTCGACACATACTTCAATGTCTTTCTGCTCTAACAAACAGCTAGCTTCGACGATACACTCAAGCTTTAAAACTCAACACAATACTTAAACTCTCTCAACACTGAGTGTACACAACACGCTCTTAAAAACAATTTCAAAAGAAACTGGCTTCTCTCAGTACTACATTCGCGTATGTAGCCGAGAGTGACGTAGCACAGATTTTTCTCTCAATCCACCTGTTCATAAACTAGCCTGGGACGTGTACATTTCCTTGCATTGCTTGGAAACTCATTGTTCCGCCATGACCATTGTTACCTTGTTTACTCGCCGAGGTGGCGCAGTGAGGTAGCTAATACGGAGCATCTCTTCGAGACGCCCGGCCGCCCAGTGGTACGAGGTAGCTTGACCTTGAGCGGGCCTGACGAAATCACAATATAAAGTCCAGCAATGGAATTAGCTTACCTTAGAACCTGTGGAGATATTTGTATTAGTAACAGGACAGAATAATAAACAACATTACATCAATCTTTACTTCATACTAATCATTATAGTTAATAAGAGTAGTATGTTTGCAGGTTGGTAAGCAGCTTAAGTATGCGTGGCACACATAACCTATACGTGTTTATTTTCCTTGAGAGCGTAGGACGGATTGCTGCGAGTTTTCTGCAAGGCCAAAGAACCTAAACTATCTGGACAATGCATTTGAAGGTACCAGTTATCAAATTATCTGCACTCATATATCTCTCCCTGAATATATACTGTGTGTAATGTGTTTTCGTCTATCGTTTAACGTATACTAGTTATAGAAAATTTTACATAATTGTTTCTGAATAATGAGGACTTCACAGGTTATTCTCACAAAATTAAGGATATACATTTTCTATGTTATTGGAATATCTTTCACATGAACATTTTTTGAATGTTCTTATTTTTTTCCAAAATAGATCTAATTTTGATTAAAATACCACATATTAAAGTTATTTGGGGAGGGAAATTTTGTTTAAAAACACCAACCTTTTTCTAAAAATACCTTTTTGAATTCAAAAGAATTTAAAATATGTAATACCGGTGAAATGAGTAATCTCATCTTGTGCACAAATCTTTTAATTGTATTTAATACGTGATCAAAATCACTGGCTGAGTTTCTGTTAGCAGCTTCAAGAGTTATCAAGAAAGCTTACACGATGAACGATTTCGTTTTGCTGTGAAGCTGTTTTCTTTGTACAAGCATCCCAAATAGTTCAGTGCATTTCATAAGAATACCAAATAACTCTATCTACTACTATAACTAAATTATATTTTAGTTCGAGGTTACTAGGCAACAAAAGTTATACTGCCTTTGTGGTTTACCAGGAGAAATACGAATTGGTTGGAGAATTTAATGTCAGTCTGGCAGGTTGTCACAGTAGCTTAATAGTTAGAGCACCCGCCTGGTAAGAAGAGGTTCTGTGGTTCAGATCCCAGCTGTGGCATTGAATTTTTAAGTTCTAGTTCTACCTCTCAAACATTTCCCACACACGGCTTGTGTGTTTTAAAACACCAACAGCTTGTTGGCATAAATAAATAAGAAAAACTTTCTTCCCTAATTGACAGTTCTAGAAGTATATTAATAGTTGCACCTTGGCTGCTTTTAATATTTTTTCCTGAATGAACTGTGAAAGTCAGCTTCTTCACTCATTTTTTTACTTTAGATTTACATATGAAACTAGCATCCAGAATTGCAGAATATAAACATGTTAAGGTATCGTGTTTTTTTTTTTCTTTCCCAAAGCCCACATTACTTTTTCTCGTATTACCACAATAAATACATATTCTAACTTTGGCCTCTCGTTAATAAACTTCTACTTTTGTAACTAGCACTCTAAATATCTAGAAACTCAAAGTAATACTTTTTTTTCTGGCCGAGGGTTTGACAAGAGATTGACAAACGTTACGACGAAATTATAATACAACTTTGCTCTTCGTCATGAGAAAGTGTTTATATGTACATTGACATCTTGATACTAGTTTGCGGTTCTGAAAGTTGTAAATTGTTATATCAATTTCAGTGAAAGCGCGATAGAGCTTATAAGTTAGAAATCTGTTCGGAATACGATCCACGTTAATCGACTTTTCCTTTCAAGAACTGAAAGCAAATTACGTATTGTAGAATGGAAACTTGTTCTAAATAACTTGAACAAGTTAATCAATTCCTGTAGATTGGCTGAAATTTAAGGAAAGAACATTTTAAATACTGTAATAGTAGCTATTGTTGGCATAAATATAAGGGAAGAGACATAAAAAATTACTTTTTCTGATATTTTAATAAAGTGAAAATAAATCGAAGTATTTGATTGAAGTTGATGCTATTAATAACAGGGAAATTAATTTTTGTTTTTATGAACTTGTGGGCGTTAAAACTCCTTCAGTATAAACTAATTTTTTCAGTTAATGATTAAAGCATATAAAATGCATATTTGAATCCTTAGATAAACGTCTGAAATGTGGAAATCTACATACAAATGACAGCAAAATTAAAAGGTATGAAAGTAATTTCGTAAGCAAAAGTGCAACACTGCGAAAGAGGAAATATGCAGGTCCATTGTGGTTAAAAGTGAACACACGGTTGACCTATGGCTTTTAAAATGGTGGGCCGAGGAAAATATTTGGTCAAGATGATTCACTGAGAGCTGTTGAATATTTGTGCTATATAATCCAAAAATTTTGTCCTTTTCGCCTCAAAACGCAGTCCCACTTGGATGAACAACAAAAGAAGAACGCCCTCCATACTCACATTTTCCCGGTAACCCCCAAGGCGTTCTTAAATTCATTTTGAGATAATACTGTGACGTAATGTCTATGACACAGTTATCAGGAAGTCGGCACAGGGTAGTCGGATCTATAAACAGATAAGCCGCGCGCTCACCCAGCTTAAATACGATAAGAGCTAGATTTTTCTCTATCTCAAACATTCTGGAAACTTCCAACGTCTACATAAGCGAGCGCTCTCGTTAGTCTCGGTGTCTGCGGCGGAGTTAGTGAGTCTCCGCAAGTCTGACGTGAATATGGGAGTACGTTAGTGAGTGTACCAATTTACAGGGCGTTTCTGGTGCGACGAAGCACGATGTTTGAGCGAGTTTATGACAGTTAGGTGAAGTAGGCGAATGCTGTTACTGCAAGGGATTGAGCAAATCTTGTGTTCGACTCTCCAGCGAGTGATCCGCCCGGTAGAAGAGGCTACATCGGGCGTATTTCGTTACGCTGCTACGTCGCGGGTGTAGGTGAAGTGGAAGTGAAAGCAAAGATGACAGTGAACCCATTCACATTACTGAAGTGACAGCGACTTCAACCAGGTCCTTAAATAACAGTGAAAATTAGTGAAGCGACATCTTAAAATCTAGACGAGGTCACAATATACTACAATCTCGCCCAAGCAAGTCGAAGATCCGTGGTGGAAATTCTTGTTAAGGTGTTCCAACTCTGCTTGCTAGGAAATGTGCAATTCAAGCATTAGAATCAATTATGAAACTAACCCATTAAAAAAGAAAAAAGGATTAACAGGAATATTAATCCACACTTCGTCCAAAACAATGACAATGCATGTCCTATATAAAAAACTTGTATGCTCTTAGTAAATGGGATTTCTTATGATACATATACAAGTTCTATTATTTCCAGATGGCTTGATAGATGGTAGGTAATATTACCTTAAGACCCGGTTGCATAAATATCGCTGGCTGGAGATCAGATTTAACCTAAGGTCAGAACATCAACTGAAGTCTAACTAAACTCGTCATATATAAAACTAATCTAAGATCATCTCTCTCTCTCTCTCTCTCTCTCTCAATAAGTACATCATCAACTGTTTGAATTTTTTTTCACTTTTATTGTTAATGAACAAGCTTGCAAGTCTTTTATCCTCCTAGAACCTGTTTTCCCAGCTAATATCCCTGAATTACTTCCCGGAAATTAACTCCACATTTCTTCACCTTTACGACCACCAATGGTCCCAGCTCAAAGAAGTGTGAGACATCTGTGAAGCACTTAGTGAATGAGGGAATGAACGAATTCAATTCGTGGCCGCTTTTTATCACAAAACACGCTATCTTGCCGCCACTTTTCAAAGAACTTCCTCCGTTACTTTGAACTGCTGTTATTGGTAAACCCAAATAGCTTATCTGCGAAGATATACCTGTCTCTAAGACTAACGCTTTACCTCGGAACGTACACATTTAAGAATCCCACATGGCTTATGAGACTTTTCTAACACATGTTCTTAGAAGCAGCCTGCTAAACTAAATTGAACCTTTTCTTACACAATTCAAACCTAGTCTTTACATAAATTAATAGTACTATTAGATTGTATGACCGCCTCCGTAGCGCAGTTGGTAGCGCGCTTGCCTATGGCGCGGAGGACCCGGGTTCGATCCCCGGTACCAGCTTGGGGATTTTATCCCCTCTGGGAGGTCTGGCACGGGGTGCACTCAGCCTCGTTAGGTCCCGGGGGGACCAATTGAGGAGCTACTTGATAGAGAAGTAGCGCCCCCAGGTGTAAAAGACCGCATAACTGGCCGGGAGGGCTCGGGGCGCTGACCACGTCCCACCCTCCAGTACTGCACCTCACCAATGACGCTTGCAGTGGACAGAGGTGGGGGACGCAGCAGCTGGGCGGTAGGCCTTGGCCCTTTGTGGGCTGTCGCGCCGGGGTATAGTTTATTAGATTGTATAAATGTGCAGAAGCACAAACAATTTCACGTGACCTTATATTAGCCTTAATTTCACAATCCTTGATATTTTATTGATAAGTTATTTATTACTTTGCTTTTTATTATCAAATAGGAGCACAATACTGCACGGTTTGGGTCTTTTGGATCGTTCGTACTTCACAAAGTTTAAAATGGGTCCTTTTCAGGTTTTCGATCTCTTCTTCTGGTCTTGTATTTGCATATGCTGATTGGAATACGGGAAGAATTTATGCTACATAGATGGTTATAACATTGTTTTCTGTATTCTTCCCATGTATCATCGTTTCTTTGATCGTACAGAAAGGAATATCCAGCCAGGTGTTTCGGTTTCACGTGACAAAATGTTCTGTTTCTTAATGTTGTTTCCAACTCAACTACGATCAGGACGGGGAGTCGATAAGTTACTGAGGAAAGCCACTATGTTCTGTCCACAAGTTTATAACACATGCACAGCATACCTGTCGAAATTTGTGGCAATTGACCTGGACGGGCCTATTACATACTTGATACACGCCTTGAGCACGCTGGTTAAGAGCTTGTGACCCAACCCAACATATTCTTCTTGTGGTTGGAAATTGGCAGTTAGGATGTGAAGAAAGAAAAAAATAGGGCACGTCAAGACTTTATCAGCATTGTGCAGCACATTTATGGTAGCGATGCCAATCAAGAAACCTAACAAGCTTCCAGCTCAAGGCGACTTGGGGTGTGACTATTTGCATTTAGAGGTGAAAGTCATTTCTTTGTGCCCGGCTTTTCGTGACGCGCCTCCCACATACATATGTACACAGGACATTGTCAGAAGTTTGTTACTGCATCCGGGACATGCTGTCACATGTTTCAAACATCTTTGGGAAGATCAGCAATTTGTTAATCAGATAACAAAACATATTTTTACAGCGCTGTAATTTAAGAATTACTAACCTTTTTTCTGTAATTTGTAAAGACATCCTAGAAGATAAAATATTACACTGATGCCAGCTAGCATGAAAAGAATTTGCTTAGCAAAATACTGAAAATAAATGGAATGTGATTTCAGCTGAGCAATTTACTTCTTTTCGGCGTGTAAAATTTGGAAGTGTAACACCTTACTATTTTTTGAGGAAGATGATGTATTTTGTGTTGCAAAATGCAATGACTCCGTAATACATTGGGATAGTCACTTTGGCCATGGATGTTTTCGTGATTTCCCTGGGCGATAGGACCCCGAAACATGGAATTTGGTGGCAATCAGGATGCATTTGAAAATTTCAGTAACGTTTGAAGTGGTATCACTTCAACCAAGTCAATTTGTACCAAATAATCGAGTTCTTGCTGATAATCTTGCAACGTAAGAGGTTTCCTTGTGCTGGGATTGTGATATTTTGGTTCACTGTCATGCTATAATCCTAGACGATTTCGGTTCTTGAATGATATTTTCAATCTCTGTTTTCTTGCAGTGGTTACCCCAGAAGAATTGGGATAGCTTCTGTTGGGTGGTTTGCGAAACGGGAGGCAATATCCTGAGATTTCTTAACATGGGTTTTGGGTTTGATTCTAGCTTAGTGTTGCATGCTCCCAGGGATGGTATAAGGCGCAACTGGTTCATTTTTCTATCATTTTCCCCTTGTTATCCTATTTATTCTTTCTTCCGTCAGTGTAGTCTTGCACACACATACCTACACATTGCCTAATACACTGGTGCTGCTGTTAGTTTTTTCTTAGTTAAGTTTAAGCTTTGTTAGTTTAAGTACGTCCATCTCATCACCAGCGTGCTTGCGTCTTTTTAGTTCAAGTGTATTTGGGGGGATCCTAACCATGAGTGTTTTTCCAAAATTTTTACTCTTCCGTATATTAAATTTCTCCCGACGCCTCTTGTTGCATCACGTGGTTGATGTTCATCTGTCACCGATCTCTTGGCACGTTTCTCTGTGTGTCTACATGTACGAGAGACTGAATTTTGTCTTAGGATGTCGGGTTTTCGACGAGCAGCTACAAACAGTCCCCCTTTAGGCGAGGTTGTTGAAAGCCTTTTGTTTGTCCCTTGGCCAAGCTTTGACGGAAACAATCCCACGGTATGTTTCTTTTACTTCCTTTGCTTCCAATTTTCCTGCATTTACGAATGGTTTTTATTTTCTGATTATGCTCATCTTTATTGTCATTACCTGTCATTACCGTAATTATCTCAATTATTACAATGTTCATTGCTACGTGGAACGTACTGCTTTACATATATGTACTGTTACCTTCCCTCAAAATAATGTGCATTTCACTTCAAGCCTAACCTTCGTGTTTATTTCAGAGAGAAGATATACTGTTATACTTGTAGGATTTGTTTGACCTCAGGTTTCCTTTATTGCTGTAGTTTCCACAATAAATTTGCGTTGCTCTCAATGTTTTGCTATAGTTATCCAGATTCATCTTTGAACAGCCTGCAAGTGCATAACGTTTCAGGTATCTTCTTGAAGATAAGCTCATTCAATTCAGCCCCGAACGGTTCTTCGCCTACTCGAAAGTTCGTTATTTATAAAGTTAATGTGTTGTATGCATAACATATAGTATTACCTTTGGATTTACCTACATGAAAATCTCAAAGAAATATGTAGCACATACTTCATTTCGTATGTATGAAAAGTAACCTAATGTTAAGATGTTTAATCTTCCATGGCATGAATTATATAGATTTTGTATTAATAGGACATTTCCGCTCCTATTCGGTCATTCTCGTCACGGCCTATATCATTCTAATTTAAAACAACGCGACAGATTATGGAAGGCGGTTAATTCCAGCAAGGGGAAAGAAGTATCAACATAACCTGTATATAAAACATAAAAGACTGTATCGAATCTATATAATTGCTTGAAGTCAGAATCTCCAGGCTAATTTAATTCTTTAAACGTCTTTCTAGCCCGTACTTCAAGAAATGCAACCATGTTACTTATGTATATTTGCTGAACAAGTGAAGACTAGGAAAAAGCACGTTTTTTTTTTTCTTTTTTTTTTTCCCACGACTGTATAGGAAGTAAATTCGTTTGACTATCGTAATTTATTCTAAGGATAGCCTATTAGGCAGATAATTTGATAGGAGAAAAGCATACAGCAAGTTTGTTATGCACGCTGATCGTAGCATATCCTTCCAAACCTGGAAGGAAAGAATTTACTACACTTTTTTGCACGTGGTTGCATGTTTTTGCATCCTAGAATGTAGGTATTGTCTTGGTACAGTATGCCGTATCTATTTAGTTCTTATCCTTCTCCTTTCGAACTTTCTGCAGATAGGTAGAGATATTCTCATACTTTTCTTCTTCACCTCTATGTGTAAAATGGAAAATTTTGATTTTCTTGAAAATAGTTTTAACGATTTTCATTAAAATACCGTATGTTTGGGATACTTTTATGACAAATGAAATGTATATCTTGAATTTTCTGGCTATAGCCCCTGTAGTCGTATTTACCATGGATGACTTTTGCATAACTGGTAAACCGTAAGAGATAGACCAAATCTTACTACACAAAAAAATATAGATCTTGGTAAAATACGTAATTTCTGTCCCGATAAATTTGTTTGTATAGTGAACCATTTCGGAGATATTCCAGGTTATTTGTGTGTTTTGGAGAACTTAAACTTTAGTCAAACGGAACATCCTTATTCATTTTTTATATATTAACCGTGCAAAGAGAACGGAATCTCAAAGCTTTAAAAGATATGACTATCGCTGCCGTTGCACGCGCAAGAAAACGAGCAATAAGATAATTTCTGCAAATGTTTATCTCAAATAACACGAAGAAGACAGAAGAATAGGAGTTTGTAAGAATGGTTAAAGAGTACAGAAAGCCATGTGCGTGCAATACATTAGGTTTTTCATTTAAATTATTGTTTTAGACTAAAGGTGGAACTTTGGAACTGGTATTAAATACATAATCCGTTATTTACCTTGGTGACTAAGGGAAACCACGATAACACCCCACTCAGATTGGTTGGCCCACGACATTTGAACTCGGAACCTCGCGAATGCGAGCCTCAGACGTTACTGCACAGCCATCTAGCTCGGTTAAATGGTCCTTGACGACCAGAGGCGAACACGAGGGAAAAAGAAAAGTGAAAAGAAAGGAAGAAAAGGCAGGAAAGCATCGAAGTAGATAACTTGATCTTAGAATTAGACTTGTTTCAAAGGCTAAGTTTGTACAAAGCGGCATAATCCTTAAAAACGCAGTTCTGTTTTTGTTCCTTTCTTTGGTTTCGCTCACTTTTGTCCCATTTCCCTTCTTTTAGCGCGTTTTCCCAAAGGGAGCGAGCGAGCGCTAAGTGCTGTCACACCGCCAGACAGTGTCACGCTTCGACACGCTTTTCACACGGGTTGGTACACAGGAATGCTGCCGCCCTGCACTCGCTCGGCTAAGCTACCGTCTGTCTGTCTCTCGCAGGAAGGACCGGATTACATACACACATACAACCGGTGTGCAAATATGCAGTCCTTCAGGTGCTTCCGAGCGTCCAAAACACAAACACCAGGATTTCTGCATTCTGAAGCTTAGTACACACTGTGCGAAACTTCATATCAACCAGATGCGTGGTCTGAAAATGTCTCAAAGCCATGCAACATGAAACATACAAATTATATCCATTGTACAGAAGGCGAATTTAGTAAAATACAAGGTTGTCATGATTATTTAACGAGGCCTTCTTAGTCTCCCCTTATTTCCCTCACTTTACCCCTCTCCAATGACAACAGTATTTAAAATCCTGGCTGGAGGGAAGTATTGATTATTTCTGATGGCACACCGTTACTCAACTGTTGTAACCATGTCATATGCATCAGAAGCTACACGTGACCAGATTATTGGTCTATGGCAAACTGGTAACACAGTTTGACAAATATCAGTAACTGTGCAAATTCACAGAAATACAATTACATTTTAATTCCACCCAAGAATAGAATATTATGCAACGAGACTATAATAATAATAATAATAATAATAATAATAATAATAATAATAATAATAATAATAATAATAATAATAATAATAATAATAATAATAATAATAATAATAATAATAATAATAATAATAATAATAATAATAATAATAATAATAATAATAATAATAATAATAATAATAATAATAATAATAATAATAATAATAATAATAATAATAATAATAATAATAATAATAATAATAATAATAATAATAATAATAATAATAATAATTGAGACGCGAGTTTTCAATTTTTATACGAGCGTTTTAATTACCATTTTAGTTAAGTTTCATACAACAATTTATGCTCGACCATATATCTAATTTTATAGTTAAAATATTGTAAAATGATGTACACTCATCAGGGACAATGACCTACATATTGCATCAGCTCACATTGCTTTCTCTACTCTTGTACTAACATTCTTACAAACACTTATTGCTATATCTTCTTCGTGTTAGTTGAGATAAGCACTTTCAAAAATTGTTTATTTCCTTGTAGGTGCAAAGACATATGTCGAAATACAGCAGGCTTTGAGCGATAGTCAAATCTTTTAAAGCTTTCGTATTCCATTCTCTTTGCACGGCTAATATATAAAAAACGAATAACGATGTTCCCGTTGACGAAAGTTTATAGTTCTCCAAAATTCATCCAGAGTAAACAGAACTACACACGCTATAGCCAGAAAATTCAGAATATATATTTCATTTGTCATAAAAATATATTAAACATAGCATTTTAATCAAAATCGTTAAAACGATTTTCGAGAAAAACAAATTTTGGAAATTTTCTTCAAAATCTTCGTGTTACATCCTTCAAAGATGTTCAACTTAAGTACCAACTTTGGTTTTTAACCGACTTACCTTTTTCGAGTTATTTATTTATTTATTTTTTTGATTCAAGGGTCTCACATAAGATATTTCCGGTGAAATCTCAACATCGATTTTTCGAATGGAATATATACTTCCTCCACTTACTATACACCGTAGCGAAATTTAAAAAAAAAAAAAATACGATTAAGAGGGTGTCAAAACAAGTGTTGATTGTAAAATCTCGATATCGAATTTTCGGGTGGAATGCAACGAGTCTTTGTGAACTAAAGTTTGCTGAAGACTTTACTTCTTTTTATGGTGTCAAGACCGTCGTCTCTGACTTAACACTACATGTATTAAACGTTTCAAAACACACGCATGCGCTGTTTCTCATTAGGTCGCAAAGAGCTCTGGGAAAAAGTTGAAGGCTCACACCAAAGTTGAAACCAATACTTCTTTATAGATTTTGTCTTCTGTTTTGTTTTTTCTTCAAGGCTTAAAGAAGTGAAAAGAGTGAAGTAAGGCTACTCTAGCCGAACTGTGTTTTTTGGATTAAGAAGTTGAAAGGCGTTCCCTCCAACGTTGTGGGGGAAAAACAAAAACAAAAGAAACAGCTGACCGCTTTTTAACGAGCGATTTTTCGTGCAACGTCCCGAGGGAAAAGTATGTTTCTCTTACAGCTCATTTCCGTTATTGCTTTCTGAAAGCTGGAAGGGAACCGCGAAGGGTTCCCAAGGGGCCAGTAAGAAGGATGTTTGCACGGGGACACCTGCTGAGAGCTGGGGGAACACCCCAGTGACCCCACAACACCTGCTAGTGGAAGTTCACTGACATTCTTTATAAACTGAACAACTTGCGGCGACTAAGTTAGCTGCCGTCACCGTCTACCAGAATTAAGTGTTTCGCTTCCCTGCACACCATGCTTAAGGTCTGTGCGTTACCAAACCAACACAAGTGATCGCAGAAAACAAAACAAAACACATAAGAATTACAGTACTAAAGCGCGTTCCACCCTTAGATGACAGTACACGTTAAATGGAGCGCAGTGTTGCAACATGTACTAGTTGCGAATCTTTCTCCGCGCGCGATCCCGAGGTGGCCGGGTCCTGTACTTAGTCCTTCAATTGCTACTTGACGGGCACTTTTAACTTTGGTATCGCTCCATGGCTTTGTTACCGTATGGCCTAAATTTACAAATGACTCGTCTGTATAAACAACTGATTTCCCCTGGTCCCTAAACCTTTTTACGTCTTTTAGATATTTATGTCGCCATCTGATGATATCGATATCGTCTCTTTCTATTAATATGCACTTGTTACCCCATCTTTCATATTCGGACCCCAAATCATGTAAGCACCGACTAAGAGTGGCCCTTGAGAAATTTGGTAGGGTCTCATCACTGTTGAATCGTGACAAAATTATATTCAGCGTGGGTTGAATATCTGCAAACTGTAAAGAATGAACAATTCGCCTCACTCCACATTGCACTATTCACTGTATACTTCTTTTTTCCCCTGCCTTTTTGCTTTCTTTTTCGACGGCGTTCTTAGAGGTCCTTTCATTACTTCCTTTTTAATCATACACACTACTGCTTCTGAACACCCGATAGTCTTAGCTGTTTCTTTTACTGCCTTACTTACACGCATTTTACTTCAAAAATAATCCAACACCTTCATAATTATTTGGCGTTTTTTACTTCTTAATTTACCAATATATCGTCTCTTCCTAGCTTCCCCTTCGATAACTACAAATATTTACGAAACTATTAAACAAATAACGCAATAACAGCTCATAGATTCCACACAGTTACACACCGACTTCTTTCGAACTAATGCTAGTACTGCTCCTTATACTATCTTCTGCGTCAGGCGTGGCGCGAGAATACGCTGAATAGATGAAAACCTTTTGTTTGCCATACTCGATGAAAGAAAGAAGTTAGAGTCTTTTGGTTTATTTTAAAAACTTTCTCCAACCCTCGTCAACATTTGTACTAGTTCCCTGATGTAAACTCAATAACAAAAAAGTTTCACACTGCGTAACGTTTGCAGTGCACAGGTATAGAATTTTCCGAAAACATTTAATTTAAAAAATTGTAAGACTTAACTGAGTAAACATAGAAAATTCAAAGTGGGCAGGTAGTAGCACTATAGTTTACTCTACCTAAGAACAAAATATAGACGTATTCTAGCAGTTTGTTAGTGCGTGGTGAGTATAGAAACAGCACATATCGGACTTCTATTGAAAAAAAGGTTTTTTTTTTTTTTTTTTTTTTTTTTTTTTTTTTTTTTTTTTTTTTGAAGAAATATGGGTCTATAGAAATGTATAATGACTCTAAAAATGATATAAACTAATAGAGAAAAAAATTCTCCGTAGCATAATGTGTTCAAACCTGAAATTTATAACAACTGAATATTTATACCATGCTATTAGGAACCTGGCAACAGCGCGAAGGTAGAAAAGGACGAGGCTAATGGCAACTTGTATGCGCTAGATAGAGACAGAGATGTCCCATTTAACTCCATACTGTCATCTAAGAGTGGAACAAGGTATAGTTCATCACATTATTCTACCTCTAGTAGCAAAGACAAAAGCGACTGTAATTTAACCTCGATTATTAAGTTCTATATCTTCTTAGTGTTAGTTGAGATAAACACTTGCAGAAATTATTTCATTGCTCGTTTCCTTGCACGTACAGCGGGAATATGGGAATACAGTAGGCTTTGAGCGATAGTCAAATCTTTTAACGCTTTCAAATTCCGTTCTCCTTGCACGATTAACTTAAAGAAATGAATAGCTGTGTTGATTTTTTGTTTTTGAGCTATGTTGTCCACAGACAGACACGGATCATTTTCTAAAAATGCTTTATTTTTGGGTGGAATACAATTCCACCCCTACTTACCATTAGAGAAAGTAAAAATACTATTTATTATGGGATATCAAAACGTATATTGACAGTGAAATCTCGGTATCCAAGTTTTAAACATGTCAGAGAAAATAAAAATTAATGGAAGTTCTGAAATGAGTAAATCATTGGATTCTATAAATTTGATTTAATACCGATATTCAATTTTGGCTATAAAGAAATTCTTCCTCTGACGCTGTGAAGGTAAAAAAAAGTGTATTGAAAATTTGTGGACATATTTTACCTACATATTTGGTAACACTGATTTTTTAAAAATAATTAACTTTTTACTATCCACTACTATGGTTTTGCTACCAGCCGCCACTGATTTCTGTTTAGGATTCCCAGGCAGGAAATATTTCCTCCAAACGTGGTGGGAGACAAAAGAAAGGGGGGCTTCATCGAACCGTTGCTTTTCCTTAACGAAGATTTAATAGTTACTTATGATTTATTGAGACTAAAAACAAAATGTATCCACAAGACTTGATTGCTCAGCAAAGCGTAGAGAAATGATCAAGTAATAATACATGTGAACAAATAGGTGTGCTTTAAAAGCGGCATTTTCGTTTTTTTTTTTTTTTTTTTTTTTTTTTTTTTTTTTGTGGTAGTGCATATAAGCGGGAAAGTATGTGAGGGTGGGGGGAGGGAACAAATGAGGGATCACATGTTCTACGTTTGTTCCACTTGGTTGCAAGCCAGCTATACCTGCCGTCCCGCACAGCCTGTTTCAAAAACAACTGCCTCACACTTTCAGTTTCAAGTTATTTGAACACTCGTATTTGGGAGGTTCCAGGTTAAATTCTTTAGCGGGCTCCTCTTACGAGTTTTCATGGATCTGCATGTATGTATTTAAATGTACAAATTAAAATTACAAAAATAGCTACATAAATAATGCTAACACAATAAACAGAAGTCTGATGTGTTGCACTCACACGACTTTCTCTACTCTTTTACTAACCATTCTTACAAACTCTTATTCCTATATCTTGTTCGTGTTAGTTAATATAAACATTTGTACAAATTATCTTATTGCTTATTTCCTTGTAGGTGCAAGGGGAATATTAGAATACAGTAGGCTTTGAGCGATAGTCAAATCTTTTAAAGCGTTCAAATTCCGTTCTTTTTGCACACTTAGCATATAAAAATGAATTGCAATGCTCAATTTGACAGAAGTTAAGTTCTCCAAAACTTGCACAAATGACGAGGAATATCTCCGAAATGGTTCACTCTACAAAAAAATTTATTCAGACATAAATTGTATGTTTTAGGAAGATCTAAATTTTTTTTATAGTAAGATTTGGCTAACCACTTATGCGAAAGTCATCCAGAGTAAATAGGACTTCATGAGCTATAGGCAGAAAATTCAAGATATACATTTCATTAAAGTATCTCAAACAGATGGCATTTTAATCAAAATCGTTGGTCATTTTTGGAATATGAAAGATTTCGAAAAATTTTCCAGTTTAGGGTGGAGGAATTGTCTTCAAAACCTTCGTGTTGCATCCTTGAAAGATATTAAACTTAAATACCAACTTTGGTTTTTAACCAACTTATCGTTTTTGAGTTATGCTGTACACACACACACACACACACACACACACACACACACACACACACACACACACACACACACACACACACACACACACACACACACACACACACACACACACACACACACACACACACACACACACACACACACCTTTTTCTAAAAATACTTTTTTAGGACTCAGGGTGTCTCAAAACATTTCCGGTAAAATTGGGACATGAAATTTTTGGGTGGAATACAATACTTTAAAAAACAGTATGAGTAAAACAATTCCATCAGATTATTATTACGATAAACAGCTAGTTTTTGAAATCATTAATTACTTTACAAATTTTAATTTATTAATTACCTTGGCTGTTAGAACAACCAATAACTTTATATCTAGTATTCACAATAAGTTTATAAAATGTCAAACATATGTACATCTAAGTAATCTTTGTAATAAATCCAATATTTACTATGTTATAATTTTTCCTAAATTTCTTCATGGAAAGAGGACAGCCCTAAAAGGCTGCTACAGGCAATTCATTCTATTTCTCAATGGTTCTGTTAACAATGAGAATTTTCCTAAGTCTGTTCTGTGCATCCTTATACCCTTAATTTTGAACAAATGATCGTTTATTTCGTAATATGTTGGTTTCTCCAATCTTTCACTAATGGCCACTCATGTATTTGAACAACCACCATGTATGTAACCTGTTCCTCTTGAGCAGACATTTTAGAGGCTCCCAATTAGTCTCTTCCCGTTTTGTAAGCCCAAAATATTTACCTCTTTATGAATTTTATACCCCTTCTCAGTATTTTTTTCTAGTCAATTTGATTAGTGCTGGTGGACTTTGCACTCCGCTTTCTTGGTACCCTCATTAAAGAATGTAATGTTTTTCACGTTTTACTTTGTTGGCAAGACCGCTTCACTTCCCATTGGATACTGGAATTATTGACTGGGAAGGCTAATAATGTTATAAAGAAATGAGATAAATACTTGTAATAAACCATCTACGTATGCTAAAGGTACATTGATATGCACGTATTTGATACTGTTATTGCGGCGCATGGCTACTTGGGCCTGGACATAGAACACTTGCTGTGCAAAACAATAGCTTTGTTCGCCACCCTTCTATTCTCGAAGATTCGTTTTGCCTGTTTTGTAGTTTGACTCTCTAAGACCCGGGGCGTATAGAAAGGCCGAGAATGGACTCAGTAGACTGGGAAGATATTTGGACATTGCTGTTCTAACCTCTAACCTACAAAAGTAATTATTTTTATGATGTATTAGGTACATTTTATTGTGGAAAAGCATTTAATAAATCCCGTTCGAGGTTGAGCTTCATCGAATAAATTTGCAATCTCTTGAGAGATTACCTAAGAAAATGGTAAACCATCAGTGTTTTATTCTTCTGTCACCATCACAAATCGTTTATTCCCTGACTCACAAAACACCACCATGCCATGTTCCTTCCTCACAATTTACGCCTTTATTC
This sequence comes from Tenodera sinensis, assembly GCA_030765045.1. Classification (NCBI taxonomy): domain Eukaryota; kingdom Metazoa; phylum Arthropoda; class Insecta; order Mantodea; family Mantidae; genus Tenodera; species Tenodera sinensis. The sequence continues at coordinate 32,473,661 of CM060968.1, forward strand.
CCGACGGTATTACCCCACAACACAGCCTATTTTCCAGCACACAGATTCCCGCCCCTCGTACTTAAACGACCTGCTTCTTTGCACTCGGAACAGAACTGTCAAGAAATAGCGTTCCGTCTATTGAAGTTAACATGAAGTAAGGATTCTACCCTTTGGAGGTAAAAAAGACCACCAGTGACAATTAAACCTTCTTAGAGATATCTTATGTGCACTTGGGAGCAGAAAATACCACCTATTTCCTTAGTTCGCAATTGTAATTTTTTTCTTAAGGTTTCCATATGTATCTAATCAACACTATACTCACCCAAAGATTATCATGTTTCTTACGCGTGTAAGGGCTGTTTCATGAAGAGTGGCAGAAAGAATTTTTAAATTACAAAAACAATGCGGATTTCAATTTTCAGACAAAGTGTTACAATATAAAACTTTGGTGATCGTACAGGTATTTATTTACAATTTCAAAAGGTAAATTTTAATATTCGTATTTTTAAAAATATAAAGGGACGATATGATTCCACTTTTTGTGGTTTAGTTTCTTTAATATAAACTTGTATTTCTGTTTCAAAGTTTGAAACCAAAGAATTTATTAGTTAATCAAATAGTTTTAAAATATTTTTAAAATACTTTTTACTGCTTTATTTGTTGTAAAAGAGAAACAATTTAGTTTGTTAATCATAAGGCAGCGTATGGATATTACGTAAATAAAGCAAAGAAAGGTTATAAACCTGAAGATTATGTAATTTGTCTAACCACAATAGGTTTCTGTAATAATTATTGTGTGCAAAATATGATAAATATAAAAAAATAGTTAATAACAGCGTAGAAATTATTAATGCCCCGAGGTGGAACGAGCCCACCACTGCACGTGTTGTATCCAAACAACTGCAATAGAAGTGTTGGCAGACCGTGCATATGGGCAGGTCAGTTTTCTTGAAGATGAAACTAACCACAAGGTTTATGACGTGATGATGAACTATAATAACTTTACTCCTGAAGTCTAGCGGTCAGTTTGAGCTGCTGTTGAGAGCTGAAAGTTGACAATTGGGATCTTCGGCCTCTCCATTGCCGTCGAAGCCGCCCGTCCGTCCTTTGATTCGCGACCACAGCCAACAGCCATGAATCTCTCGCCTTTACAATGCGGTTTTTATTACCGCGTGGCTTTTTGTGCTGCATAACATTCATCGGCTGTTGCTGGCGTCACAAAAGCAAAGCTTCTGTGGAAATCCAATGTTTTGTGCTCCATTCATCGCGCTGCTGTTACACTGACACTTAAGAAGGAAGGTGCGACTGCCACAAAGAAAATACTTGAGATGTTTCTCTGTGCTTGTACCATTGGCAACGAGACACTTCCATTATGTGAAGAACAAAAGGCATACATTCCTTTGTGGGTTATTTATAAGTAAAACAAATCTGCACAAGGGGAATGACGCTATAAAGGCAATGTGACGAAAAAGGCTTTGTGTAATAGTTTTGAAACACCAGCGCTTCCTGAGCAATTATGAAGACAACAAACTGTTCGAGGTATAGTGCAGATATTTGCACTGGTAACTGAGGACCAAGTAATTAACAATACAACACCAATAATTGCTTCATTTGAGGCCTTATAATTCAGTTACTAAGAGCAGTAGATTTTCGACTTGACCTACCACAGAAAACATGACGCAGAGTGGGCGGAACGAATGCTGTAACATGGTAATGGATGACGTATCAGTACTGAGGTCGAATATTTCTGTAAGACACATTATCTAGGCCAGTTCTGGTGTGAAGCAAATCGGATAGCCTACCTGACAGGCGTTGTGCAGCAGTCACGGCCGTGGAAAAACATATGCCATTGGTTTGTGAAAAAACTGCTAGACGAAGAGAAAAAACAAGTAACACACTCAAATGGATATGTAATATCAAATTGTTTTTACTTATACCTCTATATATATATATCTTCTATGTCCTCTTTTAATCAGCCTGAAGCCTGGAGTCAGAGTGAGAAAGGCGATAGTATGAAATGAGGTCGAAATGGATGAAAGGAAAACTGATTTATGAATGGCAGTGAAAATCAGAAAACCCCCGGAAAACAAACGCTACTTCATCCACCACATTCGGTCCTTCTTGATCTAAACCTCACCCCTTGGTGTGAGGTAAGTGGTCTAGCTATTCGGCCGCGGCGCCGCCCTCCATACATATATCCTAGGTTAGATTCTGCTGTTTTACGTTTGCGGAATTTAAAAGTCAACATTATAGCGAAAACATTTTAAAAGATATCACCATTGCTTAAGCCTACTGTACTCCCCTAATCCCCTTGTACCTATAACAAAATAAATAATAAAAGCATTTCTACAAACAAGTAGATAGAAGGAAAGCTCTTGTGAGAATAGCTTCTTAAAGAAAGGGTAGAGGAAGTCATGTGAATGTAGAAAGTATTTTCATTGTCACCTTTAACCTTTATTGCATGAATTATTTCGCTACATATGTTACTCTTCTTCTAATTGCTCAACCGATTTAGATATCATCCATTCAAAGCAGAACGTCGTAATTTTAATCCCAGCGACGGTATTGCAAATATGATTAGTAAAGGATGGGGAGAGCCCACGTAAAATAAACAGTCAGATGGTACACTTGGATGATGGGGTTACATCAGTTTACAATTGCATGAATGTTTATTTTTGAAAAATAAATCACAGAAACTACAATAATATTGAAACAAAGTGATACCTTTATGATATAAATGGCTCCCAATACCTTTATTTTATTGTCAAATGCTAATATAATATAAAAATAACAAAAAACACTGTTACAATGCTCTAAAACTGACCAAATTTCTTTTTTGCCAAATGGCAACACTATGAAATAGAGACTTTGGCGAAAATAATACATACTTAAATTAAAACTAGGCATGCTTACGAAAACAGTTAAAAACTAACTAATGAACTGTGCGAAGAATATAAAATATTTATGCTGTACTGAACATTTTAACAATGCCATAGGGAGATTAATGAATTAGGGGTCTTGACATTTAATCCTGGCGAAATTTTCTGCATAAAATGTTATTATAGAATATGTGTGTGCTGCTTATCCAAAATAACCACCAGTTGCGCCTTAGGGAAATGTCTCTCATTTAGTCTGGGATTATTACTCTCTCCTCCGGCATTTTACAGGAATCATTATTCTGGACACATCAAAACATGGCTGCGGGGGATCTTTTTATTGGTATTTTCTGGAATGTAATCACTGTGGACAGCCTTTCCACTTTGACATTTGTTAAGCATTATTATCTGCAATAGCAACAATGCTAATATTAATTTTCCATCACATTGCAACGGAACTGCAGGCACTTTGTGTTTTTACAGTTAAGAGCACAGCGATATGCAAACTGTATGAGGAGCCTGGCAATACGTGTTTTTTCAGGGTCTTTTTTAAATCAGATATATTGCCTATGAAACTAAAATGAATGTGATTCTTGAATTTATCTTTCCATTGTTTTCCTTTTTAAGATTTAGATAAGGCAATGGGAATGACAAAAATGACGCTCAAGGCCGGGCTGCCTCGTGGTTCTGCTTTGTGTACGTGACTTAATCGAGGCGGCAGAAATAAAAGAGGTCGAGAACATTCGCGAGACTTCTAGCCGAGTCATTCCTGACTGTGTGCGTATAGCAATGTCCCTGTGACGTCATCCCCAGTATACCAGGAGCCCTGAGAAGAACAGAGCGAGTTTGAGAGTTACAGTTAGGGACACGAGCCGGTCAATGTGTCAGTGAGTGCGAGACAGCTGTGCGTGTGTGTCGGCCGCACGCCCCGAAACCGAACCCGCCAAGGATTGCTCACCTGATGTTATCCTTCTGGACCATTTGAAAGAGTCCTTAAAAAATTCTTTTTCAAATTTACTTCATTCCACACAGCAAATTTTGATACTATAAAACAAGCAGAAGTTAAAGGCATAAAAACTGATGAATTTCCCATGAAAGAATATTTGTTAGTTCCTGATGGGTTTTCAAGGATATCCTGCTTTAAAAAAAAAAAACAATTTAATTCGGTGTATGTAAATTATTTATTTTATTATTCAAATATTTTATGGTCTTATTTTTAGGATTCGTTGGCAAAAATAATAGCCATGAAAATGGAATATGGAATTTCGTGATCAAATGAACAAAACACTAACAAAAAGCGAATCACAAGGAGACTGCACTCAATGTAAACTTGATAAAGCGTCAGACAGAAACTCCCTGTAATAAATATCAGCAATTAAGAGTGAAAAAACTTAACACTGAAATGTAATTCTGCAGGAATGTTAGAAAAAGGGGGTTGGGGGGGGGGGGGGAGTGGGTAGTGACAGACTTATTAGTATGTTCAGTTAATGGACTTACGTTGCTTCCTATGACATGCAGGCGTGGCATGTATGTATGTACGTAATAATTTTTGCTCTTTGTAGCACTGTTAATTGCAGCTATCAGGATTTTAATAGCAATCGATGAAACGATGTATGCAAAGACCACTCCAGTTGCTCCACCGGAAATGCCGATTCACGATCTATATGCCGTATTCATTACTTCCCCCTACCCATTATCCAGCGCAGTTACGCTTAGCTGGAGGTAATAAATAAATACAATAATTACGCTTAATAACAACTGTAGAGAAAGAGCACTTGCAATATCGGTATCCTCGCTTTTTAATGTCCTTATAGCCATTAGTAAACGAACATATGGTGATGATTGTGAATAGTAGTAATAATAACTACGACAACAATAAGGATAATAATAACAATAATAACAATAATAATAAACTAATTTTATACAAAAATCGAAAATCGTCAACAAACGTCTAGGTAAAATTGCACAACCATTATTACTGCAAAACCATATGGGAGTGGTCCCTGAAGCCTCTAGTGATCAAGTGAGGGTTAATTGTGGTAGTTGTAACAGTAATAGTGCTGCTGATAATGCTGATACTAATAATAATAGTAATAATAGCAACAATAGTAATGCTGATATTATTATTAATAATAAAAATACGAGGACAATGCGAGAGTTAACCACCGTTGACTCGCTTGAAAGTCCCTCCAAGTGCAAGGTGCGTGGTCTTACAAGATTTCTTTAAAAAAAATTTTTAAAAAACTTTAAGCTTAATGAGGTTGAAGAGCTTTGAGTTTTTTAACCACCGAGAGATCGGGTGTTATGCAAAAGCAAACATTGGCTAACAGAATACCGCGATGGTTGTTTTGAATAGCTCCCAAAGTTTTTAAAGAAATCTTGTAACACCACGCATCTCGGGGGGGGGGGGGGGGGGTTATGCTGAGCGAACGGTAGCAGTTGGACATTTTCACTAGTACTAGGAACGCAATTAATCCAGCAACACAGCGATGCAAAAATAGCGGCGGTATCTCATGCGGAGGTTAGTTTCCGAATTGCCCTTCACTATGACGTTTCGTAAGATTGGCAGTTTAGATCGCTCTGAAAGAACCTCCAAGAGTTGACGCATTTCTTTATTTACCTACTTGGTAATAACATTAAAGAGTCCATTGCAGAAAGCATATCGACACGTGACACATTTGTTAGAAGTGAATACAAAATTATGAGTAACTTATTAGGAGATTACATCTTTAAGATTGGAAATTAATTTTCTTTCACACAAGCCGTTTGTAAGACAAGGTTAGGAAGATAGAATCGCACGCCATGGTCGGGATTTGAACCATGGATCTTCCGGTTGCTCTAACCAACTGAGCTACTATAGCAACAAACTAGCCTGATATTAAATTCCCCCAACGTACTCGCATTTTCCCGGTAAACCACGAGGAGAAATCAAACTCACTTCAGATGATATACCTCAATGGTGTTTTGAGTCTATTTTTTGGGTTTGTTTCGCAATTTCTCCACTAAATACTAAAGCATGGGACAAAATGTTCTGTAACGCTGTGGGTGAATTATACTTTTTATTTAATGCAAGGGAGGCTAAATATTCATCCAGAATGTGTCTGTTCGTGGACAGTCATCTGACTCCAGAGGCCCACTTGAAAGTCCTGAAGGCTGTAAGTCCTCCATAGGAGGGTAAAGAGAGAAAGGAGAATTTCCTGAATGAATCCATAGTGTGTTTCCAACCCAGGATGTTACAATTTCATTGAACTGAATGTAGCTGGCGTACAAGGTAAAAAAAGAACAAACTTCTCTCCAATATTTCTCTTTAGGCATTTGCATACAATTTGGTTTCCCATTTACGATAAAACGGCTGTTTATGAGGCTCTTGAGGATTATAAAGTGAAGACTTTATAGGCTTTTAAGTAAGCCCTTCAACTTTATCTTAGAGCTGGAGCGAACGCCTTCTCTATCGTAAGTAAAATATCTGTTAATTTGGGATGCTGGGAAGTGTTGGAATGCTGAGGAATGTGTAGTAATGACCGAACGTCCACCAGCTGGAATATGTACAGAACCGGTTCCGATGCTCGCTTGTTTTGAATGAAGAGGCTGCAGGGGCACAAGAATGTCGAAGAAGATGAGAATCGCCTTTCCCACGCCGACTTTGAACAGAGATGGCAGCTCTTAAACCTCAAGGAGAGAAAGTGCACGAAGAAGAACGAGGGCAAAACTGTCTCGAAGAAAACGAATTAATTTTAAACTGTTTCATTTAACTTTGTATCGTATCTGTATGTAGGTATTTGATTTCCTTATGCCCGCCATTTTAAATTTGCAAACTACAACATTCGTTCCACCCATGCTTTCTGTGGAACACCTACTTCAAGATGCTAGCCAATCAGCAAACATGTTACAAATGGTCTCGTATAGTAAAGCTACCGAGTATGTCTTGGTACACATTAATTGTCATATGGCATTTTAGTCAACATCGTTAAAAGCTGTTTTTGAGATTAAGTTTTGCAAAAATGTTTCATATGAGGATTAGTTTGAGGTTGAGGAATTTTCTTCCACAAAGACCTTTCTCTAGAAATCCTTGGTGTGGATTCAGGAGCCCTCAAAACAATATTGTGAAATCTTTGTATAAACTGTTTGAGTGAAATGCAATACTTTCTCCACCTACTGTGTACATGATAGAGAAAGGAGGATGTGTGGAAGTGTGGAAGAGGGAGTAGAAAATGTGGGGGAGAAATGAGAGGTGGAGGAGGAAAAGGAAGCGGTTGTGGAGGGACGGAGAGAAGTGAAACTGTGACAGAAAAACTGAGAGGGAGAGCGAGAGAGAGTAGGATAGAGGAAAAAGGAGGTTGGGAAAGCGAGAGGGATGTTGGGAGACAGAGAGGGATGTTGGGAGCGAGAGAGGGATTTTGGGAGCGAGAGAGGGATGTTGGGAAAGAGAGAGGGATGTCGGGAAAGAGAGAGGGATGTCGGGAAAGAGAGAGGGATGTCGGGAAAGAGAGAGGGATGTCGGGAGAGAGGGATGTTGGGAGAGAGAGGGATGTTGGGAGAGAGAGGGATGTCGGGAGAGAGAGGGATGTCGGGAGAGAGGGATGTTGGGAGAGAGAGGGATGTCGGGAGAGAGAGAGAGAGGAAGGGTGCAAGAAAAGGAGGTTGGGACGTCATCTTGCCACTCGTGGATAAATATAACATTTCTCTCTTGTACTGTCTATTTTGAGATGGTAATTCTTAAAGTGTTAAAATTTGATTCTTCGTCCTGAAAATTGAAACAAAGAATGAAGTGCGGGGCCCTTGTCAAATTTGGCGCGTTCAGAACAATACTCTTGAAAGGTGGGTGATAGATAAACAGCTCTTTGGAGATGTGTTTTCTTTGTTGTCGGGTTACATTCTCTGTCTTTGTACATACCTACCAATCCTTTGCTTGCTTTGTGCACTACACATACACACACACACACCCACATCGGAACTTCTGTGGGAAAGGTACACGCTTCAGAATGCTACGTTTGTTTTCTTGTTGTTGATTTTCTTTTTTGTTGATTTATAATAGTGGACCCTCCCTTGGTCCATGGTTTTTGTGGTTCTTACCCCTGCAGTATCCGAAACCCGAAGACTATTCATGAGTCTTCCTTATTGCTTTCGCCTCCTTGGATGCTTCTCTTACCTCCTTTCCTGCCCATTATATTATCGTTTTCATCTCTCTCCCTTCCACTGTGCTTACGTTTCTTTCTCACTGTTGTAATCCTTTACGCGGCTTCTGATAAAGCTATCTGCCGAATGCCGAATACCGCCTCCCCCCCCCCCCCCCCCCCGTTTAGCCTACCTTAATTTTTTTTCATCTTTATCTTACTTTTATATACTGCTTATAATAGCGGGACTTCTAAAAGGCAAGGGTTCTTGCTTTTTATGCGAAACAGGGGCCACTTTAAGGACAGTATGCTCGTGCCACGGCACAATGGCAGACACAAAACTTAATGGCGACTGATAGCTGACCATTACTATCCTATTTTGTGATCCTAAACCAGGGTCAACAAATCTCCACCGCCTGATATGAGGTAATACCACAGTAAGTGCCAAACCAATACTTTTCCCTGCTTCATCCTCTCTCCTTCAAACAACACGCGTTCAAAGGTACACACGCATCAATAAGACTTGGCTGTATCGAAACCACGAAAATGCAATGAACCTTCTTACATATTTATATAGGTATGTTAGCAGAATTAAAAAAGAGCTCTAACACTAAAGGTTTTATTATCTCAAATCGATAAACCATGATTTTCAACTTTTCGAAGAACCTTCATACACTGAAACCACAATTAAGAATTGAGATTCTGAATTGAGAGAAACAAATTTTGAGATAATTACTGGGTTTAGATTTATTAAGCATATGCCATTTCCTTCTTCAGTAATATGCTGTGTATATTAGTGCTATATTTGCCCAAACATGTGTGTGAGTAATTTTTCGTCTAAAAGTGAAAATTATAAAATCTAAAAGCAGATTGCGATTGACAGATAAGACCCTACATGCTCTGTCGACGCAGGTGTGTACTTGTAAATTAATGTGAAATATATGTGGAACTGTAAAGCTCTAGAGAAATTGAAGAGCAAACTGAAAAATTAATGTTAAAGCCCTCTCAGTTAGTATAAAATCAAACGCGCGTCAAAGAAGTTCTTACTGTATCACAGCGGTTTCCGAAATCTCCTTGTTCGAACCGAGCACTACATATGTGAATGCCGGGTTGCGTCCCGTGACGTCAGATTCCTGTAATCGGGATCACCAATTTGTCGACTCCTGGCGTAAATTATATTTATATAGCCGGCTTTGCAGTGTGATTTCACAGCATGTTTAATTATACAACACCGCAAGGTACCTCTGATTGGATGTTGTGTTGAGTCACCCGCCATTAAATTTTTTCAGCCATAGTTAAATAAAAGAAATGCAAGAATCATGCACAACATAAACATAATATTTCCTAATGTTTTATGTATACACTCACATGGCTTTCTCTATATACTATAATTTGTCTTTTTCTAGCACCTGAGCAAGTAAGGGAAGCATATTACTCCACCCAAAAATTCGATGTTGAGATTGCATTGGAAATATATTTTGATATTATGATTCACATCACTGACCAACCACAAGGCAAGGTTGTCGAGTTACTTCACACTGAAAAAGCTGCTCAGAATATTCGTTTAATTCTTTCAAGTGATTAATAATTTCGTGATTTCACATAAGTACAAACAGAATTTTTTAAAGCAGACAAGCAAGAAAGAGGTAGTAATGGTTTAGTAGTCGCTGAACATTCGCGAATAAATTAAATGTGGACATTCATGTCAGGTGGTGACAACTTTATCGCATTTTGTGATCAAGTGCCACTTTGCCCTTTTGTGGTGTAAGTACGCGTGAAACAGGACCATTGACTTCGGGTTTTATGAGCTTTTACTTCAGTACCTTATTTTTATATTTACAATCAGCCATCAGGAACACCCGGTGAATGGAAGTAGTAAATTCTTGGATATGACATCACGCGAACCGAGATACAGAAAACTTGTCTTCAAAGCTGAAGTTATCATTCCGTTCCTTACATTATTACCGCTATCGTCTTACAGCTGTTCAACACAAGCAGTGATTGGGCATGAACATACATTTCTGCGAAAGACTGTTATCTGCAGCTACCTGAGCTATACAAGATAACCATCAATGTGCCAAGTACCCAGGAGCATGTCGTACCAGTGAACATATGCAAGCTTTATAACAAAATAGTGGCATAGAAATTTTAAAAGAAAAATCTGATTTATTAAATTTACACGACTTTCTCTCCTCATTATCCAACGAACTATTCTTAGAAACACATGTTACTTTTTCTATTAAGTATAGTAAAGTAGAGGAAGTATTGTATTCCATCCAAAAATGCGATGTCGAGATTTCACCGGAATATGTTTTGAGGCCCCCTGAATAAAAAAAAAAAAGTGTGTGTGTGTGTGTGTGTGTGTTTCAAGAATGCGACACGAAGATTTTGAAGAAAATAGTCCCACACTAAACTAGCCTTTGCACGGAAAAGTTTTCGAAAATGGCTCTAAGAGTTTGATTAAAATACCATATGAGATTTTTTATAGCACATTGTGAACTTTCTAGCTATAGCCCATGAAGTTGTATTTAATTTGGAGTCTTTTGCATAACTGGCAAACCCCAAGAGATATACCAAATCTTATTATACAAAAATGTGGATCTTCCTAAAACACACAATTTAAATACCTTTTTTTGCAGAGTGAACCATCTCGGAAATATTCCTTGTATTGGTGTGAGTTTTGGAAAACTTCTACTTCTGTCATATGGAACATCGTTATTCATTTTTTCATATGTTAATTATGCAAAGAGAACGGAATTTGAAAGCTTTAAAATATTTGACTATCGCTCAAAGTCTACTGTATTCCCATATTTTCATTGTACCTACAGGAAGATGAAAAATAAGATAATTTCTACAAATTTCTTTTCTTCTTTATCCCCTTTTCCTCCTTTTGTTCTTTTTTTTTCTCCTCTGATTCCTTTTTCTTCTTTCTTTCCTTTCTTCTTTTTCCCTTGTTTATTTCCTTCCTTCTTTCTTTAGTTCTTTCTTTCCTTCTTTATCACTTTCTTCCTTCCTAGTTTACTTCCTGCTTTCCTTTCTTCCCTCCTTCCTTCTTACATTCCTTCTTCCTTCTTTCTTCTGACGTTTAAATATACCAACTAGCAGTTCCAAAAGCTCAAACTCCATAATGCTTCTAGTTTCTCAACATTGCATGTTCAAAACAAAAGGCAGTTTGCAAGAAATATTACCCAGACGACTCCTCCTAAATCGAATTTTTGTCAACAATGCGATAATATTGTTCTGTATACATGTGTATTTCAGCGACTTAGAGGACAAAATATGCTCCAGATTACGTTGGTAAAGACGTCTATGTTTTCTACCTTTTTGCACAATATGACGCTGTTATTCTTGTTATGTTTCCTAGTAAAGCCCGCTCGGGTCTACATCTTCCAATTTATGACCACGCTGAAGGCGGGACATCTTCTTTCTTCCCGGGAACAAGGTGAATTTATTTGTCTCCATCTCTTAGCAGAGCATGACAAATAATGCATTCTGCTGAAATTGCTTTCCGACATAATCCCAGGACAGTGATGCATTTCTCGTCATGGTGTTGGTTATTGCAGACAGGAGTAGGGTGGTTCGCACACATCATGCCGGGTAGCAGACATTTAGGCGCCTTTGGAAGTGATAATCAGACGTCTAGACATACTACAGTGTTAAAGCATAACTGCCGGTTCACTGCAAATCACAGCTTACACTCCTCTACAAAAATGTCGGTGTTTGAAACAATTTACTTCCCTTTTCAAGTTTCTATCGCTGTATCAGCTAATATCAAATGTTCACAGCGACGCCAACGCCGCCCTAATTGAACTAGAGCCGCCATATTTTAGGTGCAGTTGCAGGTGCCTGGGTAGGGCACTCCCTCCAGAGAGAAAAGTCTCTTTCAAGGTCGAGTCGAGGGAGGTGAGCAAATTTGGACCACCGGTCTCAGTAGTCCTCCATACGAGCTATCGAGCCCAATAGTCAGATTCCTTAAACCTTCCCCCCACTTCCCTTATATCGAACTTTAAAGATTGCGAACATTTTCTAACTTTCGAACCGCGGACCTCAGCGACCTGGGACCTATCTGGGCGTGTTTCCCGTGTCACACAACGCAAGAGTTGTGACTTTGGTTCACATCAATCCAGTGGTTTTCATTTTATGAAACTGTACAAAAGTTGCAGGAAAAAGGTAATGAAGGTATACACTTACGACAGTGGTTCCCACAATGTGAATCAGTGAACAAACTGGGCATCACTTGCACTCTTCATCCCATTTTGTGGTTTCTTGAAAATGGACACTTTATTCATGGTATTTGGTTATAAGTAGCTGGGCCATTTTCAAGAAAATAAAAATTTTCGAAAAATTTTTCACGTAAAGGGTAGTTTAGGGTGGGGCTATTTTCTTCAAAATCTTCGTGTCACATCCTTGAAAAACATTAAACTTAAATACCAACTTTGGTTTTTAACCAATTTTTCGTTTTTGAGTTATGTTGTCTTCAGACTGACACACACACACACACACACACACACACACACACACACACACACACACACACACACACACACACACACACACAGAAAGAGAGAGAGAGACGTAGACAGACACACACACAGGACTTTTTTCTAAAAATGCCATTTTGGATTCAGGGTGCCTCAAAACATATATTTCCGGTGAAAATTCAATATCGAATTTTTGTGTGAAATACAATACTTCCTCTACATAGAGTAGAGAAAGGAAAAAAAAAATAAATAAAACAATAAAAACACTGAGAAGACTAAGCAAAAACACTGTTGGAAAACCACAAATACCAATGGGAAAAAAGCGAGTAGGGAAAACCGTGTGAGTGTAATACATTGCATTACTACCTATTTCAATCATAGAACATGTATGAATTGTAGAAAAGCGTGTAGAGAAGGATATGTGAATGTCTTAGGTTAAAGGAATGTGGATGTAATACTCGGCATTTCTATTTCAGAAATACAGAAAATTGTATGAACTGTTTGTATAAGAGAAAGTAGAGAAATACATGGTAAAACAAAAGTAAATAGACAACACCGTGTGAATATAATAGTCTACATTTTTATTTCACTCATATACTCATAGAAAATTGCATGAATTGTTCGCAGAAGAGTTTAGATACAGATGAGGAATCTGGAGAAAACCGTGTAAATGTAGTGTATTTTATATTAGTAAAATCACAAGAGTGACACTAGCTCGCTGATCACTGGACTACGGATTTTGTTTTTGAAAACTTTATAGATCTTTTTCAACGCAATAATACTACTACCTCAATACTACTATTATTTTTCTTTCTAATTGAAGGTGTGTACCTAAGATAGGTCTAAATCTCAAAACGTAAAAGTTTCTGGTTTGTGGTGCCATCTCTTGTTTTGCACACATACTGACATTTATTTTGTGGACCGTGCAACACCAAATAAAACTTGTCTGCAAATAGATTAATCACTTTTGTTTCTTGCAATCTATTTTAAATAATTTTCTGAAGCGCATAAATGCTCTAAAACAGAATAAAGTAATTAGAGCAGGGCTACCAACTCTAACATAGGTCCTACAAAATTCAAAGATGTATTTCAAATGTTCCTTTATGTGCCTCCAGCTTTTAACAATATTACAAAAGACTATCTGGCGAAGAAGCCTCATTTTTTTTTAAATTTATTTAGAGTCGCTTTAACAATTAAGTCATATCGCGACACCTCACATTTTTACTTCTAATTTTGATTGAGTGTGTGAAATAGGTCAAATAGGACCTTTCCTCTTCATGGGCAACTTTTATTGATTTCTAATGAGCACTAATGCAATAAATTTAATGTTTAAGGGTGTTTTTGTTACCGGAAGGGTTTTTTCCTGTTTTCTCTACTACGTATAGTAAGTAGAGGAAGTATTGCATTCCACCCAAAAATTCGATGTCGAGATTTTACAGAAATATGTTTTGAGGTTCCCTCAATAAAAAAAAAAGAAAGCTCTGTGTGTGTGTGTGTGTGTGTGTGTGTGTGTGTGTGTGTGTGTGTGTGTGTGTGTGTGTGTGTGTGTGTGTGTGTGTGTGTGTCTGTGTCTGTGTCTGTGTCTGTGTCTGTGTCTGTGTCTGTGTCTGTAAACAGCATAACTCGAAAACGAAAAGTGGGTCAGAAACCACAGTTGGCATTTAAGTTTAGTATGCCTCAAGGATGTGACACTAAGATTTTGAGGTATATTCCTCCACCCTAAACCATCCTTTACATGGAAACTTTTTCGAAAATTTTGATTTTCTCGAAAATATTCTAACCATTTTATTAAAATGCCACTTGTTTGAGATATTTTTGTGGCAAATGAAATGTTTATTTTGAATTTTGTAGCTATAGTTCATATAGTCCTATTTACTCTGGATGACTTTTGCATAACTGGTAAAAGATAGACCAAACCAGTACAAAAAACGTAAGATCTTGCTAAAACACAATTTATGTCCGGATGAATTGTTTTGCACAGCGAGTCATTTCGGAGATATTCCTTCTTATTTGTGTTTGTTTTACAATACTTATAATTTCCAAAATTGGAAGATCCATATTCATTTTTTATACCTTAGCGGTGCAAAGAGAAAGGAATTTCAAAGCTTTAAAAAATTTGACAATCGCTCAAAGCCTACTGTATTCCCCTTGCACCCAGAAGAAAATGAGCAATAAGTTAACTTCTGCAAATGTTTATCTCGACTCACAATAAGATAAAGGAATACGAGTTTGTAAGAATAGTTGGTGCAAGAGTAGAGAAAGTCATATGGGGTTAAATATTTTTTGGTGCGTTTTATGTCTCTTACGAGGGAAAATATGTGCAAAATATGTGAACATAATGTATTTATTATAGTCTATTGCGCAAATAGACTATACTAGGTCCAAATCTCAGTGTATTGTTACGAGTAGTTGTTAATTTTTTAAACTATTGTAATAATTTAGCCCTTGTTGGGTGAAATCCCTTCCGGTATGCACAGTCATTCATACTTCCAGACCCTAAGGGTTCTGGGGAATAATCCTGGCTAAAGAAACATGTTCACCCTCCAAGCAGGATTGGAACCCGGGGCAACTAGATTTGTAGGTTAGTGTGCTAACCACAGAGGCAGGTCTAACACTTTCATTGTTAGCTGGGACGCAGAAAGTAGTTGCAGACGCGTGGGTGGAGAGTCTGAAAGAATATTCATGGCAGAGGGAGGTAATAAAGCAGGTAGGGGGATACCTGATCCAGAACTGAAGCCTAGTTGCCCTTGCAGAATAATCCTGCCGCGACACCAGTTGATACCCACACGTTCAGCCCATACATCGAGGGATCAGATCCCCTGTGATCCCCCCACAAGAGTTTTATAGCAGATAATACCTTTCGCCACTGCATACGTGCCTCCCCATGAGTTATGGCACTCTGTCGCCCTCAAACCCTGCCGAATAATTGATGTGGAAGGTGTTTATTAGGGTGGTCTCGTCAACCCGCTTAGCAACCCGCCGCGGTCGCACCAGGGGAGGCATCATTCACGTCTACGTATACGCTGCTTTGATTCACAACCTGGGCTCCAAATTTGCAATGGAGGAAACCAATCTGATATGGTTCATGTGATTTGAACTTATTCCTTTGCTCGCCGCATTCTGTTCCAGTGTTACTCAGGGGGAGAAAGTGACGTGTATAATACCTGCAGAGGGAGAGAGAAGGGCATTGGTTGCGTTTCTATTGTACGTCCGCTCTTCCATATGGTTCTACATTTGTGCTTTTGATCCATTTCCCGATCATGCTATCACTTACATTCAGTACTGGTAACCTGATAACCTGCGTGTTTAATTTTACTGCACATATGTTTATGAACTCTGTTAAATCCACTTAAGCACCACTTACTGTAGACATGGTGCAAAGTCATACTTCTTCTATTACCAGAGGTTATTAATATAGGAAGTACCTGGAATAAAATTGAATAGAATATTTATTTGTACCGAATGTCTCAAAAATTCAATTTTACTGTCTCTACTAGTAAGTAGAGGAAGAATTGTATTCCACCCAAAAATTCGATGTTGAAATTTCACAGGAAATATGTTTTGAGGCCTCCCGAATCCAAAAAATCCGTTTTTGAACGAGGTCCGTGTGTATGTGTGTGTCTGTGTATCTCTGTGTCGGTCTGGGTGGCTCAGTTGGTTAGACGCTGGCCTACGGATCCCAAGGTCGCGGGTTCAAACCCGGCCCAGGCCGATGGTTTTTAAGTGTGCTTAAAAACGACAGCTCCATGTCAGTAGATTTACTGGCATGTAAAAGAACTCCTGCGGGACAAAATTCCGGCACACCGGCGACGCTGATGTGATCCTGGTAACTGACAGCGTCGTTAAACAAGAAAATAATTTTTTAAATGTGTACCTATCTCTGTGTCCCTCTGTCTGTCAGTCTGTGGACAGCATAACTCAAAAACGAAAATTCAATTAAGAACCAAAATTGGTATTTAAGTTTAATGTCTTTCCAGGATACCTATGACATGAAGATTTTGAAGAAAATTGCTCCACCCTTAACTACCCTTTACATGGAAAATGTTTTGAAAATTTTGTATTGTTTTTGTATTCTGCTGCATTTATTTCAACAATATATTTCCAATGTTGCAAAAGCAAACTGCCGCTATATTATTGTGTACCTTGACATACACATGGATTTGGACCTAGTGAAACGTGAAATTTAATGAAAAAAATGGGGTAATTAGTTTTAAAAGCAATCGGATCATTACGACCCAAAGAACACAAGTGTAAGAATTTTGGTAGTAGAATTATGAAATACATATTTTTTTTTAAATTCAAGGTTTTATCATTAGTACATAGGAAGAGAAACAAATACATAAAATTAGAAATATCAGCTATTAAATTTAAATTAGTGCCGCAAATATACATTCCCTGTCGGGGTAACATTCATATAAAGATAACAACAGGGTTAATTTCCACAAATGCTTATCTCTAATTAACTAGTCTGTTGAATTGATAGACAAAGGCATGTGAATGTAACATCAGATTTTATATCAAAGCTTTATGATAATATTCTTTCATCAGAAACGGTTTCAGGTTAACAGATTCAAAAGTGATTTAAAATCCCACTTTTGGTGTATTTATCAGTTCTATTCGCCCTTTCTCTCCTTCAGGGAGTTTATATACATGTTTAATTAGTAAGACCTATAATGACAAGGGACTGCGACTTCGCAAGCAAAAGAATGCGCACACACATTTTTATTAAAAAGCTTTTAAGCTGATTTCCGACTCGCAACGTTCCCCACAAACTTTATGCGCGCCGCTCTCGGTATAATTGGGAAGCTGAAGTTGAAAGTTTATAATATAGATGCCTACAACACAAGATGGTTAACATAAAGTTAAACAAAATATAGTTTCAAATGTCGAGAGGAATTCCTGGGGCCGGCCGCACCATCAAACTGCCACATGTGTGGAATGCCTTTTAATCTTGCACTGCAGTATATGTATGCTAGTGACCCCGAGGAATGTCAACTGCTAACAAAAGTTTCGCTACAGCAAGGAAGGGGCTGTGGACACAATAGATGTGTTCAACGCGCGTCTTAATTTACGCGAGAGAAACAAAAGACGCTCCACGTCACCGAAAGCAGTCATTAGTACCACTCCTTTTGTCAATCCTCGCGCCTTGCCCGGAATCTAATGCGTTTCAATTTCAGGGGTTGGTACTCTTAGAAGTGAGTCACATTCAAGGGGACGTAGATGACCATTCGCTACTATCGCGCTATTGCCAAGCTTGTTCAGCGGATTTATTTTAGCCATGTTCAAAATTACGCTATTTTAGCGAAAATTTAGCTATTTCTCAGAATGATTGCAACATTAAAAATCTGTTGTGAGCACTCGCATGACTCTTTCTACTCGCTCTTACACAGAACTTCTTAAAAGTGCTTATTATTTTATGTACAGCCATGGAAAAAATGATTTAGTGCATTAGGAGAATAGTTCAAGTCGCACGTGGTGTTGCAGCGCGGTTTACTAAGTCGATATTTCCAACATGCGGCCTGAGTTTAGTTCTGGAAACGCATCGTCCAACGTTTTGCTGTAATAAATAGCAACGCTTCGTAAAAGTGTTCTAAAACAGACATAGGCAAAATCGACTCAGAAGGGCCACTCCACTGAAACATGTCCTTGTCTTACTCCACCAGTCATCCCTCCCCTTCATTGTTGCTCAGTCTATTTCATTCACTGTAGTTTTGCTTCATTCAGTAGGAATATGGCTTCGTCGGGACGTCTGTTTCATGAAGAGTGTCAGGGAGAATTTTTTATAGGTTACAAAAGCAGGAAAGTCTGCTGTTTAATACTGGAATTTCAATTTGCAAGTATAAAGGGTTAAAATATCAAACGCCACATTGATCAGACGCAAAAAGAAAACTTTGGTGATCTTGAAGGCATTTATTTCCACCTTTTAGGGATTTAGTTTATTAGTTTATTTAACATAAGCTATTGTATTTCGAGTTTCAAAGTTTGAACATAAGAGCGACTTTAAAACCAAACAATTTATTATGTTAATTAAATAGTTTTAAAATATTTTAAGGTCAAATAATAACGGAACTTTACTGGTTTATTTATTGTGAAAGAGAAACAATTTAGTATGGTAATCATAAGGCAACGTAAGAATATTCAAGTGCGTAAGATATGGAAAGTAATGAAGTTAAATATTATGTAATTTGCCTAACCACGGTATGTGGCTGAACTAATTGTATGCAAAATATGTTTCACATAAATAGAGTAGTTAATAACAGCGTAGAAATTATTACTACAGCGCAGATGGAACGAAGCCACCAGTGTGCTTATGTCAAAATAACCTTCGTGACTCGGCAAGAGAAGGTGGAGTGAGTGAGGCAAGTTCAATCGCTATCTCTCCTCTCGTGCCCATGCTGTTCTTTGCACTTCATGTTAATCGAGGTAGATGTTTATAAAAATGGTTTTAATACGTATTTACTTCCACGTAAATGGGAACAAGAGAATATAGCTGCCTTAACCGATAGGCAAGTCTTCTAAGAGCTGGTGACTACGTGATGACTTAGAAATTCCTTTCTCTTTGCATGACCAGGAGAACAAGAAACAGCGAATAACAACTTCTCATTTACCAAAACTATACATATTTTAAAATCGAAACCAATTATGGGGAATATCTCGGAAATGGTTAACTTCAAAGGTCTTTTTGACATAAATTGTGTGTAGCAAGATTTTGTCTCTTTTATGGCAAAAGCCCTTCTGATAAAGAGGACTTCAGAGGCTATTTCCAAAAATTTCAAGGTGCATAGTTCATTTGCCATGAAAATATCTTAAATATGTGGTATTCTACGCACCAAATCAAACTAACCTTTACATGAAACATTCAATTTTTCGAAAATGTTTACTTTTTCTTAAATGGCTAACGATTTTGATTAAAATACTAGATATTTAAGAGTGAGAGAATGATGTTCTCGTCGACAACTAGGTGAGGTTATGTTATAGTTGGAATGTAACTTTTAACTAACCCTCAAAAGAGACAGTGCAGTAATTGAATAGCAGAGTTACATTAGGCCACATGAATGCCATTCACCTGAGTGCCTATAACACAGACTCTCAATGCTATTGGCCATTTCGTCGAAATGTAAGTTTATCAAAGGGAAGCTTGGGTTTCGGTTCTATGTAATTTCCTCTAAAAGGTTTAGCGGAACGTCGAAGTGATCTGCGCTCCATCTGACTTTACGAGCCGAAACCAACACACACAAAAGAAAGTTGCGGCGGGCGCCATTCAAACGAGATGGGATATGAAACCTCATAACTTCCCTACCTCGGCGTATGCAAGGAGATTAAAAATGCAATGGAGTCCCTACTGAAACCACATTACTGCTCTCATTACGGGAATGAATATATCCCGCATCTCAACTTTTATGCTTCATTTTACGCCATCTACCGAGTATTTTGACTTTTACCACACTTGGTTTATTTCATATAGCAAAAACAACAGAAAAGTAATTATCTACTTTGAAGCAGAAACTTTACTGAATGTCCCATTTTTATAAAGTTTTTACTAACTTTAGCTGAGCATTTAATCGCACGTCAATGGGTCCTCAAGAAAGTTGTGATGTCAACCTACGGCAGCGGCAACGCAACAGAAGAGGTCGTCGCCGGGCTGGTGCGCCGTGCAACAAAGGCGTTCAAGGTCAACCTTCCCCACATCACTCACGCGAGCAAACAAATGACTAACAACAATCAAACGGCAGCACAAAGGTTTTTCCAGAGCATTCGAGAAGTGTCCGGAAGCCAGCTTGTTTGTAGATGTTCGAGAAAGGTCTGGCTACATCATCGCCGGTATAAAATCTTTTGGAGAAGGTGAAGGCAGGCAGTTTTTGAGTCGGACAGTGTGTCAGTGTGTGCGAGACAGCTGTGAAAAATACGTCGCGTCGAAGTGAAGTATTAACGAGTGTTGGGTGATTTTATTGTCAAAGTTAGGGCTTGAAAGACAGAAAAAGTAAAGAAACACAATGAAAGGGGTGAGTCAAAGCTACGAGAAGAAAACAGTTGCGAGTTGTAATATCACGGAAGAGTGTAGACTGTGTTAACGACAGTAGAAGAGAACTGCATTTTTGGGCAAAATTTCAGAATAAAAATAAGATGATAGAAAAATAAGTGGATTGAACTTTTGTCATTTAATCACAATACAAACGATCGTAAGTACACAGAGTGTTGGGCGTAAAAGCACCGATATTTTTACTGGTAACTGAGGACAGGGTAACGAACAATGTTACATCAATATTTGCTTCATTTATAAAATATATTCCAAATTAAAGAAGAAATTCTAATTTATAACACCGCACGAGATGAAGTTACTAGGGTAAGCTCTAATAAGGATCTAACATTTTCTGTCGTCACATGGCAAACCTAACTTTATGTCCCCGATATATACCTTACATTGCCACCTCAAATATTTTGGAAGCTTCAAAATACAACAAGGCAATATGTGCGTGTATGTGTGTGCCCTGGCCACTCCCCCCTTTAGTCTATGACTTATTGTCATGAAGCTAAACTCTGACGTGTTGCACTCACATGACTTTCTCTACTCTTCTACCAACCATTCTTACAAACTCTTATTCCTATATCATCATGTCAGTTGAGATAAGCATTTGCAGAAATTATCTTATTTCCTTGTAGATGCAAGGGGAATATTGGAATACAGTAGGCTTTGAGTGATAGTCAAATATTTTAAAGCTTTCGAATTCCGTTCTCTTTGCACGGTTAACATATAAAAACACATAACGATGTTCCATTTGACAGAAGTATAAGCTCTACAAAACTCATACAAATAACAAAGAATATCTCCGGTATGGCTCACTACAAAAAAATTTTATTTAGATATAAACTGTGTGTTTTAGCAAGATATACATTTCTTGTGCAGTAAGATTTCGTTTCTCGCTTACGCTTTACCAGTTATGCAAAACTCGTCCAGAGTAAATAGGACATGTGCTATAGCCAGAAAATTCAAAATATAACTTTCATTTGTCACAAAAATATTTCAAACATATGGCATTTTAATGAAAATCCTTAGGGCTATTTTCAAGAAACTAAAAATTTTCGAAACATTTTCCATGTAAAGTATTGTTTAGAGTTCAGGAATGTTCTTAAAAATCGCCGTGTCGCATCCTTGAAAGACATTAAACTTAAATATCAACTTTGGTTTTTAACCTACTTTTCGTTTTTGAGTTATGCTGTCCACAGACTGACAGACACACAGACACACACACGGACCTTTTTCTAAAAATGGTGTTTCTTTTGGATTGACTATTTGGTAAGTATATGTTACATAAATTATCAATATATAAGCGTAGATTTTTAAACAAAAAACTGAAAACAAATCTGAATTTATGCTAATTTAAATATATCTATTATATATATTTTCATTGTTTCGTGGATGAAAGAAAGATGTTATAAAGTGAACTGGGAAACAGGTAAATTACCTAGAAGACCCTGAATAAGACGTGTAGGTAGATATTGGATGCTTGACGAATAAAGCTATCCGAGTCATCGAACACAGATAGATTAGAAACCAGAAGAAGGGACATGCTTCATGAATAAAAAATCCATTTCACAGAAAATCTGCGACTGAATTTTACTTGAAGTAATTAACAGAGTCACTATACGTACATTTACTACGTCATACCACTTTTGACCAATAAGGACGTGTATCAGCCAATCTTGGCTGCTTATCTCACATGTTTATCACCTCCCTAACATTTGTGCGTTTCTATCACTTTCGTAATTTTTCTTTGTTATCAGCTCCATAACATCTGCCCATTTATTTGCGATCGTCATTTGTTTTCTGTTGACTGCATTAAAACAGCACGATACCGAATATAAAGAGAAACAGTATATGGAGTGGAGTGTGGAGTTTAAGGGCCCGTCGACAACTGGGTCATTTGGGCCCCAGAAACAGTCTATGCTACAGCTAGATCAATTAATTCACTAACATAATATTTTATTGAATTTATTTCTGGTAATGTTTACGTACTTTATTTTAATCTTAGAACGGGGAAACTTTCGCTTTAGTCCCAATTTAAATCTCCTGTTCCAATTGTTGACAAGCGGTAACATCTTTGGCCCGCATTCGGAAGGTTCTGGGTTCTACGCTCGGGCCCACTAATCTCACTGGTGATTTTCGTGGTTTCCGTCAGTTCCCAAGCTATATACCGTATCGGATATTTAATGCGACGACCCAAAGTTGCAACTTACGTCTAAAAACAATAGTAAAAATGAAAAATAGATGTAATAACGAGTACTGTGCCATCTATCCACAGATAATGAAAGCAGATATACTGGATGACACCCTAATGCCATCTGCCCGTCACAGAGATGAGGTACAGTTGCCCTGCACTGATCCCTTTGTGGATTCGTGACAAAGCAGGATGGTATGGTATCCGGATGAGACCTTGTCCACTAGACACCGTTCTATGAATATCTTCTAACCATCTGTCGCAAATGACTGCGTAGTTTAAGCGACGTAAAATAAATAGAGGAGGAAAACTGTTGAGAAATACACTATAAAAGGAAAATAAATTGAACTGAACATTTTCCCCATCTAAACAGACAAGTACAGAAAAATGTATACCTCAAAGATGAATAGATTGTGTGGCCTTTATTATGTTTGCAGAAAAGAGAAAGTGAATGATAGTGGAATTGATATGTTATGACGTTCAGTTGTTAACGGCATTTTCATAGTCCACAGTTACACAGCTACCTTTGATTTTCAAATTGCTTTCTATTTCATTTGATCCTTTATACCCTGTCTGGCTTTTGTATCTTTGCCTCAATATTTGCGTTTCATTTTCTACCTTAGCTGTTGATAACCACAGGCCCCATTCTGTGCATGTTTTCTTTCATATTCTTTCTGAGGCTTTGCATATTTTTCCACTGCTGTGCTTTTACTTGTCAAAAAAACAGGTTTCTAGCCGTCTCGACATGAAAATCACAAAGGAGTAATATTTCCTATTTCTGGAAGCAAATTAAAAGCAGGACACAACTGAAAGTTGATTTCTTGGAAAACGTAATTGGGAATGATGGTTTTATTTTAGCAGGCAATTTAAATAATGGGAAATAAAATGTGTGTAATTCACAAAATTTATTCTCTAAATGTTTTAAAAGAGGAACACCAGGACTGGCTTATTCTGTAACTTTATGCCCAAATAATTCCTTTAATATTGCTGCATCACTAATTATTAACTATCATTATCATTATCATTATCATTATCATTATCATTATCATTATCATTATCATTATCATTATCATTATCATTATCATTATCATTATCATTATCATTATCATTATCATTATCATTATCATTATCATTATCATTATCATTATCATTAGTATTAGTATTAGTATTAGTATTAGTATTAGTATTATTATTATTATTATTATTATTATTATTATTATTATTATTATTATTATTATTATTATTATTATTATTATTATTATTATTATTATTAACTATCATCAGCTATCATAATTATTATTAATGGTTATTAGAAACGTTGCAGCAGATAGTCATGTAAAATTCCTAGTAAAGAAATGCTGCGATAATTGTGCTATTCTCGGAGTTTCGGCATCGGTCACCAAAAAATATAATAAATTATTTTTTACCTCTTAATTTTCAAGCCCGAGCCCGCGCAGACTTCTACCTCCTGCTTGCTATACAGGGTAGAGGGGAAGTCATTACATTCCTTCTAACATACTGCGAGCAGCTCTCTCTAACGTGACGTAAGTCGACAACGTTGTGTTGAGGTTGGTCACGGAATTGACGCACAATCTGCAGTGTTGCCAGGCTGTTTTCCACAAAACTAAAATATCTCCGTAGGAAATGGGTCAGAGACAAAACCTAATATACAAAATGTGTTCTAAATACCGAGATCTACCACTATAGTTCAAATTAATGTAATGACGTCCCTTCCATCCACTATATACGCTACCTGTGAAGACCAGTAGAATGCTTCCTAAACCTGCGGGGACAGCATCAATGGGAGTGAGTGTACAACCTATCCTCTACTTATTTCGTTGACAGGAACTATAAAATACGTGTATTAGACTCTAACATGTTTATTGCTGTTCAGTGAATGGCTTCTGTGAGTTCCTGGAAGAAGCTGAATCACAACTGATATGCCCTACCAATAGTATCCGCCATGTCTACCAACATAACGGCTGTTATTAACTCAAGGTGTCATTGCGAATGCATAAGGTTTCAAAATCAACGGTGCGCAAGAAAATCAACAAATTATTCGAAGCAGTCGAGGCTTCCTTACGCCCACAGCCACCATAGCGAATTTTCCTGACGTGGGCGTCATTGAATCGAACGTACACGTGTACCGGAGCACAAAGCCGTATTTTCCCCGGATCTTCCAGCCAGCTTCTAGTGCAAGTTTATTAATAAATAGCTGAGATTCCCGGCGTTACCCGTGGTTTGACGATTTATCCATAAACTTTTAGACTCATGTTGGGTACTATAAAGAACCCAAAATACACAAAAGTAAATAAATAAAAATACTGTGAAAACAATATGCAAAAAAAAAAAACTGCTGAACAACCTCAAATACCACAGGAAGAAAAGTGTGTAGAGAAAGTTGTGTGAATTTAAGACGTATTTCTATGTGTATCACATAGGAAATTGTGTGAATTCTTTGTAGAAGAGGGAATGGAGAAAGAAATGTGATTGTGTTTCTAACTTTTCTTATTGGTTATGAGGTTCACTCAGCTGATCTTTGATTTCATCCAGTTTGACGTGATTAGTCTAACGAAGATGCATTTGTCAATGTTCGTTGAAGCCGAGCAAAAGTCTGTCAGCGATTAAACCTGAACCATCCCCTTGAAAGAAGTTTAATTGATGTACTTTTGTGGCATCCTATATAATACACTTTTTTATGCTTGCAGGCATGAGCAAGTTGGTCCAGGGACAAGGATGCTGTAAGGAAACCCTCCATTACTCCGATGGAAAGTGGCCTTGAACTCCAAGACAACGTCCGCAATGGCAGCCAGTCCCATCGAAGAAATCGTGAGCTCTGATCTCACGTAACTATGGTTGCCTTGGAAATATCCTGTTCAGTGCGGGAAATATGCGATTTAATCTCAGGCCCCAGATGGACAAAAGTTCGTGAAAAAGGACAGGACCTAATCTGATTTGCAGAAAATTTTTACGTAACATGCGAAGTAGTTGTAGATATTTCATAACGGTCAAGTAAATAGGCAACTATATAAGAATTTCTGACCATATATTCTGTGATAAAATGGTATCCACGACTTGGTGCAATAAATGTGGCGATGTGCGGGTGATTTAGTGATGCAGTGCAGTGCAGAAAAGTGAGTGGTGGTAAAGAAGAAAAAGAGAAGGAATACCGTGTAGGGATGCCGTGACATTTGTGGGCGGTTCAATGGGAGGACACTTCTCTCAAGGTGAGTAAGCTATTTGCTAGAAACGCTAATTTAATCTCGTGCAGAGAATAGTGCTGTCATAACACATTAATTATAGTCATGTTATAAAGAAAAGATGGCATGATTGATTTGTTGTAGTGAACACAACAGCTGATGTGTTATTAATTACTGTTTTCAGATATGCTTAATGTGCACGGCAAATATGTTGAGCCACGTCAAATGAACTGCCTGGCTTTGACAAATAATCTCAAAGGAATTGTACTTGAACAAAACAATGTTCTTTTTATTTAGTTATAATACTTGTAAAAATTACCAATTTCAGACAGAGAAATCTGGTCCAAAGCTTCTGTTCTTTTCCGACGAGGCGTGGTTCCACGTAAATGGTCGTGTCAACACTTATAACAGTCGGTACTGGGTCTCTGAAAATCCACATCGCGTTCAAGAAATACCTCATCGTTATCAGAGTTGGAGTTTGTGCTGTTAGCGGTAGACGCACAATTGGTCCAATATTCTATGAGCAGAGGAACCGAAATGATATTTTGACCCCATTTTATCGTGAACTGACAGAAGAAAAGAAATCATGTAGGTGGTTTCTGGTGCATACAGCAGAGGAGTCCATGAATAAAATTAGGGAGGTGTTTGAATATAGAGTAATTACTGCTGGTGTATGGCCTTCTTGCTTCCCCGATCTAACAGCGTTTGATATTTACTTGTGGGATAACCTGAAACAAAGTTTACAAGACAAATCATACATTAGAAGAACTAAAACAAAATATTGGAAGTGAATATTTTACTTCTCTTCGGTGTGAACCGCGGAGCAGGGGAAGAATGACGCATTTATCCATGGTTTCTGAGTTCCAGAGGCGACACTGTGCCACCTATTCTTACCTACAGGAAATCAAAGGCGTTCTCCTTAATATTCTACTCCTGATTAATCCACGATGTTTCTGAGAATTACTTTTTTGGCACAATTTACGCTTCAAAAGACGAAGTCCAGAGTCTCAAAAGATAATGTGATTTTCACTTATCTTGCTGCGATACTCACTTTTAATGTAGTTCATTTTTTAAAATATTCGTTCGCAGATGTAAGTGGAACCAAAGACTGCCATTAAATTAGATGCAAACAAACGCAATCTCACAGCAGGACAGAGATCTGAATAATTCCCACCATTCTTTCTCAGAACATTTTACGGTCGTGGAATTCTGCAATGCAAGTTGGAAACTTCAAAGTGCAAAATAATTGGATTTTTGTTTGAATTATTTTTAGGTCTTCAAATTGTGAAGAGAAAGTGTCGTACAATTGCTTCAAAAGTTCGTTGTATTTTTCCAGTAGAATAACGTTTATCGTGAAGCAAGGGAAACGGTATACATCTGCAACTACCAGTCTTACAAATCAAGCACTTGACTTTGTCATCTTCATCTCGAAAATAAATATATTCGTCCTTACATTGAATTGTATCCGCGCTATCCGCCTCTGTGCAGCAGGTCTGATTCACCTTGCCTTGGTCAGTGGTGGGGGGAAAATGACGTGTGTAGGGGCAGCGAGCGTATAACTCGCTTGTTGAGCACCCCTGGTTTAGAAGTTCCTTTGAATCTGCGCTTTTGCCGTCGATAGAAGCGATGAGAATTCTCTCTCCGGGTTTGCGTGAGTGGTTTCGAAAGGATGACAAATGTTTAATACAACGTCTTTTAATGAAGAATAACTTTTTTTACTCTTTTCACTGGAGATGTCGACCAGTAAACGTGTATTGTTGCATAATTCCCAATCAATGAACACTATTCACATACACAAATACATTTGACGAACTTTATATCCGTTGGTTTTTAGGTAATTTGACGTTGGCGTACTTCGCCGTTCCAGCCTGCGCGTTTACCCCCCCCCCCCTATTTGTTCGTTTTTTTCTATATCATTTGTTTACAATTATTACAATAATAGTCATTTTTAAGTGCTTACTTTTTTAAAAATAAATAAACTTTTTTTTAGAAGTGCCTACAAATTTTGGTATCAAGGTCCACCTCTTGTTTTGTTTCTGTCCAGCACAGTATATGTCAATTTATAAACGACCTTCATCTGTATTTGTGAAGATATAAAGGGTGCATACCCACCGCAGTATTTGCTAGCTGGAATAGTTTGCATCCATCACCGTTAGGTGGAATTCCGGTATGCATACTTTCAGGGGAAAATTCTACTGCCAACTGGAACACTTCCTATGTTTAGATAAATGCTTCTGCCACGCAATATCAAGTGTAATTTCCAAAGCTTGTCCCTACTCTGGTATTATTTGCTCCTAAGTGAACTTATATTTTCGGAGCTTTACTTGAGCGCCGTTAGAGAAAGACATATGAGGATTACGGAGTGTGAAAATGATATGAACCAACAGAGAAAGAAAAACGTTGGTACAATCTCTGGGGATGCTCTGACGGTTTTTGCAGCGTGGGTGTAGCGTCAAGTTTGATGTGTGGAAAATTTGCAGCCTTCATGCCGTGTTATGTTGACACATCCGCACATCAGTTCGTGGTTAATCGGAAATTCATTTGCGGCTAACCTAACTTCACGTTCACAGTTGCGGGAATGTGTAAAATGTGACAGCCCAAAGAATGGAGGTTATTCACTGTCACAGGGATTTATTGGTACACACTGCTTATGTTGGAAGAGGACTCACTGGCGCACCACTTAAAAAAATCTGATGTGTTGCACTCACATGACTTTCTCTACTCTTGTACTAACCATTCTTACAAACTCTTATTCCTATATCTTCTTCGTGTTAGTTAAAATAAACATTTGTACAAATTATCTTATTGCTTATTTCCTTGTAGGTGCAAGGGGAATATTAGAATACACTAGGCTTTGTGCGATAGTGAAATGTTTTAAAATTTTGAGATTCTGTTCTCTTAGCACACTAAACTTATAACAAAATGAACGTGTTCCATTTCACGAAAGCTTCAAGTTTTCCGAAACTCACACACCTGACAAGGAATATCTCCGAAATGGTTCACCCTACAAGAAAATTTACTTGGACATAAATTGTGTATTTTAGCAAGATCCACATTTTTTATATAGTATGATTTGGCCTATCTCTAACGGTTTACCAGTTATGCAAAAGTCGTCCAGAGTAAATACGACCACAAGGGCTATAGCCAGAAAATTCAAGATATACATTTCATTTGTCATAAAAATATCTCAAACATATGACATTTTAATCAAAATCGTTAGAGCCATTTTCAAGAAAATAAAATCTTTCGAAAAATTTTCCATGTAAAGGGTAGTTTAGGGTGGGGCTATTTTCTTCAAAATCTTCGTGTCGCATCCTTGAAAGACTTATATACCAACTTTGGTTTTTACCCGACTTTTCGTTTTTAAGTTATGCTGTCCACAGACTGACAGACACACACACACGGGCCTTTTTCTAAAAGTGCTTTTTTTTTTTTTTGTTACAGAGGGTCTCCAAACGTATTTCTGGTGAAATCTCGACATCGAATTTTTGGGTGGAATACAATACTTCCCCTACTTTCCAGTAGAGAAAGTAATGCGCTTCAAAAAATGGCTTCACTCGCAGTCTCGACTCGCTTATACAGGCCATACGAATTACCAGGAATTCTCTGGAAAATATACCTTTTCTGAAAGCTTCTCGAACAATTTAGAATTAGTTTTGTTTTGGGCGCAATTATTGTTGCCACGGGCCACAGGTTGTGTGTATCGATATATGTGTGAAAAACCGAAAAGCACAGACAAATTGACGGGTAAACAAGGGAAAATGGAGAAGTAGAAAGAAGATCCTTTAAATTGAAATGTGTGTGTGTGTGTGTGTGTGTGTGTGTGTGTGTGTGTGTGTGTGTGTGTGTGTGTGTGTGTGTGTGTGTTTGTGTGTGTTTGTGTGTGTCTATTTGTTCTCAGATGAAAAATGGTTACCTACACGGGGAAATTGTAATATTTAGCTTCTGCCCTCTTATGTCTGGGTGTTTACACGTTGAGACAAGGCTAACCACAGACGCCTTCTAACCTCCCCGCCCCCTCCCGTACAACACAACACAGTTCAAGCGTGTTGGTACCCGGACCGCGCTCTGGTTATGCCATAAGGGCACTAGAATATATTTATATCACCGCGCTAACTACTGTAGGCTATTAAAATAACACTGAATGCTAGTTTTGCTATGCAGATGCATACAAGGATAAACGATTTAACAAAACTTAACATCTGTGACAAAAAATATATAGCTGGAGCTCTAAAATCAACCATTAATCCAACAGCAGCATGCTAACGTATTGATTACTTTACCTTTATGTGTGTGACAAGCTAATCGAAGGAGTATTTCCGAGAATTTGCTCGTAATATGATTTGAAACATGAAAGGGGTAACCAGCTGCACGGTGCGATTGCTATTATCTGATAGCAACAGTGGTTTACACACGACTGGAGTTCAACAGCTGAAAACGCAGTTTGCATGCTTCAACTCCCACTGTATCAGTCACCCGCAGTAATGCGGCAGGTAGGCATTCTGTTGTATTTATTCATAATTTAGCGTCAGTTACATCTGTGGAATATTAATTTACTGTAATTTTGAAATTATAGGCTACATTTTTATGAAAACGTATTCATGGCTGCATTTCTTATTGTGGATGAAACTTCTGTCATCCTTCTGTTCAGTTAATTAGTAATTGAACTTTTATTTATGGACCTTCAACTGCTAAGGTTCTCAGAGTTCCAAACTATATAGGGCGTGAAAGACCCAGGGGCCTTTTTCTCAGGCTTGAGATTATTTTACGTGCCGTAAATTTACGACACGGGACTACCGAAGGAAGGCATCACGTTTACAACCCTCATTCGGGAGGTCCCAGGTTTAAATCCCTGGTAACGACCAAGCTGGTTGGGATTTTTTAGTTGTTTCCTAAGGTAAAAAACAGATTGGATACACAATACCATGACCGAAAGTACTTACTCTAAAACAAGAGAAAAATGAAGAATCTGATGTGTTGTACTCACATGACTTTCTCTACTCTTTTACTAACCATTCTTACAAACGCTTATTCCTATATCTTCTTCGTGTTAGTTGCGATATAAATTTGCTTATTTCCTTGGGAAGGGGAATGTGGGAATACAATAGGCTTTGAGCGATAGTAAAATCTTTTAAAGCTTTCAAATTCCTTTCTCTTTGCACGGTTAACATATAAAAAATGAATAACGTTGTTACATTTGACGAGAGTTACACAAGTAACAAGGAATAGCTCCGAAATGGTTCACTCTATAAAAATAATTATTTTGACAAATTGTTTTAGTAACATCTACATTTTTTGTGCAGTAAGATTTGGTCTATCTCTTACCAGTTATTCAAAAGTCATGTAGAGTAAACAGGACTATATGGACTATAGCCAGAAAATTCAGAATATACATTTCATTTGCCACAAAAATATCTTAAACATATGGCATTTTACTCAAAATCGTTAGCAATTTTCGAGAAAATGAACATTTTGAAAAAATTTCCAAGTAAAGAGTAGTTTAGGGTGGAGCAATTTTCTTCAAAATCTTTGTGTAGCATCCTTAAAAGATCTTAAACTTAAATAACTGACTTTTCGATTTTGGGTTATGCTGCCCACAGACTGACACACACGCACGCACACACACAGAGAGAGAGAGAGAGAGAGAGAGAGAGAGAGAGAGAGAGAGAGAGAGAGAGAGAGAGAGAGAGAGAGAGAATTAGAAAATCATTTGCAAGAATATATACCTCTTTATTATGAAGAACACAGAGGAATGCATAAGAATAATGTCAATTGAGCTGACATTCCGTAAAAATAACTTATACCTAATTTAACGGAAGAATTTTATCACCGAGACGGAAAATTGAGGTTATGTGGAGATGTCAAGAGCTAAAACTACGAGCTTTAGTTTATGTATTTTCACAACATTTATCTATAATTAGATCCAGTAACTTTGGAAAAAAGACTAGAAGACATAAATACAAGCATGATAATCTAAGATAGCTATATATGGTGCGTATATCACAAAAGAACAGGAATTTCAACTGCAGTTTTTTTTTAGTTTCTTTACAACAAACACAAAAGGTCCGTAAGTGTGAACATCGTAACTCAAAAATGAAAAGCCTGGTGAACATCAACTGATAATTTAGTTCAGAATCTTCTAAGCATGCAACACAAAGATTACAAAGAAAATTACCCCACCATAAGCTGTCCCTTACATGTAAAGTTTTCAAACATTTTTCACTTAGTCAAAAATAACTAATAATTTTAATTAAAATATATATTTAAAATATTTCCATGATGAAAATGTACTGCCTTGGCCATAAGTTAGCCAGGTGTTTTATAGGATATATAAAATTATTGTCGATAAAGAACAGTTTCCCCGAGAAAAAAATTGTGTCATATATTTGGAGCCATCTAGGTTTTTGACGAATGGATTTATTATTTCACTAGATTTAATTTCTAAGCAAAATTTGGCAACATTATGTTAACATTAAATTGTGACTAAATTAATCCAAATTGAAACAAAAAGACATTACATTATTGTTGTAAGAGTATTTTGCTGATGAAAGATAGAGAAAGCCATGTCGCATTTTATAGCTTGCAGAAAAATGGCGAGTTTAGTTGTCCAGTTATAAGGGAGTGTTATGAATGCTTTTCTTGCGTACAAAGCTGAATATTTCAGGTTTCTCTTTTACACAGTTGAGAGGAATAATCTCGTGCAGAAAGGGGAAGGGCTCAAGGGGAGGCTTTGATCTACAAACCCAGCAGTGTCCATCGTTTTGTATACACTGATGCTTATAGCTGATGTTTCAGCTGTTAAAGTATTGCATGGCCAAGGAAATGAGCACAGAATACGACAAGGGCCATTTTCTCCAAAACGGTTTAAGATTCTTAATCACTTTAAGGAAAGAAATAGGTGTAAATCACGAAAAAAGAGACAAAAATACATTTTTGGATTTTGTCTAAAATTATTTACATGTCTCAGCTTTCCAAACTGCTTTTATAAGTGCTTCAAATACCCATTTGAGGGTCTAGCTGCCCCTTCTATAAGTGGGCGTAACCCCCTACTGACGCTGCACTCGGTAAGCTTTTAGATAAGGATTTTGAAAGATATCAATTTACGTTTCCTGCAAATCTTTTGAAACATAATGCAGGTGGTCAACCTGCTTCTACATTGGCTACATTGTCAACCTAGGATTTCCCCGCTTTTGTTGGTAACAAAGTAATATTTGGGAAAAGCTTGTCTTTTGGATTCCAAGTTCACAGCTTTCAGTCTTGTAATGCGTAATAGAGCTATCTTCAATAGAAAATAAAAGAGTAAGGTTTACTAAAGTTATTCTTTTCGTTTAAAACCATTGAGTATTAGATAATTATACATCATTGCTTAGATTAGTGCACGTGACCCAGGCATGTTATTTTCTCTACTACCTATAGAAAGGAAAGTATTTGACCCAAAATTAAGATGTCCAAATTTCAACAGAAAAGTGCAAAGAGAACGGAATCTCAAAGCTTTAAAAGATTTGACTATCGCTCAAAGCCTACTGTATTCTAACATTCCCCTTGCACCTACAACGAAATAGGCAATAAAATAATTTCTCAACTAACATGAAGAAGCTAGAGGAATACGAGTCTGTAAGAATAGTTACTACAAGAGTAGAGAAAGTCATGTGAGTGTAACACATCAGATTTTTATTATTGTTTTGGACTTGACGTGGAATTTTCGCTTGTATTGATTATCAATTCGTATTTATCTGTGTGGCTGAGGGAGACCACAAAAAATTGCAGTCAGATTGGTCGGCCCCTGGTACCTGCGAATGCGGGCCACAGACCTTACCCGCTAAGCCATCCCTCTCGGCGAGATTATTTACCGCACACACCAAAGTAAGGGATTAAACACACCAGCTTGCGTAACATGAGGAATAGGGCGAGTCTAGACGCTGTTGCTAGGGAACGGATAATGCTGTTATCTCATTAAATATCGGCGTAATTGCGATTGCGCTCTCGGAGCAGCTAGCCAATATCCTGAAAGATAACATCTCAACGAGAACGCCTGTCTGTCCATATTGACTACTTGACATTTATTTGTTTTTGGACCCGGCAAGGCGCCACCATATTACGTGCGTCATGTCCGTCCTCAACAGCAGAGCAAGGAAAAATAAAAAGAATTATTCATCCTCTCTTTCTCTCCTATACTCCGTTTTTCCCCTCTGCGTTTCCCCACATCATCCTACGCTACTTCGCAAACTTTCCGGGGACGTTGAGCAAATTTCTGCGTCGGCGTCACACTTTCGTGACTGGGAAAAATCCCCAAGGGCTTGAACACCGCGTGTCTTTGGTGAACACGGTCGGAAAGTGGACAAGGGAACATCTGTGTAGCTCTGCTGCCGCTAGTTTTTCTGCAATATCATAATTATACCCTTACGTTTGTGAAATGAAAGGCCTTACTTTGTTCACACATTAAAAATGTAATGTGCTGCACACAGAAATTTCACTGTTTGATTTAGAACACCAGCATTAAGTTTGTTGGCATAAATACATAATAATCACCTATTCCTCTATGTAGTTATGTTAATCCAGATAAAAATTTCATATAATGGTACTTATCTGTGCTATTTTATAAATAAAACATGAATTTAAACACCACATAGCAAATAATTGACCAGACAAGGTCAAATTCTTTAAAACATAACCTAAAATATGTTCATTTCGATTAGTATAGTCCCACTTTCTCAGAACTGCCAACTGAGGAAAACGAAACCCAACTAACCTCAAATAACTCTTGCTTTACTTTTAAAACAAATAACCTTTATTCTCGAAACATTCGTTAATAATTAAAACTACAATTATTGTTAAACACACATTTGTCAATCTGAAATGGAGTGCTATTTCGATTGTTAATCGATTGCAAGGTGCAAGAAATTGTTTTTCAGAGATTTATGGAATATTGTTGGTGACACTGACTAACAAGAGAATGACTTGCTGATAGTTTGCATAAAACAGTGACCATATAATTCGTATATGATAACTGATATATGTTTTGGAGATAGGAGAAGGGAAACTCCCAGAAAATTCTAGTTAACTAGGGCGAGAGCGAGAAGGGGGAGGAAGAGAGAGAGAGAGGAGGGGGAGAGAGAGATTAAAATGATGCAATAAGAGCTACACATCTTACCAATATTCTACAAAAGGTTTGTTCACAACAATATTATATTGAAAAGTGCATTCTGCTCCATTACCATTCCTGAACTAGAAATTAATTCATTGAAAATTAATATAGTTTTTATAAAACGAGACATACACGGGGCCGGAAAATGAAGTTACCATTTGTTGATTTACCGCTATTAGCAATATACATTTGCTAATTAAATTAGAAGCCAAAGGCTAAATAGTGTTGTGCTAATTAAACTGCAAATAACAATGAATCAGTTAGTTTATATTAAATTCATATGTACATAGTGAAGAGAAACAATATATTAATGAAGTTAACCAGAGGGTTTCGTTCTTGAGTTATGCACTCACGCACACACAAACACGCACGGTACTGCTTCCAATTATTTATTCAGGATGTCTGTAAACCCCCATATTTAATGCAAATGCAGTGATGTTAAATTTCGTATGTCCATTATTTATTTATTTATTTTAAGATGTTTTCTTATATCTTGGAAAACGGAAACAATCTCCGTGTTGTGAATGCGCCGCCATGTTCTCTAATTCATTTTGAGCAACATCCTTGGGGCCACGTCTGAAAAGCTTTGCGGACCTCATTTTCTAGGTCTTCATTTGTTGAATAGGGGCGGTTCCACACCCCCTCCTTGATGTAGCCCCTGAGTGCATTATCTGGTGTTGTCAAATTAGGCTCCTTGAAAGAACACGAGAATTCGATCATTGATTGATTCTCGATCGATGCAGCGATTGCCAAAGACTGTTCAGATGATTCGGACATTGCCAGCTCAGCAGCACGCTTCTTTGTTGATTTTACTGTAGATTGTTCCAAATTGCACAAAGTTCTTGTCTCTGGCATGGTTTTTCATTTTTTAATGCATTGCGATCACTGCTTGTGTAAAAGTATACTTTTGCTATGCTATAAATATTATAATTCTTTTTGCGATAGGATAAAAACAAAGGAAGTTGCACATTGGGCAAGAAATGGGGTTTGATTTTCTTTCTTTTTTCCTGTTCACCGTCATCATAGATACAGTTGTGTTGAATAACGTTTTAGTAATTTCATCCATACGATTATCAAAATTTGTAAGTTACAAATCATTGCTCTGTTTCTAAAGAGAGATCTCAATCCGAAATGCTTTTGGAAATTGCTAATATTCGAAGATAACATCTGCAAAATGTCATGCATAGAGTCGCAGAAAGAATGGTGTTCATTGAACAAAAGAAAGGACATTTTTCCAATGTTTCATAAAACTTCATTGTTTGCCCAGTATACTACTTTTGTTTTTTTCTTTTTTCCAATCGCTAATATTAAAATGCTTTGAAGTCACTTTTGAAAGACCTATAGGCAATTTAATATGTTGAAGGCGTGGTCTTTGGCTAATATTTTAACAATTTACTGTATCAAAAGCCTTACTAAAATCTCAAATAGCATTGAACTCCCTTTGCTTCCCTATTTATAATTTTAATGCAACCAAATTAATTATAAACACAATAAAACTGTATTCTTAATTAAACTGGTTCGTCTTTTCCTTATGACACGTGGTACATTTCCCAGGGAGTAATAACAGGGAATAAAGACGCAATTCGCGTGCCTATAAAATCACTAGTGCGCAATATTCTGCTGGCTTTGATTGTGCAGTTTCTTTGGGACATACTATATCCAATTACGTGCACACATAGTACATAGAGTGAAATTTTCAGGGTAGTAGCTATAATGGGTTCTGAGAAAATGTTCTCTAGAGTAGTCAAATATTAACATTGTCGATGGAGCTCTACTGTGTCTTTGAAATCAGAGTGCACTTCTATCTGCAGAGTGTACATACTGCAATCCCTTTATGAACTCTCTTTACCATCTTTGGCACACATCCAGAAGACGAGAAAGGACGAGCAATTGTTTTAATATTGAAGTTTAATATTTGTCCATTTTTGTATATTTTGTACAGAATTTATTTCCCATCGTTCTTGTGTTCTTCAGTTAAATTTTAGCTATTTTATAAACTAGATTTAATTATTTCACTGCATAAGTAAAGTAAATACGACTACAGGGGCTATAGTCGGATAATCAAAATCGTCAGCCATTTTCAAGAAAATATTCATGGCTTGACTGTGCAAAAAGAAGGGAATTTCAAAGCGATCATCTTTAAAAGATTTGACTGTCGCTCAAGTCCTGTATTCCTATATTCCCCTTATACCTATAAGATAATAATTAACAATAACATAATTTCTGCAAATGTTTATCTCTACTAACATGAAATAGAGGAGTTACAGAAGTAAGAATAGTACAAGAGTAGAGAAAGTGATAACGCCTAAGAATTTTTCACCACTCTATTCCACAAATATAAATAATAATCTACATTTACTTCTTGTTGTAAATATTTGTATATGCATTTTACAGTATGTGTGATGCTGTACACATTTCATAAGAGTCCTTAGCACAAACTTTATTTAACATGATCTTTCATAAAGTTTATTTGATTGCTATAAACACAATTCAAAATTAAGACAGCGAAAAACCTCATTAATAAAGCTGTCCTGCTTGTTGCGGTGGTTTCATACGGTCCCTGGACATGTCATATACATTTCTGGTTCATTTAACCTTTTATAGCTCTTCCATATCCCGATAATAGCGCATTTTACCCATCGGAAATTAGTAAAAACGGTACATTATCTGTGGTGCTTTAACAACATGACAAAGAAATGTGTTGCAGTTTGTAAGCTCTCATAAGAAAATATAAAATATCATAGAGGTTTTGGGAAGACGATAGTCTTATGTTATAGAAAAAGAATAACGATTCGAAAAAGTGTGAAAAGAGCATAGCGTATCTGAGGCAATGTTTAAGTGTATCTGTATTTGCAGAGTACTATAAATCATTGCAAATCAGAATAAAGAGGATACAGAAGTCAATGGCATAAATATATGTCTTGTATGTAAGATAATGTTGGCTCTTGCGTCACCAACGCCTGCAGATAAAGAGTTTTCATGCAAATGTAATGTTTTGTTTTAATTGTAGTTGCAAAAGGCAAGAAAAATAGAACTGTAATTCATAAAACTAGAGCTATTACTCTTATACCCTGTATAGTTCGCTATATATGACTGCTTGTGCTAATGAATCATTTAGTTCAATACTTATTCAGTTCCAAACAGTAGTATGTTGTGCAATAATGGTATTTCTCCAAAATACGTGACATTTTAAAGCAGCTGGAAGAGCGAAATAATTCCTTGGAACATTCACTTTCCAAGATTGACGAAATTTGATTAAAATTGTCGTCAGAAACATGGAAAAAATTGCGTGTGACAAACCTAGGGAAATCTCAGGATGACTGTTATGAACTGGGCCTTTAATAAGATAAGACTTCTGTGAAAGTATTTATCATCATATTTGCATATATTCATTTTTGCTTAATTTGGTGCTTATTTTCATCATTTTTTCGTGCTTATTTGCTTGTTTATTTTACTATTTATAAACCTGAGCTTTATAAATTACAAACTTCAGTACAACAGAAAAATAATAAGCAATGAAGCTTTATTTTGGTTATAGTACTTCGCAGCTATACTTCCGTTAAATGTAATATGCTTAATAATGCTATGGTTTGAAAGATTGCAAAGTACGCATGTTAGTTTTTCATGTTGTATTGCTGTAAGTAAACTTGCTGACATCATTCTTTGCTAAGAAGTGAACCTGATTGGAATTCGTGATCTCAGAGTTCTTAAGGGCTTGTACCTTCCAGAAGTACAACCATGTGAGAAGGTGATGGATCGCCAAGAACCTCTTATCAAGCAGGTCCATCTCTCGGGGGTGTTTGTACAAATACAAATGTTCTCTTCTCGACAAAGACTAGTGCTACGGGAACATAACATAGGCTGGGAATGAAAGCACACTAGTTTGCCACACTCTTGAATTGAAACTATACGATTTAGTGAAATGGAACATCGTTGTTCATTTTTTTATATGTTAAGCGTGCAAAGAGAACGGAATCTCAAAGCTTTAAAAGATTTCACTATCGCTCAAAGCGATATTATCATATTTCCCTTGCCCCTACAAGGGAATAAGTAATAAGATAATTTGTAGAAATGTTTAGCTTAACAAACACGAAAATATAGGAACAAGAGTTTGTAAGAATGGTTAATACAAGAGTTTAACCACCTATTACTCAATAATAATTATTCTTTCATACAAGTCGTGTGTACTATAAGGTTGATATTCTCCAAAAATAATTCCGACTGGAAATGTG
This sequence comes from Tenodera sinensis, assembly GCA_030765045.1. Lineage (NCBI taxonomy): Eukaryota > Metazoa > Arthropoda > Insecta > Mantodea > Mantidae > Tenodera > Tenodera sinensis. The sequence continues at coordinate 32,512,908 of CM060968.1, forward strand.
CGCTCCATTGTTTGTTTCATTGGCCTGTACCGAGTTGGGCTGACACGTCGAATGTGCTTCACTATATGGAAGCGTTAACTTTCTCATTCAATTACCTCCCTTGCTGCTGTTGTACCAGACAGGATCGAGCCACTCCTTTTGTAGGTATGTACTGAAGAAATACAACATGCAACAACATTAACTGAATGACCAAGGTCAAAGATTACACAACGGCACCTTTTAGCCCGTAATCGCTTTGCATAGAGCAAAATAAACTATTGAACACGTGTAGAGAACTGAAGATCAGTTAGCATTGACCTCTTCTAGGATAGAATATTCGTTTCCTTGTCATCTTTTAAGTTTGCATCTAGGTTTCATGGCGTGTGGCGGTGCTGTACCATATTTTACTGATAAATCTCTTAATTTCCAAAGTCTCCCCTCATTCCCTTTTGAATTAAAATATCTACGCTATTGTGTTATTTGATAGATGGTATTAATTACAGTTGCATATTTTACATTCCACTTTATTACTTTTGTTTCGTGTTGCCCAGTAACACAAAGCTGTCGGCACACTGTTCGTCGTGCTTTTTTTTAATCTGTGTATTTCTGTCGCACAAATTAACCATGAGGGTGGACTAGTGTTAATTTAGCTTTCGGTGTTGTGCGAGTCCTTCCTTTCTATTTTCTGTACCGGGATAATAATTCCTCCCCCTCCAATGTCGCCCGCTGTTAATGTTTTGTTAGTTTTTAACTAGTTGCACACAGCATGAGGATTTGTGTACTCTACTATGAGTTTAAAATAATTGCACAGTTGTTTTATGTGCTGCAATGTCAGTTTCGAACTCAGTTCATATTAAAGTAGCAAACACAGAGCGCTAATACTAATAGCAGATGACTTTTTTATTATGTGTACATCGACGATATAAAAAGGTCTCACATTTATATGTATTTCTCCTTGAGCAAACTTTTTTTTACAAAAGCTTGTTCTTCTAATTCATGTTAAGCGATATATTTATATAAATTGTGTTTTGCATATTTCCTTATAGGTGTCACCCTTCGTGATCTAGAGGTGCTATTTTCTGGTTTTAGAGGTCACAAGTTGAAACCCGAGGGAAGGAGATGTATATTTTCGAGCATAAGAATGTTTCCCAGCAGAAGGGAAGTAAAGCCGGTGGACCTGTTTCATAGATTTATGAAAATTATAGAAATCGTGTTTATTTATTGCCTAATGAGGGGCAATATTTTTCTGTAGGCACCCCAAGCATCTGAAACAGGTTGCAACAATTCTTTTTGTCACTGATTTACACTAATGCCCCAAATAAGAGAATGACAATCATGTTTAAAGGAGTTTTTTTCAACCAATCACAGTAATGATTCTACTTAATTTAATACTCGAAACAGGCTGGAGTGCCCTTTAACACTGACTCAGCGCCAAAATACTTAAGGATTGGAGTATCAATATGAGGAAACCAAACGAAAAAGAGTACAGGCAATACACTGCGGAACGTCAGAACTAAAAAGTTTAAATTTATCAGCCTTTTTTGAGTGAAAAAGAACCATCTGTACTAGATTAATTCTTACAGTCATAAAGAAAAGAATAGCGAAATATTGTAACTTGTTTTCGTAAACAATGTCACTTCATTTTATTTGTACAAATGCCACTCTTGATTTCCAAATTTAGATAATATTTATCGATGACTGGAGAACAATCGCATTACTACAGATCGTTTTACTTTTTAAGACAGGAGTTTAAAAAATGTATCTTAGTCATATTCTATAATTCTAAATCAAATACGACGAACTCGTACCCTTTAAGATTACATCTGCAACATATATCTATTTTCGTGGATTGACAGTATACATCTGGCATTTTAAGATGGGCAACTAAATAAGTGACTAGTATAAAAGTGCATGAAATATATCTCAACATAATGCACACCCCGCCTATAACCTGCTCGGTAAAGGCTCATGCTGGGTTACTCACACCCCGTTACAATTTATAATTCATCATACAAGGCAACCGATTTCCACACGTCCGCGATCTATTGTTAGTTTCTGGAACACACTTAGGGCCACAGTGTGACTCAACTGTTACATTAACAGACATACATTTATAAGCAAACCGCTGACGTAGATAAGAGTGTTGTCAAGAGGGTCGTGGACAGTACCCGAAATATAAAAAAGGGAGAAAAAGTAGAACAAAAATAAAAAAATTGCAAGTGGGAGTAAAACAAAGGAGTAAAACAAAGGAGTGAGGTCTACTAAATTAAAATTTAATAAATGTAGACAACCAACGATATACGTAAAATATATAGAACTGTGTTTGAAGTTCTTTAAGATAAAATAAATATAAATACACTAGACGGCGGGTGTAATTACAACCCGCCGATGTGACAAGTTTTTACTAAAGGCAATATGAACAACAGTTATGGGTATATACATAGGTAAATAGAAATGAAAACTTGTAGTGCGCAAGCTAACACTTTAATCATTCAATAATTTTAATGAAGACTGCCTTTTGAACTGGAGGGTCATAAACTTATTTAGTTATTTTATTCCCCATCCACCCTAGAGCTTGGAAGTAAGAGTGAAAGTGTAAATATGAGTGTGAATTTATTATTTATAAAGAAAAAGGTCAACGTAAATAAAGCTAAAGTAAACGAGTAAACATTGCAGACGATGTGCAATTCTTCCAATGGAAAAGCTGCCGAAATAGAAGTTGAAGTCTGCATACAAATTATACAGAAAAAATGTTTAACGAATAGTAATTCAAATAATTAATTAGGTAATAAAACAACTGAAAATAACACTATTAATCAGTGAAATTTCTCTCTCAAACGAAACAGAGAGGGAGAGAGAGAGAGAGAATGAGCGGTCTTTCTATTGTATGAATTATTTTGATACATTTTCCATTCTTATTCTAATTCCTGAACTCTGTCAGAGGCACCTTAAAGGAAGTAATTCAAATAGGCATGATTGCTAAAGGTCAGACGAAATGTACTGCCATCTATTCAAAGCAGAAAATCATGAGTTTAATCCCAGCGAGTACAATCAAATGTGGCTGTAGAAAGGATGGGGACGGCCCACGTAAAATAAACAGTGAGATTGATTTTTTAAATAAACAGCAGAAACTACAATAATACTGAAATTAATTCACACGTTTGATGGCGTACCATTAAGGGCTATGTTTACTGAAGGCGAGTACAGCTGGTCCCCGAAGGAAATGCACCCTAACCACAACTAATCGCTGTCGTAAATCCATTTGCACGCTTTAGAAAAAGGAAATCGCTACCCCTGTCCTTGAAGACCAATAGCAACCCTGATTTTTAAGGAAGTGACAGTCACATGTTTACTCCACGTGGAGTCTCGTGCCAAAATTCTACGTTCCAGTTTTTTCTGTTTCATTAGTTGCAAAGTTCATTTAGGAAGTTGCTACTCTGCAAAAAGGATTGAGGAGTGAGCTTCCGTGTTGTAAAATGATTATAAGGGTGCCTTAAAGAAGGTAGTCAAACTGCACGCGCGTTGACTAAACAGACCCTACTTCCTTAACAGAGGTATTTACTATCGCGTTTCAAATTTAAGTAGTTTGCATACCAGGGAAAAAAATTGAGGTAGAAGAAAATCATTAACAGAAGTGGCAGAAATGTTTGAAAGATGACGCCAGAATTATTTGTGACTCAGATTTATAGTTGTACAAGGAAATGAAAGGGAGATACGTAAATAGCTGGAATAAATAATCTCCGTATGCTGAAGTCAATGCATCAGGTAATACACCCGAGTCCCAGTAGTTAGACAACAAACTTTTGTCATCTGGTCATTAGCGAGGCTAATGAGGGTAGCTCAGTTCTAGGGAATTCGCTTAAGCAGAAAATCATTAGCCTGGAAAGTTAGAATAAGTCTTTTGCCAAGCAACATCGAGCGAATTCTGAAAATTACAAGGGCAAGGAAATTCTAGGAATTTAACATGGCGTAATTAATAATCGCGTTTCAGATGGGAAATAGCAGTGTTTAAGAGTTAACAATATGCGTAGGCCACCTGGAAGACTGGCGGAGCCTACACGACAGGAAAACAACATAAATACTATGTGAACGAGAAAATGTAAAACTGAATTTTATTTTCTTATGACTTAAAAGTTGTTTGGCATCACTCAAAGTAATTATTACCATTTAATATAAGAAAACAGTAAATGAAACAAAGAATAAACAATGCACTGTTTATACTAGGGGGAACGCCGCCTGCATTGAAGCATTGTTTAAATTGAGACTTGTTTTAATAATAGTGCACCCTAACTGTCCAGGATCCCATAGACCAGGCGCGGGCAGAATCCACTGTGCTCGCAACCCGCGTAACGTTGTAGGAGTGATAGTTCTTCGCTTCTTAAACTCTTGACAGTGGTGGACTGATACAGTTAACGATCAGCGCGTTTGTTTCAAACAAGAGGAAGGCGGTGTGTACCGTTGTGTTGCATAGTTACACGACGAGAGGTTCACGAATCACACGGATTCATGAATCCGCTTTTGCTTACCGCTGCTTTAGGCCTTCTATTTTCGCACATATCACAATTCTATAAACCGTGACCTCCCTTGACCCGACCTGGTGTGAAGAGGTGCAGAACATCTAAGGACACAAGGTGTTATCCTATTCTTTGAAAGCCACCAAACGTGCCTTCGCTCTGAAACAGATTTTCCGCTGAAAATGCTAGTGCTACGTGTACCCCTGGTTGGGGGTGTACTAAATGATGGACACACACTGGTTTTGGAGTCAGTGGCCGAGTCAACTACTGTGACAGTAGCAGTATAAACTGTAGTTAATTAATCCCCTGATTCCTGTCTTGCACTACTCAATGTGGCTTAGCATCACATTAGTTAGTGCCGGAGGGAACTGAACCCCGGCGTTCTTGGTTATTAACCCTCCGAGTGATTAATCTTTCCGTGGAATAGTATGCGTATCTGTAACACTATCTTCTAGGACTGTCTTCACAGTTACTTGGGTGGAAATCTAAGTGAAAAGTTTAAACAAAATTTTCAATGTCCATCAAAGGAAAGCAACTAATTACTTTAAAAGTAATTATTTTTTCTTCGTGCCGGAGATTGATGCTCTTTGTTGGACAATTAGTGTTCATATAATAATAAAACATTGAGAAAGTCTTGGTATGATTTATCATTTTGCAAGGATTAATACTGTATATAAGTTAAAATGAAATAATTGCTATAATAAGTGCATATTAATTTATGTTAGCGCACATTTTCGAAATTTTTAATGCGTAAGCAACAATTTGGAATAGCTATTTGGAATATTATTTATAAGTTAGGAATAATTTACAAGATTTTCGAGCAGACTTTCACTAGTCACTTTCAATACGCACAACAATGTTGATATCCTGAGAAATAGTTCTAAATCCAATCAGACAATGCAGTTAGGTGTGGTAGTAGATTTCTCCAGTGCCTTACGATAAAGGTCAGTGCGAGTGGAAACAAAAGACACTAATACGTGACACTTGGCCCCGGTCTAACGAACAATATCTATGTGTCAAGTTATGCCATCATTTTACACGAAGAGAGATGGGGCGAGGCCCCCCTGAGAGTGTTGCAAGCGCCCGACTTTCCCGAGCTAGTCGTGACGGAGAAACTACAATAAATGTAACGGGAAAATATTGTGTGGGTGCAGCCAGCACGCTGTGCCGTGAGCTAGCATAGCTCTGACAGGTCGGACCGCTTTCCATTATCGGGCTGCCAGCTGCTAATAATGTGCATATCCGATTTTCTATGCATTAGCGGCCTCAAAACTGCATCAACGGCTACGTCCATTGTAGTGCACTAATGATATACAATACGAGTCCAAGGATTTGGAGTTATATTTAACACCAGCTGAAATACTCGCCGTTGCCTGTGGTTTGAGAATTTTATCCCTACAACATTTACACTTGGGTTCGAAGTTATAAATAACCTAAGTAATTAATATATGAAATGTTTCCGAAGTCATTTCATTCAAATAAAGTGCCAAACAACCAAAATCTAACATAAAATGCTGCATTTCTTTGTCAATCATATAGAAAATTGTATGAATTCTTTGTAGAAGAACTAGTAGAGAAAGAAATGCCATTGTATTTCATAACCGAAAAGTGCGTAGAGAAAATCGTGTGAATGTAAAGTGTTGCACTTCTATTTTAATCATAAAAAGTTGTATGAATTGTGTGTTGAAGGGGAATAGAAAAATAAATGTGATCGTGTTTTGTAAAACAAAGGTGAGTAGAGAAAACTGTGTGAATCTAATATGTGACTTTAATACTTAAAAGAGAATTGAGTAGGGAAAACCGTTTGAATGTAGTATGTGGCATCTATTTCAGTCATAAAAATTATATGGACTGTATGCTGAATGGCGAGTAAGGAAGGATATGTGAATTTGATACGTAAAAGAAAAGCAAGGAGAGAAAAACATATGAATGTTGTGCTGTATACTGAACTGGCTACCATACATAACTTCTCTATGAAAAAAATCTGATGTGTTGCACTCACATGACTTTCTCTACTCTTGTACTAACCATTCTTACAAACTCTTATTCCTATATCTTCTTCGTGTTAGTTAAAATAAACATTTGTACAAATTATCTTATTGCTTATTTCCTTGTAGGTGCAAGGGGAACATTAGAATACAGTAGGCTTTGTGCGATAGTCAAATGTTTTAAAGCTTTGAGATTCCGTTCTCTTTGCACACTTAACATATAAAAAAATGAACAACGATGTTCCATTTCACGAAAGCGGAGTTTTCCAAAACTCGCGCACATAACAAGGAATATCTCCGAAATGGTTCAACCCAAAAGAAAATTTATTGAGACATAAATTATGTATTTTAGCAAGATCTACATTTTTTGTATAGTATGATTTGTTCTATCTCTAACGGTTTACCAGTTATGCAAAAGTCGTCCAGAGTAAATAGGACTACAGGGGCTATAGCTAGAAAATTCAAGATATACATTTCATTTGTCATAAAAATATCTCAAAGCATATGAAATTTTAATCAAAATCGTTATGGCCATTTTCAAGAAAATCAAAATTTTCGAAAAATTTTCCATGTAAAGTGTAGTGTAGGGTGGAGAAATTTTCTTCAAAATCTTCGTGTCGCATCCTTGAAAGACATTAAACTTAAATACCAAATTTGGTTTTTAACCGACGTTTTGTTTTTGAGTTATGCTGTCCACAGACTGACAGACACGCGGACCTTTTTCCAAAAATGCTTTTTTTGGATTCAGAAGGTCTCGAAACATATTTCTGGTGAAATCTCGACATCGAATTTTTGGGTGGAATAAAATACTTCCCCTAATTACCAGTAGAGGAGGCATAGCGTATGTTGTTTACCAACTGAACTAGTTTTCTCTTTAAAGGAATACAGGCACGAGATTAAGAGGAAGTGTTTTGCAAGAACAGAGTGGTCGACAATAGCCTTAACCACAAACCTCCAGCCGTCTGTTCTAGACAAGCTGCTTTAAGACAGAACTAGCGTCAGCTGCGAATCGTTTCTCTTTTGTTACTGCAACTACTTCAACTGTGCGCCTCTGTATTACGACCTCGGACTTTTAGGTTCGCAAAAACTCTACTTTTAGGCACCTGTCATGAAAACAAACATATGCTATTCTAATCATACTTGTTAAGGCTATTTGTTAAGAGAATCACAATTTTTGGAAAATGTTCCACGTAAAGCTAGTTTGGGGTGGCAAATTTTCTTTAAAACCTTCGTGTCACATTCTTGAAACACGTTGAACTTGGTATTTAAGCCTCTTTTGGTTTCTGAGTTACGCTATACAGACAGATAAATAGACAACAGACACACACACAAACTTAAATATGCTTTTATTTAATGCAGGGGATCTCAAAATTTATATTTCCAGCGAAATTCCAGTATCGAATTTTTGGATGGAATGCAATATAATACATATTAGAGAAAGCAAAATGTTTTTCTATCCCTACGTATTAGTTTCATTGAAGAGAAAGTAAAAATATTTTAAGCAAAGAATTAAAAATTGTCATTGGTACCTAATTTTTCTGTCTTAAGAATGCACAAATGTTACAGGCACGAGTACACAGAGATTTAAAGCAACTTCTTGACGTTAAGCTGAAAAAAAAGCTTCCTTTACTATTTTCCTCCATAGTGTATGTTTGTATAAATAAAAAATAAAATTGGTCGAATGTTTGATTGTCAATATATCACCATTCCTTTAGCATTTACTTCTGCAATTGCCATAGAGTTATAGGGCCATAAAATAATTTTAAATAATTGGATTCCAGCTTGTCTATTGAAATAAATTCTTTGACAAAGATTTGGAAGCGCGCAAAGCGGAAGGTTAGGGATGCTGACAGTAAACGCTCAGGAATCGTGAATACTGCTAGGAAAGCTTGAGAGTATACCATCCCTCGCCAAGTTACTTGCAGTTGCAGGTAAACATACAGCACCTCACGAAGCCAGTGTTCTAGGGCTGGCCTAGATTAGACTTAGGTGTAAACTGATGCATGAGTAGCCGATTAGTAAATAAATATTCGCTTCTTCAGTTCCACTAGATGGTTATTTCAAAAGTCACTAATTTTTCTCCTTCTCTTAAAGTTTTGAATAATTTAGAACATTAAGTTTTCCTTGTTTTCAAAGAGCTTTCCCCTTGAAGTTACTGTTATTCTATGGTTATATAATTTTACATCATTATACCAATTTGCTCGAGAGCTTATTTGCATTTTCCCTTAGGAGGTTTTGCATGTGTTCGAGTAAGGCAGGTGCGAAAGAGAACAAAACGGGTTCTGTTTCAAATATCTTATGCCAGACATTACAGCGTAAAAACCAACACGGGATGTCGCATGTAGAAAAGGCTGTTGTAAGGGCTTCATTTGTCTTAGCGATCTTTTATGAATACTTTACCGTCCACTTCACCGTATTGAACCAAGGACACGTGGTTGGAGGAAGCGCTGACGAGCGAACTAGCATGACTATTATTGGTTCTTGCCAATAAACTGAAGGAAACTACACATTTTAACCAAAAACTGCTGTAAAACCATAGAAATATTCTTCGAGTATCACTTGCATAACATTTGGTTCATAAACATTTCCAGAAAGCGCTCGAGTTGAAGGTGTATTAGATTTGTCTTTAAGTAAATGTACCTTTTAAATTTATTTCACATTTGATCTACATGAAAATTGTGTATGCTTTGTTTTAAAAGGATGTAGGAAATTTGACACCATATAGTAATGAAAAGCGGGATTTATTTTAATAAAAGAGTACGTTTTTTAAAAATCTTATGTATTGTACTCACATGACATTCTCTACTCGTGTACTAATTATTATTCATACAAACTCTTATTCCTATATTTTCTTCGTGTTAGTTGAGATAAACATTCACAGAAATTATCTTAATGTTTATTTCCTTGTAGGTGCTTTGAGCGATAGCCAAATCTTTTAAAACTTTAAGATTCCGTTCTGTTTGCACTGCTAAACTATAAAAAACATGAATAACGATCTTCCATTTGTTCAAAGTATAAGTATTACAAAACTCTCACAAATAACAAATAATATCTCCGAAATGGTTGACTCCACAAATTCATTCGGACATAAATTGGGTGTTTTAAGGTCTGCATTTTTGTAAATAAGATTTGGTCTAACTGTTGCGGTTTACCGGTTATTCAAAGTTCATCAGGAGTAAACAGGACTACATAGCTAGAAAATTTTAAAATATGCATTTCATTTGTCATAAAAATATCTTAAACATGACATTTTAATCAAAATCTTTAGAAACATTTTCCATGTAAAGGATAGTTTAAGGTGGAGAAATTTTCTTCAAAATCTTGTCGTGTCACATCCTTAAAGGATATTTAACTTAAATACCAACTTTGATTTTTAACCGACTTTTCGTTTGAGTTTCTGCTGTCCACAGACAGACAGACAGACAGACAGACAGACAGACAGACAGACAGACAGACAGACAGACAGACAGACAGACAGACAGACAGACAGACAGACAGACACACACACACACACACACACTTTTTCTAAAACTGCTCTTTTTGGATTCAGGGGGTCTCAAAACATATTTCCGGTGAAATCATCTCATTGAATTTTTGGGTGGAAGACAATACTTCCCCTACCGACCATGCGCGAACCCCTTTTGCCATTAACACTATTTCCAACGCCGTTCGAAAAGCTTGCCATGGTAAGATTACTTGATCAGGCGTATAAATTATTTATAATAAATAAAACAATTTAAGCACCGTCGCAAGGTTTCAAAGCGCACATGACAGCCTGAATAAAACAGTGATTTAAATATTTCACATAAACATTATGCATGTACACGTCTTCTGTAAACAAGAAATATTTGTGCTAGTTGAGCATGCAAGCAAAATATAAACATTTACAATGCAATAAATATTGCTATTACGCCCCATATCTTGTGTTGCTCCAACGCGAATTTAACATACATCTTAGCGCTTTCTTTCACATGCAACGAGCAACATCGTAAACTTAGCTGATTAAAATTCGCCATGGCTGCAGCACTGAATCAATAATCAATTTATTGAAATTTCAATGAAATACAAGTCCTTTTTACTGTTGAAAAAGGATGGACAATGTAGTTGGGAGAAACTTGCGGTAGATTTTAATTTCTTTCAAATTATCTCCCAATTATTATCATTACCATGAACGAATATTTTTTTTTTCCTTTCCCCTGGCCTCGGTTGAACTTGACCTGGCTCGAGAGTTCTACTCTGCCATTCTGATTGCACCTAACTCAGAATCTTGCGAGTTTCTTGTATGGCTTTTCTGACGCACTTCATTTGGATAAGACGGACGTCATTTTTGCTAAGCAGATGTTTTTGTTTTAAAATGTAACTACTTTTTGCGGAACCATAGGCGTGATAACCAACTACTAGTGATTTAAAATACAATAAAAACCTAATGCAAAACAGAGACTGGTAAACAGAACATTAATTTCCTGGACCAAGTTACGAAAACAAGAAAAAACAAAAAAACAAAAAAAAAAATAAATAAACAGCGCTTTTCCTTACAATGTCAAATCGCCTCTGAGGTATCTGACAAAAAGACAAAAAGACAAAAAGAAGGGAAAAAAAAGAAAAGAAAAAAAAAGACAATGAAAACGGAAAGGATGTAGGGTAAGGGTGCTATAATTATCACTATTATTATTGCTATCATCATCATTATTTTTATTATATTATAGAACTACAGCATACTTTGAGCTTTCAGATCTTTGCAACTATGCAGAGAATCTTCAGTCTACCGTTGGCAGGCATTTCCAGCCAAATAATACGTTTAACCACGCAGAATTAAGGCTCGTTTGCACGCATTCCTCCAAGACGCAGCTGTGTTAGAAGGTTTCAATATACGTGTACATGCTCAAATCTTGACTCCAGACTTGAACCAGTGATGCAGAACTCAACAAGACAGATACGAAGCGAGGAAGGCATAAATTCTCCTACTGGTGTTCATATGCAAAGTGACATGGTACGTAAACAAGGGAATGGTGAATTGCAAATCTGAGAACGGCACAAAGGCATTCGGGGGCGATAGATGGCGTACCTACTTGGCTTTTGGTAGGCACGCAACTGTGTTACGTTTCTACAGGTAACAATGTGCCGAAAATTGTAGTGTGGAAAGACTGAAAATAAAGTTATAATTCTTTAAGAAATTCTTCTACATTCACACAAACGTTTTCGTTTATCATTCTGCATGCTAAACGTCAGGAATAAATAAGATATCCGGTTAACTCCAGCTTGACAAATATGGATAAGACTTGGCTGTTTGGTAGCATTCCTACGTTATTTGCTTCCTAGAGTCGCTAATATACGACTCTGCTGGTATATTTTTCTCCTTGGAGAATCTTCTAAGCTTTATTTATAATCTCGTTTGCCGTAGTTTTGTTATAAAACAGAAAAAAGCTCGAATAAGCTTTCCTGGGTACTGGTTCAAAAATTCAGGGTTAGATTTCCGGAAACGAGCGGATGGTTCAAGAGGTGGCCCTTATTTGGGAGGTCGTAGGTTTCATTCCCATCGCCCTTGGGTTGCCTCTCCTTCCATTTCTCGTACATTCCCATGTTTTCATATCACATTTTATTTCCTTGGTCCTGTGACGCTTGACCCACATCGACAGCTGTGTTGGATGTTGAGGCAGTATTCCTGTGTAAGCCCTCTGCAATGATATCAAATGTGAACACAGAGGCAGCAGAAAGGCCCCCTGACATTATCAACGTAAGATATAGACAGCATAGCCTGACTTCTTTTTTCTTGTGCTGTGAAGAAGATGGTGAGATGAATTAACATTTAACGTCTGGATGTAAATTATCGACTATAAAACAAACTGAGAAAGAACAGCGAAGTTATTGTGGTTCTTCAAGAAGGAAGGACTTTTATGCCCGAAAAAATTCATCACCCTCCGCCCGGTTTAAACCAATGACCTTGGGAAACAGATGCTAGTAGGTTACCTCTAGACCACGGAGGATGACTAGCCAGGGGTGCCGTCTGACGATTTCACTTTCAGTTGTGTTCTTATTACAAAATTATTTACGTCTCTAGTTTTGTACATCCATTAGTTCAAGAATTTCATTTCAAATCCTTGTATCTTACTTCCCAATTTCTTCGTTAGAACCCAGGCTTCACTTCCATATAAAAGCATTGGCTTTGCCATTGTTTTATAAAATTTAATTCTTGTATCCTTTGTTTTCTTTTTTCTTCCTTTCTGTAAGTCTATTTAAATCCAAGGCACCTGAGACTAGAGGCTTGCTGATCACCTAAAATTTTTTTAGATCTTTTATTGCTTACCACTAAAAGCAATTAACTTTGCTTTTGCTTTAGAAATGTAAAAATTACATATTTATTAGGCGTAAATTATTAATTTTTATATGTGTGCGTAAAAACTCCAGGATATCGGGTTAGTAATTAACAAGTAGCTAATGGGAAAACTAATAGTAATTTGTGACAAGGATCTTGAAATCCCAACGGTATTACACAAGTGCTCCAGTTCGATTTAATGATAGTTCAGGGGGTAGAATTGTGACGGAAGGAATGGATGAAAGGTTATCATACTCCAATCTGCAAGGAACAAATTTCATGAGACAAGGAAGGGAAGTATTTTTAAGAACTTCGATCAAATATGAATCTTCTGCCCACGTGAGCTTAGAGCTCGCAATACAACTGCCCGCAAGCCTCATAAAGGAACAGAAAATTTATGTGATGCAGGATTCGCCGGTGTAGACGACAGAAATGTGCATTGTCCTAATATTTCCAAAGCTTGACCACTGCGGCGACCCTCCCAAGCCACTAAAGGTGGCTCATAGGCTTTCCTCCAGCTTGGACCCGAGAATACTCGGGTAGAGCCTTTTAGGGGCCTAGCAGTAGCACCGGAGTGAACTTCTAATGTGAAAGAGGGAGACTAAACGAGACGAAACAGGAGAGAAAAGGGCAATTCGTGTTAGAAAACACCACTTAGTCATTTGACAATTAGAAAATTCTCACAAAAACCCACGTTCACCAGCAATTGCTGATTGCAGAGCCAATGCTGATATTATTTTAGCAATACATTATAAATAATTTAGAACAAATGATCCTTGTAAAACCTCATACGTAATGCAATTGGCTACGTAGGTTTTTAAGGAAACTGCTGAGGAAGTTCAAATTTAGCTGCGTTTATAATTTAAGGAATTAAAAATGGTCAAGATGTAAAGGATCCTATTTATAAATATCAAATGATTATAATACATATGACGCAATATAGGTAAACCTCTATGATTTATGCTCCTCTTTCGAGGCTACAGCGTATAGCAACAATTTTCTACTCTTGTTTTCAGGAAAGTTTCGAAATACTGAACGGTTTATCCAGGATTTACTACGCCTTCCTTCCGACAGTATCAGATTTAGGATCGATAGCGTAGTTTCGTTTTATCAGAATTCGCCATTAGCACGCTACTGATGCGGTACTCTTCTGTCAAGAATTTGCGCTAGTTGCCACCAGAATGCGATACTTGCGTATGGGCTTTCACGGATGGAGGTAAGGAAACTATTCGCTTGCATTCCTGTGAAAATTGGGGCTCTAAATTATAAAATCAGACGTGTTCTGCTCATATGACTTTCTTTATTCACTCACTGATTTCTTCATATCTAGGGTCGGAAGACGCCCTGTAATTGGCAGCTCTTGAAGTAGTGTATATCTCGAACCTAGTTGTTTGACATAAATGTGATTAAAATAAACGATTGAGTGAGAAATACAAGTAATCTCTATTTTTCTTACGAAGAGATATTTGAACCAACGCAAGAATGAGATGCTTCTTGTGGTTCAGAGCTGTTTACGGTACCGGGAATTCCACAGAGGAAATCTCCAGCTTCAGAAACCAGTTGTAGATGCAATAAGCAAAACGATTGAAGGAGGCAAGCAATTTGTGCAGCTCCTTCCTAACTCGCTTTCCTTTTCTTATTTACATAAATTGATTTTATCTCCATTAGAAACTTTCCTGATCTACACAATTACACGCTAAATTACATCGTTTCTCTGCTGTTACGTAGAGAAAAAATAACTCTCGAGAAATCATGACATTTCTTAAGAAAACTTCTCCATGCACAGGTAGTTATCAAAAGGGCAGGCCCCTGGAAATTATACACTGCAGGATCAATCTGTTCTCTACTGTTTCCTTTTGAAATATAATTACACGTTTCTAATACAAAGTACATGGAGAAGGAGAGTGTGCGCACAAAGAAACAAAAAAGAATCTGCTGAACGATGTTGGTTTGACGTGGGACGTCTTTAGCAAAGTTAGCAAGTGATTTAGAGTTTGATAAAGAACTCTGGAGTAAATGAGGCATTCACTCAAAGCGAGATTGATCTGGGAATAAAACGAGCTTGAGGGCGAACTCTTGGAAAATTTAAAGCAGGTAATGAAAATCCACAGCTAACCAAATATTATCGGCAGAAACTTGCGGTATCATCAATAATGGTAGCCACCACTAACGCTAACAAAAGAATGCCGCAGTCCTCTAGGCAAGGGATCGATCTTAATTGTTTTTTCCCCCCTGTAAAATCTCGAGTTTGTGGTTTCAATAGAACTAGCTGCAAATAAACACGGTGTTTACAATTACTTGTGTGTGTAGATTTTGGATAATGATTAAGGCTAATGTAGGGGTGGCTTCCAAGACAAAGTCGATATTTGGAGTACAACTTACTCTAAAACATATTTAAAGTAGTGCAGAATTTGGACATTTTTGGTTCTTTCTGTTCACTACATTATAGTAAATAAATGTATAAACATGTTTTGTATAGTGCCATTCTTTGTTGTGCTACCCACGTGTTTAATTGTTAAAAGACTAGTTATAACGTCACTGGTTCTTGGTACTTTCTGAAATAGGTTCATTGCCCTGTAAAATCATTGACAGAGCAACGACCAAAGTGTAACAATATGAAGTGGGCTGTGGATAAAGAATTTTTGAATTAATAATCGTGTGTAGGAAGATCAACAGCTGCACAGGAACACTAAAGATTTAACCGGTAGTAATAGACTGAAATTAATTTGCATACGAAGATGTCAATATTCATGGAAAGAAGAAATACGATGTTTCAGGTCATAGGAAATTATTCGCCAGCCTGGCACTTTTTCAAAAAGTTTTGTATCCTTACGTCTTTAGTATCTGTTTATAGGTTTATGAAATTATAATTTCAACCGTCCTGGAAGAAGTATAATAACAATAAAGAATAAGCTGATTTGCAACATATGCTCGATTCGATCTACCCACTGTCACACTCAACAGGTAGTTTGCATAAAAGGTTATTTCTCTATGAGCTTTTATTTCTTTTCACGTAAAGTATCGGAATGCAAATGTTTTCATCAGTAAACAACTATAAATTGCTACACACAGAAGGCCGAGACAATCGACTGTGATTAAACATCTGATGTGTTGAACTCGCATGACTTTCTCTACTCTTGCACAAACTCTTATTCCTCTGTCTTCAAGTTAGTCGATATAAACATTTGTAGAAATTATCTTATTGTTCATTTCATTGTCGGAATACAGTAGGCTTTGAAATTACCTTCTGTTTGCACTGCTAAAATATAACAAATGAATAACGATCTTCCATTTGTGGAAAGTATTAAAAAATTCACATAAATAACAAGGGATATCTCCAGAATGGTTCACCTCACAAAAAATGAATTTGGACATAAACTGTAGGCATATTTTAACGAGATATACATTTTTGTATAGTAAGATTTGGTCTATCTCTTACGGTTTACCAGATATGCAAAAGTCATCAAGAGTAAACAGGATTACATAGGCTATAGCTCGGAAATTCAAAATATACATTTCATTTACCATAAAAATCTCAAACATATGGCTTTTTAATCCAAATCGTTAGTCATTTTCAAGAAAATCAAATTTTTGAAACATTTTACTGTAAAGGGTAGTTTAGGGTGGAGTAATTTTCTTCGAAATCTTCGTGTTGCATCCTTGAAAGGTATTAAACTTAAATACGAATTTTGGTCTCCTTTACTTCTACATGTTTCAAGCAAAGATCCGTTGCAAATATAGTTATTGGTGTTTCAAAGTACTTAGATAATTATTGAAACTGCCTGTTACAAATGTTAGTGTTTAAATTTGTGATTGTTGCTTTGCTACAGAATCGCTCGTATACATTTTGACGGACGACAGCTTTATAATACAAACAAGAAACCAGTATATTTTATGTCCAAGTTTAAATGAAACATTCCCGTAATTAAGCATAAAACTGAAATACGCATATGCTTTTTATAGTGTATTTCACAGCGTTGTGATTCAAAGAGGAAAGTGTGGTGAGCGTAAACCTAATTTTCATTTGAATTACTTACCGTGTGGAAAGGTGCAATTACACTGGAAAATTCAAAGACCGACTATGGCAGTGAATTATTCAGTTTGAATGTATGTTTCGAACTTTGGCCTAGGCAGTATGGGTGGAATAATGTCATATCATATATGTTTTGAATGAAAACCTTTGATTATTCTCCCTTAAACAGCAGGTGACCATTCGTAACCATTATTGACCATTACTGAGGTGGCTATTACGTAGCTATATTTCATAAATAGTAAGAAATCCAGTTAATCGTATGTTTAAATGTTGTTTTCTAGTGCCTTGCATCTGGCAATGAAGCCATTAGCATTCGTGATTTCCAATACTTTTGAACTGTAGTTTCTTCTGATCTTAATGCTTCACAGGTCTTCAAGTGGTATTCGTTCATTTCTGCTGGATCGTTACACAGGAAACATATTGTTTAAATGTTAGGTTATAAAATATGTTCAAACCTCTTGTCTTAAGATTAAAATTATTAAGTACAATTGCTTCTTACCTCTTTAGCGCTGTGATAGACTGTGACATGTGTGTCCTGATGTGTAATTTTACCTTCAACACGATGTAGTAGGTTAAGAAATAAATCTTCGTCAATTCGTGGAAAATTGCGATAGTTTTCCGGATCTTCTAACCTCAATTCGTTTTGTATCACCCAACACACCTCGACCAATGTCCTGTTCACTTCTTTCTAACCATGACAGTGTCACCCAACGTCTTCTACTTCTAATACATCTTTTCTTTCTACTCAGGCTCGTGGAAATATATTCCAAACATATACTTAACATAGCAATCACTAAATTAATGTTTGCGTCCGCCATGCTTATTTTTCACGCTTGCTACATAAACTGTCATTTGTTTTGGACCAAAATGCATCATAGTGTGATAGACACTGTTTCTTTTGTGTGCAATTTCATTGGGTACAACAAGTTTGTATGCTTTATCCCATATATTGAAACCAGACGTCGAATACAAAACAAATTTTTCCATTAATAGACGATCCAAAAACCAAGTTAAATGTCCTTGTTAATTCTGTATCATTACTTCAGCTATTTCAGTTACTTCAACGTTCGATTCACATATGCCGGCAAGTTTTGTGCATGTTGATAGCGGTTGTCTTGCCCCTGCACGTGTCAGGCAAGGTGCTGTCTACGACAAACGTGTCCAGGCTGGGCGCTGTGGCAGTAGCACGTGTAATATCACGGTGGGTACGAATACTTACAATAATTATTTGTAACACTGAAAATTGACGTTGATATCTCTGAACCATTAACGAATCGGGAGAAGAAAAAATTTTTGATGTTTTATAGTTATAGAAATCTTTCCTATTCCAGTCGGTAATCGAACAGGCACCACTAGGTTGAAAGTCACTACTCAACCATATCACTTTAAAGTGAATGCTGTTTGTAGAACCGAAGAGATCATACTGTACCAATTTAAAGGAAAAACATTTTATATGTCCCATAAAATATCTCTAAATATACTGTTTGGGTAACCGCTAATGTTGGTGGATTTGGTTAAATAAAACGACATAGCAACAAGGAAACAAAAGAGTAACAACAGGGAGGGGAAGAGGAGAAACGAGAGTGATTTACACGGGCGTGTTCTAAAATGCCCTAAGGGATGTGGCGTCGATTAAAAATGTACAGGGTGTTTGCTAAATACTTTATTCCACTGTTACGAAACACAATATCACGATTTGAAAGGCTATTGAAAAATTAATGTTTGCTGTCCATACAATGACCTTTTAATGAATACTATATTACTATAGTCACGCTAATAAAAAACGACAGTAAAACAAATTCATTTATGAAGATGTATTCTCTAGTAATATTGTACCGAAAAATAAATATAAATGAAATAATTAAATGTGTAACTGAAGTATATTTAAATGTATCAACATGCTAAAACACGGTACATAAAAATGCATTTTGAAGCTTATATGCGAATTTCTAACAGCTACTCTTTTGTTTCACATATGAAGACGTATAACCGGCGCCACAATGCAACGCAAAGATAAGTTATATATATAAAGCTTTATTTTATATTTCAGCCTATGTCATCATGAGGGGACAAAAGGAAAGGTAAAAAATTCGAAATTTGGATTCTCTCATAAGATCATATCACAATGAATTTCACGTCTAATGTGGTCAATTAAAGAAAATACGAAAAGTTCGTACATTGAAATCTGTGCTGCCATCTTTCGTATGTATCCTGCTGGCAATTTCTAATGTAAGTATAGGTTAGTAAAACTTAGCTTTTCATAAAAATGGCTAATTAAAGCTTCTCGGATGACTAGCTCTTATGTATAATGTGGCCGAAAGCTCGCACAATTGCTGGCAACCCAATTGGCTTTAATTAATAATCATTACAGTGAACGTTTCAAATCTTATATAAAAATCACTTTTTATCAAAACATTTTTTAACCATTGAAAATGCTCCTCGCGTCACAATTTAATTCGATATCCTTGAAACTTTTATGTATGTTAACATCTATACAGTGCATAGAAGTTGTTATGGGCATAAGTGCATTGCTCAAACGAAAAATTTGTCTCAAATTCTAACAAACTGGATAGAATTGACCTTTTAAAATGGCAAGGTATACAATATCTTAACATTATGATAAAATATTGTCCATAATGTGTGTCTTAAAAAGGTTCAGAGAGATTATTTAAACATTTTAATACAAAATACTTTAAATGGAAGTTAATTTATTAAAAAAAATTAAAACCTATGCATCAGTATAACTTAAAAGATCGGTAGGTACATATCTTAATTTTGACATCACATAAAAATGCGAAGAATCTCGATTTAAAAGAATTGTAAGGCTATTAAAATTGAAAATTTGGAAATACTAACTGCAAGACCTTCCGAGAAGCATGTATTGTTACGTGAATCAGCTATCCGATACTAGCCCCCTAGTTTAGGGTGCTTTACTAAATGAAGTAGTACAAGAATCTATTTATCCAGCTATTTACGGTTCTACCCACAAACCATTACATACAGCAACTGGTTTGGTTTGTAAAACAAAGAAACTTGATTATCTGCTGGTTTATACCTCACTTGTTTGATCGCCAGTTGGGGAGGAACCAACCGAAATGAGTTTTCTGAAGAAAACGTAGTGCAACGTTTCTGTACAACCAGAAGAAACAAATCTCTCGCATAGATAACCAATTAAGTAATAATCCAATAGTAACATAGACTCACAAGTCCTCTTCCTTCTGGATGACTTTCGCATACCTGTTAAACCACAAGAGATAGATAAAATCTTACTACACAGAAACATAGACCTCGTCAAAACACAATTTATGGCAGATAACATTTTTGTGGAGTGAACCGTTTGCAAGACAGTGCTTATCATTTCTTTAATTGTTCCAAAACTTATTCTGAAAAGGGAAATCATTATTGGTTTGTTTTTTTATGTCTTTACCAAGCAAAGAGATTGAAATATCAAAGCCTTCACAAAACGGCCAACTTTAAAAGATGAGGAAGAAGAAGAAGAAGAAGAAGAAGAAAAAAAAAAGCGCACCGTATTCCTATATTTCCCTTGCACCTTCTAGAACATTACCAATAAAATAATTTTGCAAATATTTGTCTCGATTAACCTGAAATAGAGAGAGAAATAACGAGTCCAATACATCAGACTGTTTTCTCTCTAGAATTCCTAATGTCAGTTGTTTCAGCGACGTCACACATGGTCATGTGGATTTATCCTACTTGACAAGTTATCCCAGCTCGAGTGTAAAGCAATTATGAGAACAGGTTCGTGTTTGCATGTGTTCCATTGAAAACCAGGAATGTAAATCTAGCATCCGTCGTTCCTCACATTTTATTTATTTCACCTATTCTGCGTTTTGTGTAGAATCTTCTAGATTTATTGCGTTATATTTTCTAGATTTTTACTTCAAAGCAACTTTAGTGGCAAACATCAGAAAAAATGAGAGACGAAGAGAAAAAACAAATGAAAGGTCAATAGAGGTAAAACCAGCGATGTTTTTATCGTCAATAATGAGGAAACTGGCCTTCATTTAGTGTTTATTACATTGCTCTGCATCAAAAATTATATTTTTAAAATACTGAACAGTGTTATTAAGTAATTTCAGTAATACTTCCTTTGTTTATTCCAAAAGCTTGTCCATTTACTTCAACTTTTTCGTTGATCTGTCCCACAATATTTATTTTGAGGTTATGAATAATTTAAATGTCTCCCCGGAGAAGTTGCCAACTTCTCGCAGGGGAAGATCAATGTCGAGGTTGTCATCTTGGAGCTCATGATCCAGCTTCTCTCAGGTCTAGCCCCATGAGGGGGGGGGGGGATGGGGGGTTCCACCACTGCATTTGACTAATTATAATCCATTAGAAAGCAGGTCACTAGGAAGGCCATGACGGCGAGATCACTTTGATGGAAGCGAAACGCTCGGGAATGTCTAATCCTTGAGGTGCAATCGTTTTTCCTTTTTCTCTATGAATAATACAACTCAAAAGCAAAAGTCGGATGAATACCAAACGGTATTTTAGTTCAGTTTGTTCCAAAAATGCGACACGAAGATTTTGAAGAAAATATCTCTACTCAGCTAACCTTTACAAGGAGTATTTTTTGAAATTTTTTATTTTCCCGAAAATGGCTTTAACTAGTTTCATAAAAGTAGCATATATTAAATATATTTACATGAAAAATAGCGTTTGTATATTTTAGACGGCCTATTTTAGATTCTTTTCATAATATGTATACTTCATAATTAAACCTGCAACAGAGAATAGTTTGGTTTACATGTGGCTAAATCCAGACGAGAAAGTTAATCTCTGTTGGCGGGATGAGCTCTTGGATAATGAAGGAAACCCGGTTTTAATGAGCGCTATGAGAGGCATGTGCTGAGGCAGTACTGTGCACGGATGCCAACATAAAGCAGCGAAACAATTAAAGTAAGATGTTAAAATGTTTTGGACATGTAAAAGCAAGAGGGTCATTTGTATAAACGCGCCTAATGTCTTCAGTTGTGGTCCTCTCACACTATCTTACTCCCTTTTCTTACTGTATTGAGTAGAAGGTGTTTATCTTCATGAAGAATCCTCCAGTGGACATCTTTTTCAACTTCCTGCAGCTTCTTTCCTTTCCTGGTTTCAAATCCCGAGGGCTTTAATTAATCTTAGACTCCTTCTATCTCTTTCTCTGCAAGTTCTTTTACTTTTATACACTTTGTGTTCATAATGCTGCACTCTTGCTTTATTTCTTCCTTGCTTATTATATCATTCCTTAGACAATTTTCGAGGAATCGTTTTTCTCCTTCCCATAGACATTTTTTTCAGCAGTGTATACATGTTTTCAAGATTCCTTTATAATTTAGTTATGTTCATTATATTTACTGTTCATGTGACAAACAAGCCAAACGAATTTTATACCTTTTCTCTTGCTACGTAAAGCAATTTATATATTATGACGCGGCCCACAGCAGCGGCAAGAATAAAGAACAATCGAGGCCGGTCTGCCCCACTCCTCTGGCGCGGCGTGTAACAAAGCCGCTCAAGGTCAGGCTTCCTCGTACGACTGTTTGTGTATACCTGACCAATAGCAATGAGCACGGCGCATAACAAAGGATTTCTGGAACATTCGTGAAGTGTACAGCAGCCGGCGTGTTTCTAGAAGTTCGAGAAAGGGCCGTGTGACGTCATCCCCGCTATATAAGGGCAACGAGGCAACGTTTAGAGGAGTTACGATCACAGACATGAGTGGACCAGTGTGTAATGAGACAGCTCTGTGTGTGTGTGTATGTTTGTGTGTGTGTGTTTGTGTGATAGTATCGTCATAATGGCTACATCAGGTCGAAGTGAAGAAGTTTTAATAAGTGTAGAATGATTGTATCGTCAGAGCGTATAAGAGATGGAGAAAGATAAAGACAGTGAAGGATTGAGTGAAGGTTACGAGAAGAAAACAGTTGTGAGTAACATCAGGAAGGACTACCTGTGTTAACGTCAGTAGAAATAGCTGTGAAAACATTTTGGAAGAAAATAAAGTGAGAAAAGACTAGGTAGATTGTATTTTGTCAATTTGTCACACTGCGAGCATAAATGTCGGAAGTCTATTCACACTTGCCTCTTCAGTGTAGCACCGATTGGATAGAAAACTGTCAAAGTAGAATATCTGGAATATGTGGAAAGAACAAAGGAACAGCAAATTTTTAATTTATACTAAAGGTGATAAAGGAAATAGAATTGTAATTTTGGATGTATCTGTTTATATTATATACATTTCAACTTAACATTTTTAATGAAGAGAAAACAATGTGAAAGGCTGTTGCACTGGGGTTAGGGAGAAATGTGAACTTTGTTGTAAGAAGCATTGAATCATTTACGTTGTAAAACGTAAAAAAAAAAAAAAAAAAAAAAAAAAAAAAAAAAAAAAAAAAAAAAAAAAAAAAAAATAGTTCCCATAATGAAACAAGTACGGTTAAGAATATCAAATATATTTGGCCTCTCTAGTAACAACGCATGTTAGAAACATACCTCTTCTATTTCCCAACAGGGTCCGGCGCCAGCCGAAATTTTAAATAATTATAATTTCCACGTTGTCTGCCCTCTGGCGAACTTCGCTCAATTTCTCATGCCCTTATCGATACAGCACAACGTGTTCAACTGAAAGCGGAGGGTCTTTGATGTTGGAGCTTGAATGTCAAGAGATAATGTAGCTGACTGTGGTATATTATTTACCATTTGCCACGTCTTGGTCAGTTGGCTCGTGATGGAGTTGACAATGTCCTTTGAGAGAGCTGGTGCCCAACGTGGGGCAGCAGGAATTCATTATAAAGATACTTTTCAACTGGAGGGTTTTTATGCGTAATTACAAATTTAAAGTTATGGATAATTTTAGACTATTCAGGGAGAAGCTTGTTTTTGATCCACTTTATTTTAATGCATACATATGTGGGGGGGGGGGGGGGACGAATGCCACTAACAGGTTTATCTCCCTTTTACGGGATTTTCTATGCCAATGTTTTTCTCTCACTGAGATGGTAAGGCAGTGTTTTTGAAATCTAATTATTTATTGAAGCAAAAGCTGGAAAAATAAAAGGAGGGAAGCCATCCAAAGGAAGCACTCTGTGTTTCAATACACTTTGCTACAAATGTTGAGCAAAGTTTTCATGTCTCATGTCTCCTTCTTGTGGAAGAGGACCATACATTTAAGATATTTTCATGACAAAAGAAATCTGTATCTTGAATTTTCTGGAAAGAGCCTTTGAAGTCCTTCATTCTGAGGACTTTTGAACAACTTGCAGAGCTAAAGATGCTACGTTAAAGGACACAATTTGCGTATTTCGTTCGTTCTTTCTTCTTTTTCCTTCGTTTTCCTTGTTTTTGTTTATTTTTTCCCTTCTTACTGAAGCAAATAGAATGCAATTTCAAAGCCATATGACTATCGCTTATGTCTATTGTATTGAAGTTCTCTCTCGATTAAAAAAAAAGTTTTTTTAACAATAGTTTGCTCAAGAGATGAGAAAGTCACGAGTGCAACACACCAGAAAATTTTTAAACGATGTTAGTAAACTTGTGAAGACAGTGGAGTCCTATACGTTGCAATGATTCCAATGCACACTTTCATTTTAATTTCCCCCGTTTCACTGATCCCCCCGTACATTTCATTCAATGTACTTGGAGCATTATGTAATATTTCCAGCATTTCCCTGCATCCAAAGCTGCTCCTCTTGCCTAAAAGGGAACACCGCTGTAGTAATAAAGACCGCTGAGAAAACAATAGCGAAATATAGCAAAGGCTTTTTTTACTCTATTTCTTAGAGGGTAGACTATCATAGTAAGTCTGAAAGCATGGCTGGCTCTATTTCCGCTCTGCAGGGAGAGCTGGGCTAAAGGAAGGTTGCCTTTGTATTGCATGAAATAATACTCTGGATTCATCTGTTTCCTAAGCCGCATATAAATTATTTACGACGCTCCTCCAAACAGGTACCAAAGCTTGCTAAAAACTACTGCTAGTTTAATTCTATTCATTTTCATTCTAGCAGAAACTAGAGCTCCGGTCATAGCGTTAAATAAGAGGATTTTCTTGCCTAAGTCTCTCTCTTTGTGGTTTTTTGAGAGCTAGCAGTAAATAACTGCTCTTAGTAAACATTAACCCTAGCATTACTTTATGTTCACCTTCAGTAATTTTTTAAATTCTGTCTTAAGTTTCTGATTAAAGGCATGCAGTTAAATTGTTATTGTCAGACACTATTTTTACTACTGAATGCGTAATTGTTTCAAAGATTTCGTTGTTGGTCGATATCGTTTTCGTTGTCATAAGAAATTATCGCACCTAAATAGTTAAAACATCGAAATCTCTTCTATTGTGTTATCTTGTATTATTATTTTACTTCTCACTGGGTTTTTGCCCTATAAGACCAGGATATTTTTTAAAATGACATTTTAAAATTGTGTTTTTCACATTTTAAAATGCTTCTCAAATATTTATTTACCGCCATTTCAAAGTTGTACTATATTAAAAACATCTCTACTTATTTTGGGAGCCGAAAAGTACTTATGGTGAAAAATTGTAGTCTTCGGGAAATTACTCTTTAAGTGGAAAAAGATTTCAAATCATACCTTAATGGATTTCAGCACCACAAAAGTGAAACCAAGTCAATAAGTATTATATATCGTGTTAATCCTCAGATTTCAAAAAACCAGAATAAATAACGCAATTTTGAAAATGTTGATTTTTTTTTGCTCGGTTTCTCGTTAAACAAATTAGCTTCCAGAGGGCGATTCCTTCAGCGGACCGACAAAAGCCAGGGAGAAACCTTCACAAAGCGCACTAGCACCGCCCATCCGCAGCACGCCGAACGCCGCCGTCTGGTCCTTCAACTCTGAAACAGTTGGCGAAGGAATGGAGAAGAAAGTTGTGGTAAAACAGAAGCAATCTCCTAATGAGCAGGGGAAACAGGGAAAACGCATAGTAAGAATCGGCACTCGCCGGGATTCGAACCCGGAACCTCCCAAATGCGAGCCTCTCACGTTACCACGGAACCATCTCGTTCAGTAAACTTAGTGGTATAGCATGCATATAGGAGTAAATGTGTGTTCCTTCTAAAATTTAAAACCAACGTTAAGAAAAACCTATTTTTGTAAAACATTTCACCTTCTTCCAGAGTTTTACATATTTTGTTGTAGTATACAAAGGTAATATAAAGTAAAAGCTGGCTTTTTAAAGAACTGGTCGCTATGTTTTGGCTTTGAAATACTCTGCGCTTTGCACGATTAATAAAAATTGAGAAAAATAAACCATTTCTTCGAAACTTCAAACCAACAATTAGGAATATCTTTAAAATTGTTAGTTCCACGCAAAAAATATTTAACATAAATCGTACGCTATGCATTTAAGTCACATCATTGGAGCTATTTTTGAGAATCTGAGTTTTTAATTTCCAAGTTTTTTAATTTAATTGACTTTTAGTTTTGGAGTTATGATGTTTATGCACAAATCTGCTTTTGTGAACACACTTCTTTGTTTCAGAGGACCTCAAACATATATTTGGGGTGAAAGTTCGATATCAAACTTTAGGGTAGAAACTTCCCTTGGTCTACGTTGTATTTAATCAAAATCCTTGGAGATATTTTTGAGAACATCAAAAGTTTGAAAAATTTGGGGTACTTTGGTGTGGAAGTTTTTGTTTAAAAATTCGATTCTGGTAAGATAAACTGGTTTTGCACTAAATACGGCTGTTTAGACACTTGACAATTCATTTGTGATATAGAAAGACAATTTCTGGTATGTAATAAAGTGCTTATGTAAACATAAGGATCATGTTTCTGTGTAACAGAAATAATAACAATAATGCTAAGTTATGTTGGGGTTTCTGTCGAAGACGGGAATTCTAATTTAGCGAACGGATGATGCCTGTAAAGTTTACGATGCTGTCCGCCTTGTATATATGTACTTGGTGAAGATGAAAGCAAACACCGATGAGAATGTGTGCGTGACCATTCCTCCCTCATTCTGTTTTAGAAAACTCATCGTTACAGAAAAATGATAGCCACTCTTATCCAGTTTATTTTCTCTCACTCTGAAGCCTGAGTCATTTCCATATAAATGAAGGATGGACGTATAAGGAGAAGATGAGTGATAATTTGCAAAGTAAATGAGAATGCGAACTAAGGAATAGTATCTGATGTGGGGTTTTCATGCAATTAGAAGAATATCGTTGGGAAGTGGAAAGCACTTTTATATAGCTATTTCTGAAGTTAGCTCAGAGACGAGTCTTCTGAAGTAATGACCCTTAACCCACGCAAGCTGCACCCGAGATAGAAATGTCAACGGTTTCAAGAGTTCAAAACCGCTCTTCTAGAGCCGATGCTTCCATTTTAATTATTTAATGAACTACCAATAGGATAATGCACAGAACAAATAGTTGATGTAATGTATCAGACAAAGAGAATATATTCAAACGTTCTTTTTCCAGGAATCTCTCAATTCTATAGCAATCCTACCGGAGAGCTAATGCACTAAACACCGACTGTGCGCTGTCTATTCTGTTCGCGTTAACTACAATTTCGGTGATGAAATTTCGAAACAGTTTAACACTGGAACAGTCAGCTGCTTACTTTAAACAGATTTTTGGTATCCTGTTTATCTGTTTATCTACATTATCTTTCATGAATTACATAGGTGAATCTATTATATACTTTATTTTGCGGATGATGCCACCAGAATTCCCGTCTCTACGGAAAGCTTGCTTACACGAGACTGCGGAGTGACTTCCCGATAACCCTCGAGTTGTCCTGCTAATCATCCACACACGTGCTACAGGATCCGCAACCTAAGCGGGGATGACTCCGCGATAACCTAGACATTTCGTACCTTGAACTATTGTGCGGCTATTGTAAACTGTAAATGAACAAACGAGACCTTGTACATAATATACTGAGATGCTTCCGATCTGCGGGAAGGCCCAGAGGAATGTGGAGGTTCTATCAACAACGTTACCTCAACGTGCATTACCCATCCCAAACCGCATTTCTAAGATAGGAGAGGTGTTTAAGCGAAAGACAACTGTCAACTAACAAACATCCCTGTGGTCATCTGCAGAGTATCTTCAGCAATTGATTAAAATGATATCGGTTTATTTCGATGTCGAAATTTCACCGGAAATATATGTTTTGAGACCCCCAAATCCAGAAGTACGTCGTGTTCTTCTGTCTCAAGTAGCAAAAAGCAACAAAAATGAATATCTTAAACCATGCCGATAACCATAGCAGATTAGTTTATAAATAAAACTCAATTTAGTTTCACCAAGCCTTTAACTTATTTGTCTACCCCCTGTAGGTATAAAGCGGAGTCGCCTACGCAGAAGCTGGCCAAGCGTATTAGAGATGGCGTTGCCTCGTGCGGTCAAGAAGCACTAAGTTCTCAGTAAATTAACAGATTATTACTTCCGTGATCCCGTGGGTTTGAGAAGGCCAATCTAAGTGCTTATTACTCAACTATTTGGCGAATGCAGCAATAATCCCTTAATGCCATAGAAGTGCAGTATTCAGTGCAACGTTATAACAAGAACAGTGCTAATCATTCAAAATCCC
The DNA here is from genome assembly GCA_030765045.1 of Tenodera sinensis. Taxonomy (NCBI): domain Eukaryota; kingdom Metazoa; phylum Arthropoda; class Insecta; order Mantodea; family Mantidae; genus Tenodera; species Tenodera sinensis. Next base: position 32,541,294 of record CM060968.1, read on the forward strand.
CTTGAATGGAGCTTATATACGAGCAAGAATAAGCTGCTTATTCCAAACATAACATTCTAATACCAATAGACTACGATTCTACATTAAACTCGTCAACACACGACGGTCTTTATCGTGGTTCAGAGTTTTGGATTGGAGCTTCAAAGCAAGCCTTTGAAAATGTTCTCGGAAGTAAATCTAAAATATGCACTCACGGGACTTTCTAAGAAGCTATTGTTATAACCGCTTTATCCTCTACTTCATGTTAATCGATATAAACTTCTTTTTCAACACGGCTTAGACGATTTAGCCTAGATTGCAATATATGTGACGTCGGGCTCGGCGCTGAACAAAGGACGGAGGACCAAGCTACTTTACACCTGCTCAGGGCGCGGCTGTTTAGCGCGACTGCTGTGTGTACGTGTCTGTCAACAATCGAGGCGGCAAAAACAAAATGGTTTCTGAGAATGGTCGCGAGACTTCTAGCTGCGTCATTTCCGGTGTGTATGTGGCACTCGATAAAGGTTTGTGTGACGTCATTCTCAGTATAAGGAAGCCAAAAGTCAGCAGTGAGCGAACTCACAGGAGACACTTAAAGGACTGAGCAAGGTTATGAGAAGGAAAAGTTGAGAGTTGTCATAGCCCGAAAGACTGTGTTAAGGAAGAGAAGAAAACTGTATTAGTGATAAAAGACTGATAAAAGTCTGATTTTTGCCATTTGTCACAATATTAATAAAATCTTAAAATTATGTTTATGTTATGTAAATCTAACATACCACTTGACTATGCTTGTGTTATTTCTGTTACCTATAGATGTAATTTTCGTTCACAGTAAGCTGAATAATTTTCGTTAATTATTTGTCAGCATTCTGTAAACAGTCTTACCAGCGACACGTGTAACATTGCGTGGTAGTTTCTCATTTCAATAATGAGTTTGCTGGTAGCGAAATACATTCCGATGTTTACGACTGGTGTTCACCTTTGTAAAGCTAATATTTTGCCGAGATAGTAGACATATTTCTGCAGACCTGACAACGGTGGAAGGAGGAGAACCAATCACCGGTGCGAGGTTGTCGACACGCAGTTGCTAGGGCGTTGTTGGTTCGTCCTCTAATTGGACATCTCCCACACTGGCCTCCTGTTTCCTTTTGGTGAGGCATTCCAATCTTTTCCCTGACTATATATAGCAATAAAGACATCTCTGGCGGGCAGCCGTTAAAATGAGATTTACAAAATAAAGTTGAGCTTGCCAGCGTTAGAGGAACCTTAGGCTTGTGTGCCAACTTTAAGCACAGCGTCCTACCAATTTTGAAAAATATACAATGAAAATTTTACAGAGAAAATGACCAATTGAAAACTGAACCTCCTGTGTTCAACTCCTTGCACATGCAGTCAAACGTAACTGTGGTAGAGGATGGGGAGGGCCCACGTAAAATAACCAAACTTAAGTAATGAAGTTTATTTGATTTAATTGCGTGGATCTTGCTGTTTGTTAAAAAAAAGAAAAAAGTATATACAATAATACTGAAATAGGTTAATATATTTATTGTATTTTGATCGGAATATAGTATAAAAATTAAAAATAAACACTTCAAATATTCCAAACTTTGACTAAAATTGTTTGTTGCCAAATGGCAACACTATGATTACAGGGTTAAAAAATATATTTTTACTTTCCCTAAGAGGTATCTATAGTAATCAAGTGATAACATGAACGATTCGAACTCGGGTAATCGAGTTTTTGATTCATGATAACCACTTACTCTGGTATTATGATTTCCTTTTCACGATTTCCGTTTCCTGTTGTGCTTCTAGATTAACACAATATGACGGGCGGCGCCAGACAAAAGTGTGGAGCATGCGCACTGTAAAGAATACTGTCGCCCAGCGCATTATTGTCGGCGCTACCGCAAAGGAGTCGAAGGAAAGAGACAGAGAATGGCCGCATTGTTGGGCGCTTGCCGAAAGAGAGAAAGTGATAGAGGCTTCTAGAACTGTCTGCTTTGTGTTTCACCGCTAAATAAGTGAACGTTCCGGAAGCTTCCAGAATAGTGCCTGGGAGATATAAATAGCGGTAAAGTGTGAGAAGAGTGGGTCAGACGTATGTGAAGCGTTGAGTAGTGCCGACGGAGAACAGTCAGACGTATGTGAAGGTTGAGTAGTCGTGCCGACGGAGACGGACAGACGATGTGGAGAGTTGTGCCGACGGAGAAGAGTTAGTTCTTTGTGTTACGAGTTCGAAGCCGTGCTGTTGGAGAATCGGAAAAGACTTTCTTGTTGCAACGAGTGTACAAGTTACTGTTTACGGAAATAAAAGTTTCTTTATCTCGACTACATCTGTCGTATTTACTTTACACACCAACCAAAAAAAAGTCACACTGGTGTCAGAAGTGGGATTCGTCGAATTGCTTCTAGTTTCATTACATCGTCAGAAGTTGCAACGTTAGAACCAAGATGGAGGGAGATTCGGAAACCAGGATGATAGCAATGATGAAAGAATTATTCGCCGAAATGAAGACGGAAATGGCTGAAATGAAGACGGAAATGGCTGAAATGAAGACGGCAAACGACAACCTCACTGGCAAAATGGAAACGTCAAACCACAACCTCGCTGCCAAAATGAAGACGGCAAACGACAACCTCTTTGCCGAGCTGAAAGAAGAAATAAAGACGAGAAACAACCTCGCTGCCGAGCTGAAAGAGATGAAGACGGAGCTATCGGCGAAAATTGACGGCGAACTGATTGGCGTGACGGAAGACGTGGAAGAACTCGGCGAAAAGGTGGAAGACCTCTGCCAGCACGTGGACGTCGTGGAGGACGACGGGGAACGTCTTGGCGCCCTGGTAGTAAGAGTTGACGAGAGCGTCAAAGTACTGGATGCCAGGGGCAGACGGAATAGCGCGGAGCCGGAGAGGGAGCACCTAGTGGCCGAGGCGACAGTTGCGCCCGTTTCGGATGATATGAGGGAAGACGTGGAACAACTCGGCGAACTGATTGGCGTGAGGGAAGACGTGGAACAACTCGGCGAACTAATTGGCGTGACGGAAGACGTGGAACAACTCGGCGAACTGAGTGGCGTGACGGAAGACGTGGAACCACTCGGCGAACTGATTGGCATGACGGAAGACGTGGAACAACTCGGCGAACTGATTGGCGTGACGGAAGACGTGGAAGAACTCGGCGAAAAGGTGGAAGACCTCTGCCAGCATGCGGACGTCGTGGAGGACGACGGGGAACGTCTTGGCGCCCTGGTAGTAAGAGTTGACGAGAGCGTCAAAGTACTGGATGCCAGGGGCAGACGGAATAGCACAGACCCGGGGAGGGAGCACCTAGTGGCCGAGGCGACAGTTGCGCCCGTTTCAGATAACGAAAGTGTACGTCTCGGGGAAGACAAAGGGGCAGTTCAGGGACGTCGTCGAGGATCCGCTGGAGGAGTGTGTCGGGTACGTAACCAACCAGGATACGACGTGGAGGACGATCAGCAGGGAAGCGCACAAGCAAACGAGCATCACGCGAGAACCGACTTGGCATGTGACATGGGGGGACCGTCGGAGCCATCCAATCACCTGACACATAGTGCCGTGAACGGAAGAATGGTGGACATCGTCTTGGACGGCAGGATACAGGAGAGACCGTGCCGAGCACGAGTGAACACGAGTGCAGCGGTGGACGCGACTCGCGCGGATGTGGTGGGGTTTGTTGCCGGACCCATCGGAAGCAAGGTGGCTGCGAAGGTGCGCCAGAGAGGTCGGCGGACACGGTACCCAATGAGCCGTTTCCAAGTGCGCAGGATGGCCCGTCAACACACCAGGAAGAAGGGCAACTGGACGAGGGACCGTCAAGACCGGCGGTACTGTTGCAGAATTTCGAAGCAGGATGGCATACGTCGTCCTACCCGGACCAAGGGACACTATCCAACAGCGATACCTAGGATCGTGCCTCCTGGAGAAGAGGTTCGATGGGTTAGTCCACCAGGGCGCAAGGGAGTTGCCGCAGTGATAGTGCTGGTCGGGACGACCAGCTCTGAGGAGGGAGTAGTGTCGCCCAGCGCATTATTGTCGGCGCTACCGCAAAGGAGTCGAAGGAAAGAGACAGAGAATGGCCGCATTGTTGGGCGCTTGCCGAAAGAGAGAAAGTGATAGAGGCTTCTAGAACTGTCTGCTTTGTGTTTCACCGCTAAATAAGTGAACGTTCCGGAAGCTTCCAGAATAGTGCCTGGGAGATATAAATAGCGGTAAAGTGTGAGAAGAGTGGGTCAGACGTACGTGAAGCGTTGAGTAGTGCCGACGGAGAACAGTCAGACGTATGTGAAGGTTGAGTAGTCGTGCCGACGGAGACGGACAGACGATGTGGAGAGTTGTGCCGACGGAGAAGAGTTAGTTCTTTGTGTTACGAGTTCGAAGCCGTGCTGTTGGAGAATCGGAAAAGACTTTCTTGTTGCAACGAGTGTACAAGTTACTGTTTACGGAAATAAAAGTGTTTCTTTATCTCGACTACATCTGTCGTATTTACTTTACACACCAACCAAAAAAAAGTCACAATACTCTCTGTGGACACTATGGGATTGCCGTGTCACTTCTTTGTCCTCTATGGTGGCTCCAAAACAAGATGTGAATATATCCTTTTTTACATAGTAACACCCCCACACTCCTTAGAAATTTAATTTCACTGTTTTCTTTTTACTTGATAATTTATAGACCAATTTTCTGAACCATAAATTAATAGTGGTACGGCTGTTTTATAAAATGTTATTTGGTTGAATGTGCTTTTTTTCTTAAAGTTCTTATTTTTTCCACACATTTGCTGAAATGTACTAATTTAATTTGTAGCATCTCGTTCTTTTATATTAGAACAAACAATAAGTCACCTTATTTATGTGTGTCCAGTGCTAAACAAAGAAAGACAAAAACTGAGTGATGGAACTTTTAATAAATGGCCAGCGAATTAAATTGGAAAATTGTATTCTGTAACTGATTTATGTTCAGTATGTATTACTGCTATGGTGATGAAACATACCTCATTAATAAAATAAATAAACTAATTCCTGGTGAAATTTTAATCCCAGCCGCAATACCAAGGCAGAAATAACTTTTTGTGCGTTACTTTTCCATCCATCTTGTACTAAGCATGAAGGCTTTACTAAAAGGTAGCGTAAAGTGTTTGAATGAAGTAGTTGTATGAAAGCACCCGACTCTTGAGTTCTGATTGGATCTCGTTATTGTACCACGTCATCCGTAAAAGCATTTTCTAATGGTGGTGGAGAATTAACGAATGGTGATTGCTACCAGATGAGGTTTATGCAATTTTAGTGGGAAATCTCCTCTGAATATGTCGTAAAACTTTACTGCAGCGAACCGATGTAAGTACCATTTTCTTTTCAAATTAAGGTATCGGCAATAAATCGCCTGCTCCGTCTTCAAGATCTTCCATCAACTTCTTCCTTGGGTCTATCCATAATCTTCTCTTTATTGGTCTGTGACTCGCTGGTCTTGTTTGGCATTCACTTTGCCAAGTATCCTCCAGTTGTTCAAACATAAACATCTGAAATTCTTCACTACTGTCTTATATATATATATAATCTTGCACATATTTTAATTCCCCTTTAACTTACTTCCTTACTAAAGCCTTATTTTACACTGTTTCTTAGTTAATTTGCAGAGTTCGCTTCCATAAATCTTATTCAATAGATTTTTGGGAAATTTACTTCCTACATTCTCCCTCTCAGCTGAAAATCGAATCCAAGACCTCTGGTTCGAGAAGAAACAGCATTCTAGTCCCTGAATAAGTAGTAATTTACGATACAAATGTTAAAAGAAAGGTTTTATCCTGCTAGCGGAATAAAATTGTTTGGTTATTCATGCAATACACTAGCCGTCAATATTTGAATACAGATTATATGATAGTACATTATTTTATCTGTAGGCAATTTCTGTAAATTTGATAAGCACGCTAACCACTAGACCCCAGAAGAAGGCTATGATTTGTTATACTGTTTTAGTTTTGCCTTCTTTATTTCTTCCTTCTAAAGGTCCGTTGATCCAATATCAAGCCGTCATGTGCTTAGATCAATGCTTATACAACAAATATTCTAGGTTCAGCTTGACTGAAGATCATTTTTAGAGGGCTGAACTAAGATTAACTTTTATACAAGCGGGCCTCAATGGTATGACTGTCTACTTCTAATTAATGCAAGCATTTACCAATAAAAACGCATCTTTTACCCTTGGCTTTCTATAAAGAGAATTCTTTAATCCGTAAATAAAAAGGGAGGCAGATATTTAAACTAAATGTCTTAAATCCCTGCTATGTCTGCCAATAGCTAAAGGTAAACTTTTCCCTAATCTGATACACGCTGAAGGACGGCCAGGAAAATTTGTATGCCAACCGTCGTTTGTTCAGCTTGACTGCAGACAATTTGCCAGGAACTACTGGCGGTATAGTGCACAAAACGAAAACAAACACAGGATGAACAGAAGGAGGAAAGTAATTAAAGGCATTCCTTTCTTGTTGCTACCTTGCAGACGAGCGAGCTGAGGAGGACTTGTTTATACATTATAACAAAGTAACGTCTAAATCTTCGTACATTCACACAACACTCAACCCGTTCTTCCGTGAACTGCTTTTAGGGTTATTCTTCTGTTTCATGTTGATGGACATAAGACCTGGGCATCTAGTACCGCGAGAGGCTTGCATCGGGTTCGATTCACTATGAAATTGAGTTTTATTTATGGACACACTTTTACTGCTATGGTCCCATTCTATATTGGACGTGAAAAACCGCTTAATTTTGCTCCTAGGCCCCTTTATCATGCTTGATCTTTTAAATCAGAACGATTTTTTCCCTGTAAACAGAGTAATCAACAACAATGCCACGTGACTGTCAATCTAGAAAATTTTACTATCACGAGTTGCATTTGTTAACACTATTTCACGAACTAAGAATGACATAACCTATGAAATGTTATTTAGATTACATATTAAAAGAAGCATGTAGCAATTATACATCAGCGCCTATTGGCACGGCCTACAAGATTATCAAATTGATGCAACGATTTTTTAAGATCAAATTGCGTAAGCTTTCACGGCCGGCGTCATTAAATAGCAAACGATTATCCGGGCTTGTGGGCTGTGGTCTAGTGGAAAATTTCCTTCCAGACGTTTCGTTCGAAGCTGCGTCGAACATTTGAGTCAGTATAAAGGAAATAAGTGGTTTACTAATATTTCACAAAGCTCAATCTCGCTAGGCAATAAAAATATATATTATGTATAAACATTAAAGGGTCAATTTTTATAAATATTTAATTAATTCTCAAGTTTGCATTTTGTAATGTTTAATTTATGTCTTGTCTTGCTGGAGCAGATCGATTTTGGTTTTGCTAAAGGTAAACTAATAAATTAAATAACATAAATCCATTTATTTAAAATAATATCCTTGGGAAGGACCAACGCTTCAGTTGTATCTATCGCAATTCTGACTTTCTCAATTACAAATTCATGCAATAACGAATATACCAGCATGATGTGAAGGGCATCTTCTGCATTTTAGAGGATATTCTTAGTCTTAACACACAAAGCCGCTTAAAGTCCTAATACGCTTGTAAAGCATATAGTCCCTAATTCTTTGTAATACGAAGGGTAATTAGAGAGCTGAAAAACAGCAGGGGAAAAAACGATAAGCTGCTTAAGGGATAATATTTACAGTACAACGCGCTTCTTCTGTCCTTTCCTTTACTGCGAAATATCACCATGATAAAACACAATGAGATTATGGCCAAAAGAAAATCTAGGACATCGCTGAAATTCATTAGTGATTCTTATTAAGTAATTTATTATGATTTTGCATCATTAATATTCATGTTACAATGAATAAGGATCTTTCAACACAAATATCGTATCTACTGGGCATCCACCCAAAAATTCGACACCGAAACCTCACCGGAAATAAATGTTTGGAGAGTACCTGAATAAAAACTAAAAGAATAAAAAAGGGGGGAAAACATTTTTACTAGATCTATCCAACTGCCTCCCCCTCCACCTTCATCTGCTTTACCTCTGTGTGAACAGCATTACACAAAAACAAAAACGTTTCGGTTAAGTACCCTAGGCTTTTTGGTATTTAAGTTCTGCGCCTTCCAAGAGTACGACACGAAGATCTTTGAAAAACTCCTTCCATCCAAAACTACCTCTCACTGGAAACTTTGTCAGAAAGTTTGAGGATTTCAAAAATATATCCAAAAGTATTGATGAAAACACTATGTTTGATATTTTTAGGGCAATTGAAACGCGTATCTTGAACTTTCTGAGACTAACTTCTGAAATCTTCTTGCTCCTGAGTGAATTTCGCATAACTGGTAAATCGTAAAAGATAGAAAAAAAGCTTATTACACAAAAAATGTTATATCACTAAAGTATACAATTTGTAATTTTTAAAAAATTTCTGAGATATTCCTTGTTATTGGCTTGAATTTTTATATGCGAAGCACTTATTCGCTATTTTTACATCCTGGACATTCAAAGAAAGCGGGATTTCAAACAATCACATAAGGAAATGCTCTAAGAGATATGACTTTTCTCATTGAGTTCACGAGAGAGATGTTTTTAATGAAAAATTAATTTTAGAAAACAAAATGTTTTAAAAACGTTGGTATGTTTATTGTGGGGAACCAGAATATTCAAAAAAAATAGTATGGTTTCATTTAAAATTTTGTGGTTGGGCTCCGTGGGTTCCATAAAAATATTAACCATATCACAATTTGGAAAGCACCTTGTTCCTATAAAATTTGGAATTCTTGGCACTTGTTTTGGTTTTTCTGTTCGTTAAGAGATGTTCACTTGGAACACTTAATATGGGTCACCCTGTGTTAGCTCACTTTGTTTCTTTGTCACCCTGTTCTTAGCTACGTTTAAGTTTCTAGCTTATCGGGAAGGTAGTTTAAAACTGACTGTAAAATTTGTACCGAACACGCAAACACAGAAAATGGTTACCTCTATAAAGAATCTGATGTGTTGCACTCACATGACATTGTCTACTCTTGTACTAACCATTCTTACAAATTCGTATTCCTATATCTTCTTCGTGTTAGTTAAGATAAACATTTGTACAACTTATCTTATTGCTTATTTCCTTGTAGGTACAAGGGGAATATTAGAACTCACAAGGCTTTGTGCGATAGTCAAATCTTTTAAAGCTTTGAGATTCCGTTTTCTTTGAACGCTTAACTTATAAAAAAAATGAACAACGATGTTCCATTTCACAAAGTTTTAAGTTTTCCGAAACTCACACACGTAACAAGGAATATCTCCGAAATAGTTCACCCTACAAGAAAATTTATTCAGACATAAATTGTGTATTTTGGCAAGATCTACATTTTTTTACAGTATGATTTGGTCTATCTCTAACTGTTTATCAGTTATGCAAAAGTTGTCCAGAGTAAATACGACTACTCGGGCTATGGCCAGAAAATTCAAAATATACATTTCATTTGTCATAAAAATATCTCAAACATATGACATTTTAATCAAAGTCGTTAGGGCCATTTCAAAAAAATAAAAATTTTCGAAATATTTTCCATGTAAAGCGTAGTTTAGGGTAGGACTATTTTATTCAAAATCTTTGAGTCGCATCCTTGAAAGACATTAAACTTAAATAGCGACTTTGGTTTATAACCTACTTTTCGTTTTTGAGTTATGCTGTCCACAGACTGACACACTGACACACAGACACACACGGATCTTTTTCTAAAAGTCCTTTTTTTTATTCAGGGGGTCTCAAAACATTTCATTACATTAACGTTACAGCCAACTTTGAGGTTATCAATATTTTTAAAAATGTTGGATATCAACATGCATTCTAATCCACTTTTCAGCTGTGTTTAAGCCTGTAGCTTGTAGGGAGGTTATTTAAGATCTGTTACAAAATTTCTACCGGATAGGCAAATAAGAAAGCAAGTTAATGAAACTGTGGTAATATGATCCCATGATAGCCAAAAGGGCCAATGTTCTAAAACTGCTTTTGCCCTTTGACATTCATGGAGAATATAAATGAAACAGTTTCCGCTTAGCATATTGTTTGCCTTTGGTTCGCTGCGGAAGTGGCATTATTTATGAACTGTTCTAATATGTGAAGCAGAAAAGCAGGCTAAAATGAAAGGGGTCACGCCGACCCAACAAGCTATTACAATTTCGAAGCCCGAGAGAAAGCGAGGATCGTGGCCTTACTCTTTTTGGAAACGCAAACAAATCAGAACGCCGTCCCCATCTCTCGAATTCGAAGACGGAATCGATATTCATGCGATATTACAACGGTGTGCAAACATGGCTAGAGGAAAAGAGACGTTAAGGACCACTCGAGAAATGGAAGGCAGCCTGTCCGTGCTCTGACCCTCTCAAATAAGCTTTATGCACAGCTTTCAACCTCTATGGTAATTTGCTGCAGGTGTAATCAAAATCAACCTATATTGTTCGCTTTGCTTGCCTTCCCTAAATTGTTTACCAGCTGTCGAATCCGTAATCGATCCATCGCACAAGTCCCTGGATTCTGCAACTCAAATTCGTGGTTCTGCAGAAAATTAAGTGCTTAAGAGGATGCGAAGTAATCGCTGGGTAAAGATAGAGGCACTAATGAAAACTCTTCTTAATGGAACGCTTTTCCTTTGTCTTGTTTTGCATCTGCCTCGTTCTTGTGAAATTTGGTAGTAAAAGAGTTTTAATTACCTAAAGTACAGAGAGCACAAATAGTAGTAGACATTGCACTTAAATCAGTTTTTATATTCGTATCATAGGAAGCTTAATAGAAACCATGCAAATATCTATGATCAGCAAGGCAAGAGGAAATGGACAGTTTTTCTATTCAAAGCGGAAATTTACGAGTTTCAATCCTAACCACTGGATTGGCAAAGGATGACAAGGGCCCACGTAAATAAGTGGTGGACGACACTTGGGGAGAAGGTTATATTTGGATTTATGTTTCACTGCAGTTATATTTTGCATTTTATTCTAAAAGAAAGAAGAATCATAGTATAGAAACATAACATTCCAGGATGTAAAATAGCAACAAACACTAGTATATCATGAAAATAATAAAAATACACTTAAAATAATGTTTGGAAGATGACTTTTTAGGTTATGTTGACATTGCAGGTAAAACAATTATCCCGTATTCACATCTACCAACTTAACCTAGTCTTAAACTTAATATTTTGATTAATACAGATATAAAATATAATCAAATCTAATGGTAGCTTTTTACCCCCTCAATAATTGTCCTCTTATATATATTGCATACGTTATAATTTAAAAGAAAGCACTGGAATCACTTCAACTTTCGTTGTAATGACGATCAAAAATATTATGCAGTCATTGAATTTTAATACACGTTCCGCAAGATAAACAGTAGGCCGTGCTCAAATCAATAATTACGCGTAATAATAATGGTGGCTAATTTGAACGAGTGTGTTGATTATGAAAAAAGGCTGCACTTCTCTCATACCTGAAAAATCAGAAGAGAAATATGCTATAGTTAATATATGCTAATTAATTTCAGTCATCAAGATACCATGGACATATAAATATAACCTTTTAAGGTTAGTGTCTGACATTTCATTCATACGTCATATTAAATGGTCCTGCAAAACATTGTATGCAATGCACGTATGTCAAGTGTTTTCACAAATCCTCGGAAATTTATCTTATTTACTATGAAACCTTGGCCAAATATATTCATTGCCATATGGCAACACTATGCAATAGGGATTTAATCTGAATTCATCCATATTCCATTCTTAGATTACACCATGATCGCAATACCACGTTGTATTCTCTATCTTATGTTAATCTCCGCATACGTTTGTGTCACAAAATTCCTTTTAGCGGACCTTCTTTTGATAAGTCTTCCATGGCACATATTCTCAGTGAATGATTGAACTATTTTACTATGCTGTGCCCCAGAAAACAATAGGTATACTACCACTCTATTTCTGATAAAAGCCTTCAAGGGTTTAGGCCTTTCCAACTTGAGGATAGAGAAGACGGATGAAATAAGTTTTACGAGTCTGGTTTAATATTTTTTATGGCATTACTGCCCGACTTGGAACTTGTTTGAGGCATTTAACGTAAAAGAACCTCTAAAAAGTTTCTGTAGCTATAAATTCGTTGGAGTATACGCGTCACGCGACGGGTGTTGTAAAAGAACTAGATAGTCCTCCATAAAAATCTACAGCAGACAAGAATATTTTGCACATCCTGCTGGTAGCTGTTGCTTCAGGTTAGAGGATGAGATATTTAATATGTCTTTTACCAAAGTATACTCATCATATAAAGGTCAAACGACCGTGGCTGTGATAAGTTTATAACAGTGTAACCTTTGATGTCTTCTAACTCTTTCATTACCGCTATAAAGAGTAACTTCTATTATTTTCTTTGTAATACATTTATTCACGGGATATTTAGTAAACGTTATGCACATTTTCCGCTGTGTGGCGTTTTAAAGACTTGATCCACCACACTACCATAATTTCTCCCTGCCCATGCATACCTATATAAGATAGATGGGATGGATAAGAAGTTTGTATTTTAGCCAGACCGAAAGTACAGGATTTGAGGCCCCCTAAATTAAAATGGTATTTTTACTTTCTCTGCTACTGGCCCCAGGACCTCCCAAATGCGAGACAGAGATAGGTCATATGAAGTTGTTTGTATGTACTTGAAGTTAACAAAAAGAACAAAAGATTAGACGTACATTTAAGATATTTCCTCCTTCACAACGAGCTGTATGTAGGTTATTGTGAAACAAGTGCACCCACGTCGACAAGAAAGCAGGAAGCGTTGAACATTTTTCATTAAGAAGTATATTTTAGGAAGTTTAGTGTCTAACCTCCCACACTGCATGGCGCAGGGAAAGTTATTGGGCAAGACGTTACAACTATTCCAACGTCAAGAGAAAAGAGAGCGTCGAGCAGATTACATTTTATATACTTCCTTGTCCAGTTTTTAAACCTAGTCACGCTTTCAAGACTAAGGAATCTATTTGCAATGAGCAACGAAATTAAATTGAATATCAGAGAAAAGAGAGAAACTTGTTTGCTATTTTACATGAAGTCGAAATCAAGAAATAAGGCTGTTCCCATAGAATAAACTCTTAGTGGGAGGAAAATGCAGCTTAATAACATTACGAATACTTTACATTTTGATTAAATCTCCTCTTTTGGGTAAGGGAGGAGAAGGAGAGTGGATGAGCAGTTGCCTATAAGAATAAAGTTACCCACAAAAGATATTGCCCCATTAATCCGATATTTTGAATGTAGTTTGATTTGTATAAGGCCATTATAATATCACCATATCCGGTCATTAAGTTGTTAAAGAAACCCTTAAATTTTTGTCTAATGACTAGTAATATTGGTATTAATATGCTCTTTTTTACTTCGTCAAATTGGGCATCTCAGAAATGTGGGATGTTGTTGATTTGTTCCAATAAATACATACAAAAACATTGTGACCCCTGTCAACCGCCGCCATACACCACTCCTAAACATGCCGCCCGACGACAATGGAGCAGCGAGAAAACAAAGTCGACTATGACGGCAGTAGAACAAAGCGATTCCAGACACTCCTAGAAGCTGTTCACGCCCGGGCTAGCTTACCGGAATTTTCCAGAGAATTCGCCAGTAATTCGCCTGGTCTATATAAGCGAGTCGGAACGGTAGCCATATTTTTGACGCGAGTCATTAAGGTTGAACAAAACAGGAATTTTAGTGTTTGTGAGTGTATCGTAGAAGTCAGCTGTTTGCTCGAGTAGAGACAGTTAATTATGTGTCAAGGTTACGAGAGGACAGTACAGTTAAGAGTTCCAAGGTCACAACAAATTGTAAATTGTGTCAATGAGTTAACGATAAAACAGAACTGTTTTCTGTAATTCAGTTTTAGAAGAGAAATAAAGTGACAAAACATAACTTGAAGTGTGATTTGTAAAATATTACGAATTTAATTAATTTCTGCTTTCTACAACATAGAGAATGTGTTGCACTTCACCTAAAATTGTTGTACCGAAATTTCACTGAAAATGCACGTTTTGTGTCCCCTGAATCGAAGAAAAGCATTGTTAGAAAAGGTGTGTGTGCGTGTGCGTGTGCATGTGCATGTGCGTGTGTATGTCAGCCTGACTTTTTAAGGATGGCACAGATTTTGAAGAAAATTCCTCCACTCTAAACTACTGTTTACATAGAACACTTAGAAAACATTGATTTTCTCGAAAATGGCTGTAATGGTTTTGATTAAAATGCCATACGTTTGAGACATTTTTATGGCAAACGAAATGTATATTGTGAATTTTCTGTTTATAGCCTATGTAGCTCTGTTTATCCTGGGCGACTTTTCCATAACTTGTCAACAGTAAGAGATAAACCAAATCTTACTATACAAAAATGTGGATCTTGCTAAAACAATTTATGTGCAAATAATTTTTTTTTTGTAGAATAAACCATTTCGGAGATATTCCTTGTTATTTGTGCGAGTTTTGGAGAACTTATACTGTCATATGGAACATCGTTATTCATTTTATATGCTAACCGTGCAAAGAACGGAATTCGAAAGCTTTAAAATATTTTACTAACACATAAAGCTTACTGTATTTTAACATTCCCCTTGCACCTACAAGGAAATAAGCAATAAGATAATATCTGAAAATGTTTAGCTCAACTAACATGAAGAAGATACAGGAATAAGAGTTTGTAAGAATGGTTAGTACAGCAGAGAAAGTCATGTGAGAGCAACACATCAGATTCTTAAGAATGGTTTGTTCAAAATGGGTAGGGAGTCACGTGAATGTAACACATTAGATTTGTTTAAACTATGTAGTGATAAGGATATATCAATTCAAGCCTGCCTCAACATAACTAAATAATTATTGCATAAATAATATTAAAAAGTGGTAATTATATCAACATATTTGTTGTTAATATACAAATTCTCTACAACAGATGTTGCGATAAAGTCGACTGTGATTGGTCAACAGTTGGGATCATTTATTTGTTTTCAGAGAAAATGTATCGATCAGGAATCAAGTTATGCACATGACTTCGATCAGAAGGGAAGTAAAGCCGATGGCCCCTTATACAACAGTTAAAAAGCATCCATAAATAAAATTCAATGTCTCAGTTTCTTATGTTTAGATTTACGTCGAATCCGTTACTGAAACTGTATGGCTTAGAAGTCTTCAAAGTTTGTGTAAAAACAGTTTGGCTCTTGGAGAATCTCGAGTAGCACTGCAGGAACTGAAGGCTCCGTATTTGGGATTGTAAGCGTTTGCTAAAGGCAGGGTCTTCATTTGCATACGCCTAGTAGGTCATTAGTAGATTCCAGAGTCACATGAGCAGTGTCTACACAGATACGATCGATTTCCCATGCAATCATCATATCACTTGTTCACGGGAGAGCAAGCGTGCAACGTACGTAATTTCCCCTCGATGTTTCCAGCCAGGGCGCAACTTCCGCTGGGTTCGTTTTGTGAGTGGTTTGTCCATCAACTTCCACAGATATTCTGCATCTCAACTAGAACCTCCTGCAGTTGTGTACCTTCTCTGATTGCCTTATGATTCGCTCCTTGGTTCCATGAACCTAACGCGAAAATTACACATCTCAAGTTGTGATACGGAATGGAAGTTGCACTCCTAAGAGGGCAAATACAATATAAAGGTTAATCCGAGTTCAACCAGCCGAAAATAATCTCCAGCAAGCCGAGCTTAGAATGTTAGTTATATAGATTTCAATCTAAGTTCACGCTGTCTTTATCTAAGTTCACATCTTGATCTAAGTTCATGATATATTGACCTAAGATCAAATCTGACTGGTGGATTTTCTACAGTTATGTAACTTCATTGAGCTTAGATAAGCATAACTGCAGCAGAAAGAAACGAATAGTAAAGTTTTAAATAAAATTGTAAACAATGCATTTTTGTACTTACTTGAATATATAAGTATTGTTTAAAGTTGTTATATTATGTCCAAAACATTTAAAGAAGCAAAAACCAATGATTTCTAACCTATAAAATGGTAAAGTGTGAAATTGTGTTTGTGGTTTACTTAAAAAAAAAAAAAAAAATGAAATCAGCTTTAAATTGTGTTCTTCAATGATCATTATTGTTATTGTTATATATAGTATGAAGTCCTAATTTCAAATTGACTACAAATGGAAAAGGATAAAAATGGTATTTTGTCTGTCCTGAAAAATTTATGATTTGGTGGAGATCTTTCATAGATATCAACTTTCACTTAACTTGTTCGTAATCAATATTGGAATAGCTTCAAACCACGGAGCTATAACAACCTGAAAACATGGATTATTCTGTCCCTCTTTTTTTGGCAAGTAATCTGCCTTGCTTGGGCGAACATGTAACCGCTTTTAAGTGGACACGATGTTTACATGATTTGGCTGTTAGGTGCCATCCACTCTTAACCCCTAGCTTACATGCAGGAGGGCATGGTTACAAGACCCGTGGGACCCAATCGGGGAATTACCATGCAAATTTCGCACAGTATCTGCTGTCTGTCACTATCCAAGGAGCATAACGACAAAGAGTATAATACTAGACAATGCACGTCATTTTATTACAATTGTAATTAACTGCAGAAGAGAGAATATTTAGTCTCAATTTCATTCACTCGAAAACATTCGAATGAATAATTAGGTTGATATGCAATGTATTTACCATCATTAATGTTATTTTTCTACTATGTAGGATAACTGTGTAATTACAGTTGCATATAATTACCTAACCTCCATAACGAGATACAGCACGGTTAGTGCTTCATTTGTGCTATATTGCTGTGCGCTGCGTTACTGTTATAGTTTTTCTAAACCTCTATCCCTTTAACCCTCCGTCATGCTGGTAGCACTGCGTCCAAAGTTAGCTAGTATTTATTTTCTCGTTTGTTTTTATAAAGCTGCAGATCCTCATACATATACATGCCCTTGAAAAAGCCCTCATTACTTTTACATTTGCAGTGAAAATAATAATGGTAGCCACTGGGTGTCACGTGACCAATATCATCCATCTTTTCACGTTAACTCCGATCTGCAATGATTCTTTTATTAATGTTTGTATTATATTTGAAAAATCCACAGGGGGCAAGTTACGTTGTTGAAATTTACACCAGTTATTACACAAAATAATAATGCTGTGCCATGTTTATAATTCTAGTTTGCATTATTTAATGAGTGCAATCTGGCAAGTTTGTTGTATAATAAAATACGCAATACGAATATTCTCATAACAAATCGTTCTTTTTTAATGTTTTTCAAAATACCTGCTATATCATATGCTGTTTATATTAACTCCTGATTGAAGGACGTCATTTCTTGTACTCTCCAAAATTGTTAATTGCCAGAGGTTAATAAATTAGTTTCAGAATTCGAGCATTATTTTTAGAAAAGTTATAATTTTAAATAAACTCTGAGAAGCACTTAAAATACTAAAACAAATTAGTAAAAACTATTTCGAGTATGGAAAAATATTAAAAAAAACTAATAGAAAACCTTTGCAAGAAGTCAATATTAAAATTGGGCATACTTATACTATCCAATTAGCATGCGGTTTAAAGGTGCCAAGTGGAAAAAAATCTGATGCGTTGCACTCGCACGACTTTCTCTACTCACTCTTCTACAAATGCTCTTACTGGAGATGAAGATTTGAAGAAATTATCTTATGGCTAATTTTCTTCTTGGTTCAAGAGGAATATGGGAATATAGTAGGCTTTAAGTGATAGTCAAATATTTTAAAGCTAGACACTTTGCAAGGCCAAGAAAACAAAAATGAATAACAACCTCCCATCCGAGAAAAAGTATTAAAATAGCTCACTCCATAAAGAAGTATATTAGATGTAAATTCTGTGTTTTAACGAGAATATTAAGGTATTGTCTATCTCTTGAGGTTTACCAGTTATGCAAAATTCATCAAGAGTAAACAGGAATATTTGGGCTATAACCAGAGAATTCAAAATATACTTTTCGTTTGCCATAAAAATACCTTAAACATGTGACAATTTTAATCGAAACCGTTAGAGCCGTTTTGAGAAAATAATTTTTGAAAACATTTTCATGCAAAGGGCAGTTTGCATTCTTCAAATATGTCAAACTTAAATACCAACTTTGGTTTATCACTAACTTTTCGTTTTCGAGTTAACACGGATGGATACATGGACGTTTTCCTAAAAATGTGTTTTAATTGTTGGGGCCTCAAAACATATTTCCAGTGAAATCTCGATATCGAATTTTGGGTGAAATAAAATACTTTCCTTGCTTACTATTCATAGAGAAAGTAAAAACTGTACATTGTCTTAAACTTTAAAAGTGATTCTTTAAGGAAATAATTATTTATAATTTTGCTCAAGTTCACAGATCAAAACTGGAGGCTTTATCTGGGTCTCCTTATCACTACTTTGAAAAATAACTAAATTAGCATTTTCAACAGAAAAAACGATACATTTTTATGCTGATACAATGCGGTTTTTTTTTCAAACTGTCGACCACAAACTCTGTGTTGATTTTTTCTCAGCCAACTTCTCAGTGCTTGATTTATAGGGCATCCGCAATGACTGGTTACCAGTTTGTTTGCTTTCCATTAATATTTGCAATTATTGCTGACACACGTGCAAACGAGCTCAATACCAAAGGGGAAAACGTGCGGGATTCGTACCAACAGCGCTGTGCTAACGGTTCTAATGGGGTTAAGTCTGCAACCGAAATAGCTCAAAATATTTCTAACATAAGGCACACAATTTATGTCTAAATAATTTTTTTTGTAGAGCGAACCATTTCTGAGATACTCCTTGTTATTTGTGTGAGTTTTGTAAAACAATCTTTCGTCAAAAGGAACATCGTTATTCATTTTTCTTTTATGTTAGCCATGCAAAGATTTGCCTATCCTACAAAGTCCACTGTATTGTCATATTCCCCTTGTACTTTCAAAAAGATAATTTCTACAAATATTTATCTAATCATTATTATAACGATATTTGCTCGGATTCTGCAGGCACAAATCGGGTTGTAAAAGTGGCTAGATGATCGCTAGAAATATTGTTAACCTGAGTTTATTCAATAAACAAACACGAATTATTCCAAAGGGCGAAGAACTGTGATTCGCGCAAACACGGATGTAGTTGTTCAGATGTCTAGAAACTTTCGAGCGGATCTTATGCTGATCACGAAGTCTGGTGGTATATTTACATGGGCTATGTGTCCTTCCATCTCTTGCAGTGATTTGAATAGTAGAATGCACATGGACATGCTTCTAGAACAACCTTGGTGCGTGCTTCTCATAGGCAAACAGATATACGTGGAACTTCGCCAGAGCTCTCAAAACTTGCAGCAACCGTCACCTGTGTACTGGCGTAAACAAATGGTAAATACCTCTGACAATGTCACCACGAAATTTAGCAATAGAAAAAATTATTGAGCGCAGCATATTTCCAGGCCCCACGTGTTGCAGCGCGGTTTACACAAGTCGATATTTCCAGCATACAGCTGAGTTTATTGATAGCCTCTGTTATATTTATCATCTGTTAAACACACCACTGATATTTGTATGTAGAACCAAATAAAAATATGGGAACGCTATAACTAAGGCACTCTTTCGCATTAACAATAAGATGACACACATTATATTAAAGAAATTTCACATTATCTCTCCGAATGTGATATTGATCAATAAATTAATATTATTTTAGCGGTGAGTGCAAATTGAAGCGAAACTGCGAAAGAACGCGAAATTCCAGTGATTTTTAATATAAAAATTAGTTCTCACCGTGAGATGTTTAATAATCTAATGTTTCGGGTATCTCACTCATTGTTATGGCAGTATCTACACTTACTACACTTCACAAACAAAATTAAAATATGCACACTTTGAGTTTGTATACTACAATTTTATTCGCAAAGAAACAGTTGGCAGTGTCTCAACAATGCTCCGGAGTCAGAACCACGCTATAGCATACCGCTGGACGCTAGCGTATACAGATGGGTATGTGAGGCGCATGCGCAGGTGAGAGCAGCAGGCAGGAGATAGGTGAGGGGTTTGCGGGGAGGCCGTTCTAGCCATATAACACGCAGGCAATGAAACGCTGACTCATCTCAGCGTACGCCGCTGTTTTAGAACGGAACGGATTCCTCAACAATATGAATACTGATTCAAGACACGGCCCATTTGTGCGTCCGAGATTTTACTTTCCTAATGCGGTCAATCATTTTTTCCATGGCATTACCTATAACAAGAGTCCATAAATAACACATTTAGTGGGAATCACAGCATAATAATGTCCTTTAATTAAAATTAACGTGATTAAATATGTGAATTAATTACGTTCGCTTTTCAATTATTAGGTACTTTTTTTTGGGTAGGTGATTTTATAGCTATGTTTATGCAATTCATAAATCTTTAAATTCGGAGCCCTAGTTAAAACAGGCTGCAGTATGGTGCAAACGAATCCATAACATGGCTCCTGGTCCACTTTTGTTTTGCAGCCTTCACTTGAATTACATTATCATCATGCGTAACAATATTTAAAATCTCTCTTCCTTTGTTTGGCCTCGTATGATAGGGACTTATCAACATGCACAGCTGACGTCCCTTTACGGATCACTTGCGCTAATTTCGGTTGAATATCCAGTAAGTTAATCGTAGCCCAGTAACTGATTTATCTGACATATTATCATCCTATACTATAGTGGTATTAATATCATCGTAACAAAAATTCGATTGACATCGAGACTTTCTGTGGCCATTTTCATGGGCTCCTTCGATTATATAAACACTGTTTAATATCAATAAATATTGGCATAGAAGAACACAACCTTCACAGAAAAAAAAGTGTGTTGCACTCACATTACATTCTCTATTCACTCTTTTTAAAGATTATTCCTACAGACGTCTATTCTGCTATTTACTTCATGTTAATCGAGGTAAACATTAGCAAAAACTTTCTTATTGTATATTTTCTTGTAAGTACAACGGGATCAGGAGAGAGAATGAGGGAGAGTGACGGAGACAGAGGGAGAGTGACGGAGACAGAGGGAGAGTGATGGAAAGAGAGGGAGAGTGACGGAGAGAGATGGAGAGAGTGAGGGAGAGTGACGGAGAGAGATGGAGAGAGTGAGGGAGAGTGACGGAGAGAGACAGTGACGCAGAAAGAGGGGGAGAAAGAGAAACGACTTCCCATTTGAGAATAAGTATAATTATTGTAAAAGTCAAACCAATATCCAAGGCAATTGAACTTCTTATTTGTTACTTTGGTGTCAGATGTGGTGTCAGACGGTTTCGATGCGTACTTGCACAGCTGTGCAGGAGGCTGTGAATGACCGTTTGAAAACTAGCAGCTATGTAACGACATGTAAATTTTAACATAGAATAATTTTAAAAATAAGAAGATGCGGATAATGTAGAATTGATATTACATAATCAACAGCAATATCTATCTCTTGAGGAGAACCCAAGTACCAAAGCATTACTCACTGCAGGACTCAATTATTAAAATCTGCAAAGCGCATGCATTGGAGCTCTTCTTTATAGCTTCTTTTAAGTAATAATTTGCTATATGAAGAAACCTCATAATGTCCATTAGTTAAAGAGAGCGGAGCCATGGAAATGTAAAGCCAGTTAAGTGCGGATCAAGGACTTGAAAGGAGACTTCTAGTGACATTACAGAGATAGGGTAGAGGGGAAAAGCAGAGGATTTTCTCATTTTAAGTCCGTCGTGCTTTGGTCTATGTCTGTGATATAGCGCTCTGCCTTTTTGCATTTGTCTGGCCGCCATTCTGGTAGGTACAAAGGGTGCCAAAGAAAACCTCACTGCATTTGGCATCTATGTCACATTGTTTAGCATTGTGCGCCAATAATAATAAAGTTTATAAAATGGCATAGAAACGAATTATATGTTTACACTCTGGATCACATTGGCTAAAAGAGAAAGAGGTAGACTCAGTAAATTCCGTTTGTCACAAAGGTCTTTTGGTATGAGTGGTAGCCAAACCTTATAGGCTAGTACACGCCTTTGAAGAGGTTAATATCTAAGGGCAAAACTTGATGAGCACCCAGGTTAGCGGAGAAGCAAGCGTCGTGTTTGCAAGCGACCGACGTGCTTACATCCAGAGGCCGGTTCAGATCCCTGACCAACCTCAACGCAACGTTCTCGAGTTACTTCACGTCTTAAAAAGCTGCTCGTAATATTCCTGAAATTCTTTTAAATTATTTCCTAACCCTGTGAGCTGTCCCATAATTACTACCGAAACTATGTCAAAAATACGTTACTCTACACATATTATAAGTAAAAAAACATTATCTTTGTACGTTCTTGTGGAATTACGTATCCAATTTGGAATAAAAACTTTTTTTTTCGAAATCAAAGAACAACTTTGTTTATCATGCTTCTGTGAAGCATATATTAGAATTTAGGCCACTGTTGCAACGGTTTAACCTAACCTAAATTGTGACATACACTAAAGAGAAATCCTAAAGCGGGATGGGACGAAGGCGCAAAACAGTTTTTGATAAACCACTTGACTTAATCGTTTCGTACGCGAGGTTTCAAACGCTAAAATGATATTAAAATAATTTATCTTTCACTGGTATTCATCTCGCTCTTGCCCTATTGCACAATGCAAAATATTTACAAACCAAACAAAGAAATCTTTACTTTCAGCCTGTTTGGCTGGGAAACTCCTCTGGAGTTCTTTAATAATCTTTACTGTACACCCCTAGCGTCCAGTTTTTATTAAGTGCAGCCCAAAACCAGCGAGCAAATTAATATTATATCAAAGATAACCCTCAAGCTTAAAGTTCTAATTAACGAACGTTTGTACGTGCGTATCGATGGAAGAGTGGGAAGTTTTGCGCGCTCGTTTGTTTGTGTTTATGGTTTGTTTTTTTATCGGTCTAAATCAGTTTAGAGTACAAAAGCATGTTTTTAATTAACTTAGCGGGGATTTAGAGACTTTTTCACCAACTTCATAATTGAAATTTTCGCTTAGGTTGCAACTTTTTTACAACTTAGGTAATGCGTTTTAGGAGTTTAAAGCAAAAAGCATACATATGCCATAAATAATAATTAACAATGCAATGTTCCGCATTCTTAGCGTTAACGTGTGAGGCGTGTATTTGGGAGGTCGTGAGTTCGATTCCCGTGACCGACCTTCCTAACCCATGTGTCTTTTTTGGTAGTTTCTCAGGGTCGCCAGGCTGGACAGAATAAGTCGCAAGTATCAGCGAAGTGCGGCTTGGCAGGGTTGATATGCGCACAGGAATTATTTCCGTCCCTCGTTGTACGTGGGACTTGGGTGGCAAACGCGGTGGCATCTGGGTACATTGGACCCCGCGCCGAGGTCCCCCTGAATTGCCTTGGAGAACCTAAAAACTGTGGTCTGGCCGTCCGGTGTCTCCTCTCACCTCATCCTTCCTCTCGAGGGTACCTCCTTGGCGGCATAGGTACAATAAGCCTGGCTTCAGTGCCGAATCCCTTCTGTATCTCTCCCATTCCTATTGCTGATGTTCATGGATGCGAAACTAAAAGTGTACAGTATTGTTTAGGGAGAAGCAACGAAACTATCAATACTTTACAGCGCAACTATTTCAATAAGTGTTGCCAACCAAATATATTGAATGTCGCTAGAGGTCGAACAAAACTCCGTTACAATAATACAAAATAAAGCACCAGGTCACCGAAGTTAAGCAGCATTGGGCGTGGTCAGTACTTGTATAGATGACCGCTTGGGAACACTTTATGCCGTTAGCTTCACTTCGTTTTTTGAGCACCTGTCTGACTTACGTTCAAGATGTCCCGAGTTTGAATCCCGGTTAGAGCCAGCACAAGGTTTTTTTTTCTGGGTTTTCCTTTATGCTGGAAGGTAAATGGCTAAGGAATAAGTTTTATCCATATGTATAAAAATGGACGTATATATGTATTTAACGGTTAATCTCCGAAAACCCTTGACCGATCACGTCAAAATTTGGCACGTATTTGTAATTTTTTATGGAAAAGGTTTATATGCTATTCATTTTACTATACAAGGTATTACATTCACATGGTTTTCTCTATTATATTTTCTTTTACCTAACACATTCAATATCTTCTACTCGCCCTTTAGCATACAATTAACACAATTTTCTATGTTTGAAATACACAGTACAATATATTACATTCACATGGTTTTCTCTACCTGGTTTTCTTTTACATAATACATTCACACGTCATACTCAACTCCCTCTTGTACAAACAATTCACGCAATTTTCTATATGTTTGAAATAGAACTGCAACGTATTGCATTCACACTGTTTTTACTTTCTCTACTTGTAAGTAGGGGATGTATTGTATTCCACCCAAAAATTCGATGTCGAGATTTCACCGGAAATATATGTTTTGAGACCCCCTGAATCCAAAAAAAGCATTTTTAGAAAAAGGTCCGTGTGTGTGTCTGTGTGTCAGTCTGTCAGTCTGTGGACAGCATAGCTCAAAAACGAAAAGTCGGTTAAAAACCAAAGTTGGTATTTAAGTTTAATATCTTTCAAGGATGCGACACGAAGATTTTGAAGAAAATAGACCCACCCTAAACTACCCTTTACATGGAACATTTTTTGAAAATTTTGATGTTCTTGAAAATGGCTAACGATTTTGATTAAAATGTCATATGTTTGAGATATTTTTATGACAAATTAAATGTATATCTTGAATTTTCTGGCTGTAACCCCTGTAGTATTTACTCTGGACGACTTTTGCATAACTGGTAAACCATAACAGATGGACCAAATCTTACTATAGAAAAAATGTAGATCTTGCTAAAATACGCAATTTATGTCCAAATAAATTTTATTGTAGTGTGAACCATTTCGAAGACATTCCTTGTTATGTGTGTGAGTTTCGGAAAACTTAGAACTTTCGTGAAATGGATCGTCGTTGTTCCTTTTTTATATGTTAAGTGTGCAAAGACAACAGAATCTCAAACATTTGACTATCGCACAAAGCCTACTGTATTCTAACATTCCCCTTGCACCTACAAGGAAATAAGCAATAAGTTGTACAAATGTTAATGTTAACTAACACGAAGAAGATATAGGAATAAGGGTTTGTAAGAATGGTTTGTACAAGAGTAGAGAAAGTCATGTGAGTGCAACACATCAGAGTTTTTGTACTTATTCTTCTTGTATAAAGCACAATCACACACCATTCTTTACTCCTCTTCTATAAACAATTCATACAGTTTTCTATGCAATAGAAATGCAACGTATTGCATTCATACGGATTTCTCTAGCAGCTTCAGCATTCATGTTGTAATTGTATTTGAGTTTTTAGCTCATAGAGAAGGGAAAAAAAAGCGCTAGGCTAACGCGGAAGAATATAGAATGTTTTGTTTACTTCAAGTTTGGTTCTAAGTCTGTATCGACTCTACGTCACCTCTGGGATTGAGGAAGTTATTTATATTCCCTATCTACTTGTACTCCCTATGGCTGTTTTACAGCTATATTTAAAATGAAGACTTCGCAGGATAAAAAGTTTTCCTCAGAGGCAGATTAATAACAGACGCATTTACTGCGACCTTCACCATTGTTTAAGGAGTATTTGCCTTTGGGAGTGTGAGGTTTAAGAAAGGTCCTCAATAAACAGAATACAATGAGCGGCTTGCTATAGATGACGGCGATTATGCATAGTACAAAGCCAGTCTTGCGCTTTCTTTCCCAGCGGAAGCCATTCATACACGTCCGGTGTTCGTACCTCCACATACTTGCACACTTTGACCACGCTCAAAGCAAGAGGCTTTCCGCTCTCCACTTTATGGGCGGAAGTTCAAGCCCTACTCTGTTTTCCTTCTCTTTTCACGGCATTCTCAGGCTTTTCCATCAAGAAACTGACGCTTGCTGCGTCATGATTCGCGTTTTCTGCCTGCAGCGCCATGGAATAATCATGGATTGTATCAAAGCACCACCTTCATAAAGACATAACATTCTGAAAAGACGTCACTCTGTAGGATATTGCATGTTTAGGTTAAGGCAACCACATATTAATGGCTGAGTGGGTGAGTAGATATAAGGGCCCGTCGACAACGAGAACATTTGGACCCGAAGTCAAAAGATAAAAGTAGGAGAACTTAAAAACTTCTAAGCTTCACAATTAAAAACTTGAAAGTTAAAACAGAAAGGTTGAAAAGTGAAAGTTCTAATAGTAAATAGTTAAAACACTAAAAATTTAAACTTTAGAATGTTGATAAGCTCACAAACTTGCAGGGTTGAGGGTTAAAAAGCCAGAAACGAAAGTTAACAGTTATGTTTCAAAAGATAAAACAAAGATCAATAAGAAAGCACAACCTAAAAAGTCTAAAAAACTTCGAAAACTAGAATACAAGCTACACTTACTTAGCAACCCCAGTAAGTATTGGCGACGAACCGCTGTGCCTTATCCATAGACAGCTGAATTAATACTAAACCTTTTAACAAAAGACATGTGAATTGAAAGCTTCATAAAACATCAGCCAAACGCTTCCTACAATGTCCATCTCTCACCACTCAGCCAAGTCCATTGTTGTCTAAAGAACCTCATCTGCATCGTCTGAATTCTGTTTTTTTCTTGGAACCCAAGTTTCACAGCCGTATATAACTGGAATTTTATTTTTATTTTCTTGCTTTGTTTTTGAAAGTTCTCTTCATAGCTGTCAACTACTTGAAATTAATTTCTTTAACAATCAATTCGTATCCTAAATTATTCAATTTTTATACTTATTCTAGATTTTGATCGTCCAGAATAACTTTAGATAATAGTAGAGAAGTCATGTGAATGCAACACATATGATTCGTGAATTTGCTATACAGTCAGGTTAGGTTAGGTTAGATAATCCAAATAACTAAGCCAAATTATTGTTCCTTAGATACCAATGAAATAAATCTTCCAACTAAGCATATCCTTTGGGACGTCAGAGTTAATAGTTGAGTTTCCATGGAGACTGTTATTAGATCAACTGGAATGTTGTCAGTTTCTAATTAACTGCAAGTGGCCGAATACATAATTAACTTTTAGGCAGTTCTGAGACAGTTAACCCGCAAGGGAATATGGACAAAGTTTCTCCCTACTGTATTCTGTCGTGTTGCTTTGCATGGCCATTAACCAACTTAACTGAACACCACCATTGTAGTGTTTAAAAGAAAACATTGTATTAGAGCTAAATATTTAAGGATATTTGCTATACGATTTTATGTGCTAACTGGAGTTTAAAAAATTGAAAAAACAATGAAACTGAAATAATAATGTAAATATAAGTAATTAGTAATAGAAAGAATTAAAAGGAGATTGTAATCAATAGTTAAGGGGAGAACATTGTTAATAAAGCTGAATATATTGACTGTCAAGAACTGCGGGTTGAGACTGTCCAAACACAGGGTAGGAGATATCCTGGCGACAAGATCTTCTAGATCTTAAAGCGGACGTCTTCAACCTGCAGCGGGAGAGGATTGTGCGTCATGGTAAAAAAGATGGAAATGAAGAGAGATCAAAGAATTTTCGTTTAGTTACACTTACCTACAAAACACATAACCAAATTAAATAATGAAGCCGTTCCTTCAATTACCAATATTAGACACAGAATTGAGTTGGAATGTATAATCTCTCTAGTTTCAGAACTATTGTACTGGCTTCATCAACACAAATACCTCAAAGGAGTTCACCACAATCTCTCTATCTCAACAGATCTTCGCACTCCTACAGTTGAATCCACACTTCAGTTCACGTATACTCAGCTGTTCACATCGTTCATCGATCACCAGAACTCTACTCAAAGATTCCGAACATGCCAAAAGAAGAACCGTCACGTGAACTGAACAGAAAACGTCAAACAGATCTCCACTTATACATTATTGAAAGGTTATTTTATTTTATTAGCAAAACTGTAAAAGACATACTATTGTTTAATAACGTTAACTAAATTAAAAAAAAAAAATTCGTGCACTCCTTGGTCCTTAAGTGAAATAAGCCAAGACATTTTCGGAACCCATTTGATCACTCTGGGGGGAAAAATTAGAAAAAGCTCCGTGCGCGCGTTTGTGTCTGGGTGGGTGGGTGTCTGTGAACAACGTAACTCAAATTAATACATTTAAATTTATAATGTAAACAATGCAGTCAATCTAAAAAATAACGTTGGTGTTCATATTATTCCTTCTATCATTCCAAAGCCTCTTACACCTTTTCGGTAATTCCAAAGCACTTCAGTGAAATAGTTACAGCGGAATTCAATAACAATAAAATGAGACAATTCAGCTACAATGGCAGAATAAACGGTATATACATCACGGGATCGAAACAGATTTTCCCCTCAGTATATTTGTAGCCTTCGGGATAAATCCTTCGGGGTGCAATTACGTACATCGTGAAAAATCAACTGTTTCTCTCCTTTAGTGTGCACAAACGTGTTAGTTACAAAATTGAAGCGTCCATTTTTTCCCCTGCATAGTCACTTCCATTACTTAAGCATTTCTTATCTGTACAAGAACTTCAGCATTCCCCTGTTGTAATCGGCTGCCAGGGGCAGTGAGCCCAGTTGTTTGTGCTGTCACTGTACGCGCGCAATGACGTCACGCTGTTCATGTGGCAGGTAACTTGCGATCGCCTCATTTCGCGGTAGCTGTATGAAGGTTCGAACCCTAGTGATGAACGTCCGGGATAAGTTCGTGCATTGTTGAATAGAATACTGTGTGGCGCACAGCAAACAACGATGGGGCTAAGCTACTTCACACCACATGGCAGCCGGCAAGTAAACAAAAGGCGCTCAAGGTCACTCACGCGACTGTGTGTATACGTGACTAATAACAATGAGAGTGGAGCTTAACAAAGGATTGTTAGATCCTTCGAGAGACATCCGGCAGCTGGCGTGTTAGTAGAAGTTCCAGAAAGGAGCGTGTAACGTCATCCTCGCTGTATAAGGAGACGAGACAATGAGTTAAAGGAGTTACGATTACAGACACGAGTCCGTCAGAGACAGCTGTGAAAGATACATCGCGTCGAAGTGAAGTTTTAACGAGTGTTAAGTGATCGTATCGTCTGAGTTCAGTTTTTGAGAGACAGAAAGTGAACAAACACAGTGAAAGGACCGATTCAAGGTTAGGAGAAGAAAACAGCGAGTTTTAAAATTACGAAAGACCGTAGACTCCTATCAGTAGAAGAATGTTTTCGTGCAAAAGTTTACAAGAAAAATTTTGTCGGTTTGTTACACTGGTGTCAGAAGTGGGATTTGTGTCTAATTTTCATTTTCTAACAATACATTTTGCCACACTTCTTTCGTGGATTACTCTATCATCCCACACTTTCTTTAATTAACGGTACATCTCTAAATTAAAGATGAGCCAATATTTTTGTAAAGCTGATGAATTATAAGAGATAGAGCTCAAGGCCTTCACATCAATCGCTATAATCTTATAGAAAACTTGAGCTAAGCATGCAAATTACAAAGAGAATTGCTAAGATTATAAGAGAAAATGTCAACAAGTTGCGAGTGCTTTCTACGCTTCTGTAAGGACCTTTTGGGAAATTACACTGAACAGCAAAGCGAATTCTCTAACCAGGATATTGGATAAACCGAGAGGAAGAGACGGAGGAAATGATAATGAAACTGTCGTGGGTGCTTACTAATGGATGCTAAAGAGGTTCAGAGAAAGCAAAGAGTTTTCAAAGAAAGGATAAAACGTAAAAATCAAAGTAACCGTTAGCTTTTAATTTTGTTAGAGTAGTCGTGAAATAATTAGAGCAGTTCAGTTGATTTAATTAACTCCTGGGGGACATAAATACTTGCTGCTGTTTGAATATTTTACCCTTCGTAAGTTATAGTTGCCTAACCACCTCTACGTTGGCTGGAACGGCATGAACTTATGTTTACAAATTAGGGAAAGCAAAAGGGAACCTTTCCGATATCTTGTGCTGTTTTATTATCGTAAGGGCAAAACCTCTTCACAATGCCGGAAAACATTTTTGCTGTGCACAGGGAAGATGCAGTAACGAATCGAGCATGTCAAGTGTTTTAGTCCATTTTGAGCTGGCAATTTCTCCCTAAAAGAGAAAGCTTGGCAACTACTCTGTCGTAGCTGTGCTGTGGGTGAAGTGTGTTCCCAGGTATTCTAAGTGATTGAAACGTAACGAGAAACGAACTCATGAAACAATCTTATTGGTGTCAACGACGAACTGTAAATTGCGTTAATGACGAAAAAATAGCTGTGATTTTGTAATTCAGTTTTAGAAGGAAGATAAAGTGACAAAAGTAATAGGGGTTTGTAATTTATCACATTAATATAGACATGCAACCAAGTCATGGAAAGCCTAGTTCAAAATATGTCCGTTGGCGTTCAGCTATTCTTGTTTTCAGACATACACCCTGGTTTAATAATTTTATCCCTGTATATACTTTTATTAGCTTCAAATCATCACATCATCATCAACATTATCATCAACGTCATTATTATCATTATCATTAATCATTAGTTTACAGAACTTCATCCTATTAAGTCAGGCATACCACAAGGTAGGACCAATTCTATACATATTGTATACTGCTGACCTACCAACAAAAGAAAACACAACTATAGCAACTTTTGCAGATGATACAGCCATTCTGTCAGCTCATGAAGATCCTACTACTGCTTCCCAAATTGTACAAGACCATCTTTCTGACTTAGAAATGTGGCTTAAGAAGTGGAGAGTTAAAGTTAATGAATCTAAAAGTCACCACGTAACATTTACACTGCATAAACGCTCATGTCCACCTGTTACTCTTAACAATCAGATTATCCCAGAAGCACAAGACGTGAAATATCTAGGGATGTACATTGACAGACGACTCACCTGGAAAAAACACATATGCACCAAACGCAAACAGTTAAATTTAAAATATTCCAAAATGCACTGGCTTCTTGGACCTAAATCACAACTCTCAGTGACAAGCAAACTAATCATCTACAAAACTATACTGAAACCAATTTGGACATATGGAATTCAACTATGGGGTACAGCAAGCAACTCAAACATCGGACGTTTTCAAACCAAAACTCTGCGAACCATTGGTAAGATCCTCTGGTACATCGGTAATAAGTACATCTACAATGATTTTAAATTCCCAACAATCAAACAGGAAATCGCAGCATACAGCCTGTCCTACCAAAAGCATCTCTACAGTCATCCCAATACACTGGCAATAAATCTACTTGACAACAGCAGCAGCACAACAAGCCGACTACAGAGAAACCAAGTCTTGGAATTGCAGTACAGATTTGCACCCAAATTATAAGCAAATTTATGGCCAATGGGCCATAGTTTGTAAAAGTAATATGTTATCATTGTTACTTATTGTTCAACTATTGAACAGATTGTAATTTTGCAAGTGTATAAATAAAAAAAAATTAATCATTAGTAAGTGCTTTATTCCCTTTAATTTATGAATTACCATTTTTTATTTTGTCTACTACGTATATTAAATTAAGGAAGTATTGTATTCCACCCAAACATTCGATGACGAGATTTCACCGGAAATATATGTTTTGAGGCCCCCTGATTCCAAAGGAATTATTAGAAAAAGGTCCGCGTGTGTGTGTGTGTGTGTGTGTGTGTGTGTTTAACTTTAATGTGTTTCAAGGATGCGACACAAAGATTTTCAAGAAAATTGCTCCACCTAAACTACCCTTTACATGGAAAATGTTTTCGAAATTTTGATTTTCTTGAAAATGACTTGGACGATTTTGATTACAATGCCATATGTTCGAGATATTTTTATGGGAAATGAAATGTATATCTTGAATTTTCTGGTTATAGCCCATATAGTCCTACTTACTCTGGATGACTTTTGCATAACTGGTAAACCGTAAGAGATAGACCAAATCTTACTATACAAAAACTGTACATCTTGCTAAAATACAGAATTTATATCTAAATAAATCTTTTTTGCTGAGTGAACTATTTCGGAGATATTCCTTGTTATTTGAGTGAGCTTTAGAGAACATACTTCTGTCGAATGGAACATCGCTATTAATTTTTTTATATGTTAACTGTGCAAAGAGAACTGAGTTTGAAAGTTTTAAAAGATTTGACTATCGCTCAAAGCAATATTGCTGTAGGATAATTTAGGCAAATATTTGTCTCAACTAAGACGAAGAAGAGAGAAGAATAAACGTTTGTAAAAATGTTTAGTACAAGGGTAGAGAAAGTCATGTGAGTGCAACACAGATTTCTTAATTAAATATAACTACCGACATCAAATTTCAATATCACACCCAATCCTAATTTTCGTTAATCCGAAAGGGATTGGCCCTAATTAGTTTGGATTAATGGTATTCCACTATATTATATATTATGAACATATATTCACTCTACAGGTAAGTAGCTGAATAAGTGACAACATACTATTGATATTGCAACCTATTCCCTGGAAATGGCGTGGTTGTAATTATGTGAGTGTCACAGCCACAAACATTCTGAATATTCAGGAAAGGCAGCTCGTGTACGTCACACCACAGATGCTATTTTGTGGCACAAGAGTCAAAAATGAAATTTCACTGCTGAGCGATTGCTTTCATCCCCCTCCCTGGGGGCATTCAATATGTGGTGGACCGCAAATTGCCCCCGCTCACTCACTTAATTTGAACCTGAATGTAGTCAGTTGGGCAGAGACTTGAATTGGTCAGCGTCCTTCATTTGAAAGGGCACCAGTGTCGATTCTGTGTAAGGGAATTAGCACATGGATCGGTTCCAGAATGGAAATGAACCTCTCAAACGGGAGGTCAAACTTGCTGAAGAGTTTTATTGATATGTAATTTATTACAGGGCTATTTGCATTTATTGTAACCTGACTGTTTCGTGAGGACACTTAAACCACGTACTTTCTCAAGGGCAATAAACACACACACACTTCATTGGACATTTAAACAGTCGTTTGTGAAAAGCTGATCTCATCTACAGCCTGGGACAATATAGGGAGAAGAGAAATAACTGAAAATCGCAGTCCAAATGACTGTCGCACTCCACACATTTGTCACCAATACGAACTCTAATGGCATGATATATAGTACCTCTAGTTTTAAAAAGAACTAGACAAATTGCATTCAAATTGAGTAATTACTCACTCTTATTAAACGATTCTTACGAAAGAATACTCCTGTCTATTCCTAATTAATCTATATGTAGATCAATTTTTATTACACTTCGTTGTAGGTAGAAGCATACAGGCAATCGAAGTTTAAACAAGGCTATCGCCATCTGAAATTCTATGCTTCTTGTACAATCACGAGAACAGAACGAATAGCGACTTACCACTTGAATAAATGTGTGTATGTTTGTGAGAACAGCATCACTGTCGATTAAATCGTAAACTTAGTACTTAAATTCAGGCTCCCACAACCCAGACTACCTTTTACATTGAATATTTTTCGAAAAGTTTTATTTCTTAAATGTAGCTAACAATTTTGAGTAAAATACCACATTTTCAAGATATTTTCATGAGAAACGAAATGTATATTTGGAATTCTTTGGGAATGTCGTCTTCATTGTGGATGACAAAATCTTACTACACAAAAATGTAGATCTTATTGACACACAATTTAGCCAAATACATTTGTGGAGCACTAAGTTTTATAATACTTCTACTTTTATCAAATGGGGAGTCATTTTTTATGTTCTACACATGCAAAGCGAATGGAATGCCGAATCCTTCACATTGCGACCGCTCTTAAAATATTTGACTATTGCATAAGCGTAATGTATTTTCTTCTCCTTGAACATTAAGAAAACACAAGCTCAATCTAACGGTATTGTAAGGGACTTGATGAAATTCTGCACAAGAACGGAAAAAAATCACCCACAACAATAGATACAAAAATACCTTTCCTGTATGGGAGTGGTCACTTTATCTCTCGTGCAAATAATCACAAAATGTCCGAGTGAAAAATAGCTTTGCACCACTGCAGTACATCAGCCTGTTTATGAGGTCGGAAACGCATGCAGTCCGAGGTTCATTTCTCCACCTCTTCTTTGAGATAAGAAGCTCGGTGAACTAATGACGTCATTCCTTTAACAGCTAGGGGCTTAAACTAATGAACAGAAACATCAAAATCCAGTGTGATGTTATTGCAAACAATTTCAAGATTTCACTACACCTGAACATAATTATTCCGAGAAGCCCTGCCGAAGCCGAAGTATAAAGTTGGCAATAGTTCAGGTTAGCCACCAGAAGGTAGAGAATCAAGTGTCTGCAGCAGATGTAACTTCCGGTATTGGTTGCGGTGGCGGTTTTGGTAGCTGCAATCGGCTTCCTCACGAGAAAGTTGAACACATTCAGGATTCGGTTGTAGCGTTTATTTCACCTTCATTGTTGTTGAACCTTCGCGTCTGTTGAACGTGAAACAAACGAAAGCTATAACCTTATTTTCCTATTTTCTTTTCAATTTTCTCGCCCAGACAGTATAAAGTCAGTTATAGGTGAACAAATGAAGTCATGTTAAGAATTTTTACCCCCGAAAAAATCCATTGCTCCCCGTCAGGTTTGAACCCTCGACCTCGGCAAATGAGGCTCCCATCTTAACACAAGATCACAGAGGATAAAATAAGGCAAATGTGGAAATAAGAGTGAATTAATATCGGAATCGTATTTTGTGAGGTTTTCCTTGAGAAAATTAGGGCAGTTTGAACACGCTTAGCCGCGTGGGTTCTGGGTTCGATTCTAGCTCAGGCTTTCAGGTAACTACAACATGATTAATTCCTTTTTCTATCCTTTTATTTCCTGTCAACTTTCCTGTCTCAGACACAAACACGCATTTCTCTCTTTAGGCGAGGTTACTGACAATTATTTCTACCTAGCTTTTTGTTTATCTGTTGGCCAAGCTTCGACAACCCCAACGGAATATTTTCTTTCGTTTCTTGCTTCTAATATTTCTGTTATGCTTATTCTTTTTGCTATCATTACTCAATTACGATAGAGTTCATTGCTACACACAGCTTCTAAACGCAATGAAAAACAAACCAATGGTATATATGAAGCCTCCAGAGCAAATGCTCAACTGGAGAGTATTCCAGGGCCGCAGTGCGCTTAATGTACACAATTTATTTCACACTGTGTGTGTGAGGTGATGTGGGGAAGATGGCGTGCTGCATTGCTAGACTGATGGGAGAAATACTACTCGCTTAACGTTAACGCCACTGTAAGGAAAACAAAGCAAAGAAAGAGAACGAATCGCATTAAGGAAGCAAAAACTACAAAAACAAACATTGCAGCACAAAGCGCATTTGGGACGATTCCAAAGAAAACATTCACAGCAATGCAATATGCAGTAGTCCTGGAAATCCCCAGATGTTCCCGATACTTTAGCCGGACGACAAAGATTCCAACATCCGATGAAGGGAAATGAAATCGTCTGTCATTTCACTATCTTGAGCAAAGATCTTCATCTACATGACAGCTAGCTGGCATCAAAAATCTCTTACGCTACAATCATACGAGTTTTCCTACTTATCAACGCACATTTTCGTGTGTGTGTCTGTGGACAGCATAACTCAAAAACAAAAAGTAACTTAAAAACCAAAGTTGGTATTTAAGTTTAATGTATTTCAAGGATGCGATACATGGATTTTCAAGAAAATAGCCTCACCCTAAACTACCATTCACATGGAAAATTTTTCGAAAATTTTGATTTTCTTGAAAATGGCTAACGATTTTGGTTAAAATGTCATATGTTTGAGATATTTTTATGACAAATGAAATGTATATCTTGAATTTTCTGGATATAGCCCTTGTAGTCGTATTTACTCTGGACGACTTTTGTATAGCTGGTAAACCGTTAGAGATAGACCAAATCGTACTATACAAAAAATGTAGATCTTGCTAAAATACAGAATTTATGTCCAAATGAATTTTCTTGTAGGGTTAACCATTTCGGAGATAAGCCTTGATAAGTGTGCGAGTTTCGGAAAACTTAAAGCTTTCGTGAAATAGAACATCGTTGTTCATTTTTTTATATGTTAAGTGTGCAAAGAGAATGGAAACTCAAAGCTTTAAGTAGAGAGTAGAGAAGGTCGTGTGAGTAAAACACATCAAATTTTGTAACTATAGGGATAATATAGACGCTCTAAAAGTGGATTCTTTTTCTCTATCTAGACATGAGCAACTAGTATCCTGTGGTATCAGCTGGAACCTCAAGAACTGGCAATCACAGGCATCGATTTCTCGTCACTCATGGATCTAAGAGATATGAATTTTGTATTAGGGAAAACTGCAGTCTTCCTCAAACCTGGCAGAGCTTTTCCCCATTAATGTTGGATGAGACGAACTAGACTGCCAAAAAGGAAAAAAAACACTGAAATGGAAACTAAGAAACTTGAAGCATTTCTGTTCGTTTTACCATTAACGAGGTTAATCCCACAAATAAATCATACAGATCACAAACTCATATTCCAAAGGAAGTAATTTATTTGGAAATTTACCTAGCATTATGGCAGTTAATAAACGCTATAGAATTCCACTTCATACACAGGTCAAGCCACAACTATATTATAAAATTAGAACCCTTAGACGACACTTCAATCTGAGAAAAGATAAACACCTCCCTATGTCCTATCCTCCAGTGCCACATCACAAAATAACAGGTTCATTATACGGCAGGCAGCACAAGGCAAGTAGGTTTGTTCCAAGAGGCAATATCAGAAGACAAAGGTAATTGTGAAGATACACAGAAACCATATATCTCCTTAAAACCGTCTCGCTGTCGAAAGCAAAGTACCAGCAAACACGATAACACCATAACCTTCAACGGTAGGTCATTCCACCTACGGACTTCTGAGTTCCATATCCAAAGACCCATTGCTCTTCACCCTTGATGGCTGTCGAGGTGGTGACAGCAGCACCATGGGTGCCTAATAACTTGCACATCGAGAAAAGGCGAACAATAAGTTAAGCATTTGTGAGTAAATAGGGGCCACAAATTGATCTTACGAAAACATGACCTAAACAACAACACACACACACATAGCACACAACACACAACACACAACACACACACACTTTTCTAAGATGCTTTTACCTACTCCACCACGTATAGTAAATATATTCCAGCCAAAAATTGGATTTCGAGATGAAATTTTCATCGGAAACATGTTTTGAGGCCTCCTGAACAAAAAAAAAAAAAAAAAAGTTTTTGAAAAAGGTCCGTGTGTGACTGTGTGTGTGGCTGTATGTGAAAAGGATAACTCAAAATGAAAAGTCAGATTAAAAGCCAAAGTTGGTATTTAAGCTTAATGTCTTTCAAGGATGCGACACGAAGATTTTGAAGAAAATAGCCCCACCCTAAACTACCCTTTACATGGAACATTTTTAAAAAAATTTGATTGTATCGAAAACGTATCTAACAATTTTGATTAAAATGCCAGATGTTTGAGATATTTTTGTAGCAAATGAAATATATATTTTGAATTTTCTGCCTGTAGCCCATGTAGTCATGTTTACTGTTCATTGCTTTTGCATAACTGGTAAACCGCAAGAGATCGGCCAAATCTTACTTTACAAAAAATGTAGATCCTGCTAAAACAGAATTTATGCCCAAATAATTTTTTGTAGAGTGAACCATTTCCCAGATATTCCTTATTTATGAGAGTTTTGGAGAACTTAAACTTGTGTGAAATGGAGCATCGCTATTCATTTTTTAGGTGTTAATCGTGCAAAGACGGTCTGAAGGCTAAGATTTGACTATCGCGCAAAGCCTACTGTATTCTAATATTCCAGTTGCACCTACAAGGAAATAAGCAATAAGATAAGATCTGCAAATGTTTATCTCGACTAACACGAAGATATAGGAATAGCTGTAAGAATGGTTAGTACAAGACTAGAGAAATTCTTGCGAGTGCAACACATCAGGCTTTTGTTTTAAATGTTCAGCTTCTCTTAATATTTAATCTCGTTTAGCTTATAAATACCTGTTGTAAATTACATTCTGTTTAAAGCTCGCTGTACACTTGAACTGAGTGCAATTGACACAAGTAACTGGTCATACCAGAGGAGTACGGAGCGTGACATGAATTTACATACAAGTTGTGTTGTAGAGTGGACGACATTGTTGTTATCTGGAGTTCATCTCGGACAGAAGCCGCGCGGTCAAGCACCCTCTATGATCTCGAGTTTATTGTACTTATTTGAAACTCCAAAATAAGAAATGGTATTCCGCTTCAGGGAACTGGAAATCCAGTTTTTTGCTCCCTATTCATTGTTACACGTCCTGCATTCTCTCTTTCTTCCAGTTGTGTGAGCAGTGTCATCTTCTGGAAATGCTAGTCATCATTGTCCCAGGAAAAGGCATTATTAAACAAGACAGGATATGTTAGTACACCCCAGAGTAACAAACACTACCTAACGAGACATGTGACAGTAAATTTCCGCTACGTGTGTATAAGTTAAGGGCACATTGTGGTTAAGATGTTAACTTGCAAACTGTATTGTTTCCTCCGTTGGCAGACATAATGGTTTTGGAGAAAATAGTGATTAGTGCGATAGTCAAATCTTTTAAAGCTTTGAGATTCCGTTCTCTTTGCACACGTAACATATAAAAAAATGAACAACGATGACCCATTTCACGAAAGTTCCAAGTTTTCCGAAACTCATACACATTACAAGGAATATCTCCGAAGTGGTTCAGCCTACAAGAAAATTTATTGGAACATAAATTGTGTATTTTAGCAAGATCTACATTATTTGTATCGTATAATTTGGTCTACCTCTACCGGTTTACTAGTTATGCAAAAGTCGTCCAGAGTAAATGCGACTACAGGGGCTATAGCCAGAAAATTCAAGATATACGTTTCATTTGTCATAAAAATAACTTAAACATATGTCATTTTAATCAAAATCGTTGAGCTATTTTCAAGAAAATAAAAATTTTCGAAACATTTTCCATCTAAAGGGTAGTTTACGGTGGGGCTATTTTGTTCAAAATCTTCGTGTTGCATCCTTGAAAGTCATTAAACTTAAATACCAACTTTGGTTTTTAACCGACTTTTCGTTTTTGAGTTATGCTGTCCACAGACTGACAGACACACACACACAGTGTTCTAAGAATGCTTATTTTTTTTTGGGGGGGGGGGATTCAGGGTGTCTTAAAATATATTTCCGGTGAGATCTCGACATCGAATTTTCGGGTGGAATACAATACTTCCCATACTTACCAGTAGAATAAGGAAAAGGATATGTGAAATAAGAAAATCTTGCACATTTGGCGCCAAGGTGGCACAAACCAAATTTGTCAACTTCCTGTAAGTTACATAGGTGGAGACGTTCTCTGTGACCAAGACAAACACACATGAGATGATGAATCATCGACTCCCAGCAAACAATACAAACATTAGGTGCCAAAACCGCCCATTCTCTACTACAAATCTGAAGTAGCACACTTCTGTGGAACCAAATAAGTAGGCAGTGTGTCGTATTTCAGGTGCGTTTCAAAACTTTGTAGATCTTCGTAACATTTTTAATTTAGTATATATACTTTCCATACACTGTTTAAGAATTCAATTCAAGTGTCAATGCTAAGAAGCGAAACTGGGGGGGGGGGGGGGTTTAGACCCCATCCTGTTGAACATCTATTATGGTGTTAAAACTATCATTATTCATACCCTAAATTTTGTATTATTATTATTATTACTATTATTATTATTATTATTATTATTATTATTATTATTATTATTATTATTATTATTATTATTATTATTATTATTATTATTACTATGATTATTATTGATATTATATTATCTCAATAAATGATATTCTTAAAAATCGAATGGGGGAGAGAGAAATACATCGAAGTATGTAATAGAAGCCAGGATGGGGTATGCATGGGCTAGGACGGGGGTAATGAACCCAAGTTCATTTTAATTCAAAATCAGAATACATAGAGAAAACATGAAAATGTTTAATAAATATGAGGTTGAAATAGTTAAAAGAACAATCTTTGTCGTACTCTCCAGAACTTATGATATGGCTAGGTAGGGCTATCGAAATTTTCTGAAAGTGTCCGAGGTTATCGAATCCTTTGATTTACGAGTCGACAGGGAAATTCAAGGGAAACCTGGGCTTGGTAGCTCTTCCAAGGTAAGGAGGGGAGTTAATGCCACTGAACTTGTACTATGTCTAGACAAACAAGTGAACAATAATTAAGGTCCTTTCTTCTCCCACGCAAAGCGATTGTCTTGCAGAGGAATGTGCAGTGTTGCCGTCGTTTTTGCAAGAGAAAATGAATGCACGTTTTAGGGGAGTGTGGGAAAGAAAATACTAGGTTTGGTTTTTACATGCCTTGCTAAGTTATTGCAGTTCAGTAAACTTTTTTACTCCTCTTCTCCTGCATCCCTATTTCTCTTACTCATTATGTAATTGGCGTACATCCAGGTTTTACTAAAATAATTGCATTCTACATCTTGTTATTATCTTCCTTTTCCTAAATATACATAAACACCGCTGTCTTTTGTTTTGTTTTCGTTCCTTTAGCTTCTTCTGTTGGTTATAAGACAGCTGTTACGAAGTATTTCGCACCAAACGACGAATAAAACTCCAAGAATATGAAAGCATAAACAATGAAAAACAGATCGACTCATCTTTATCTAAAGTTCTTAAACATAAAATCAACTTTATGCAGCTTAGTCAGCCTTTATTTTTACTATAAATAGGCAATGACTAAATTCACGGTTCCCAGCATCGTCATTAAGTTAAATCCTGCCAATTTTATAAAGTTTGCCAAATTATGCTTTTATTTCCTCCATCATGGGTAGGGATGCTTTGCAGTTGTGACTTGCAATCGGCAGATCAGCTAAACCGTTTGCAATACAACGTTCTAACTGCAGTTTATTATAAACCAGTTATAATTCAATATTATTAGTTTATGACATTTACTAATATATAATTGTGAATTAATGTATTTTAGATCTTTATTTTTTCATATCACATTTCTTTAGTTCCTGTTGGTTCTATACTTCAGCCTACAATGCTGTTGGCAATCCTTCGTAGCTTGTATTTGTTTTAGTTGAATGTATTTTCCTCTTCTATTTACATATGCCTCTCCTGCTTTCTGACATTGCTTTTCTGTTTGCAACTTTCTTCTTGCTCCTCTATGGAAGTGAATTACTCCCTAAATCAATTGTGTTACTACTCTATATACTATACCTAATCACAGTTGTTACACATTGAAACATGTGGAATAACAAAAGACTGGATAGTATGCTCCTGTCATTTTTCAATCTCCCTTATGAATCACTAGATAGCATCAGTGATGATATATGTTACAGATTGAATTATTTTTGTATCAAAGGACACATTAACTAGCTTTCTTCAATTTTATCAATTAGAACCTCGTCATTTTAAAGCATCGATTTGTAGGAACAGGTTTATTGCATAGACACGAGCAGATAATAGTAAGACAAGCCAGTTAACTATAACAACCGCAATGAAGACATCAATAAGAAAGACTAGAAAGTGGAGAATGAAGATGTAAGACAAGAATGTTGTATAAAAGAGATAGTCAAATAATCATGTAAACATGGAAAAAAGGGGGTGTGATAACTATGTGGATAGAGCCGATAGTCATGTATTAATTAAAATAGAGATCAAAGTCATGAACGGAGAAGAGATAATAGAGCACCCAAGAAAGATTTTGTGCGTTTCTTACGATTTAGCAGTGGTGCGAAAGACATTCAGATTGAAGAAGACTTCAGAAACTATTCCCGGAAAATTCAAGACACATATTTCATTTGTCATCGAACTTCAGAGATATTCCTCTTGCATTTAAATTTCCCCATACTTATACTTTTCTCAAATAGGCAAACCATATTCGTTTCTTCTTTAGCTTGGTCACGCAAAGTGAACGGGATCGTTTAAAGTATCGTTTAAATCCTTCTGTATTCCCATATTTTCCTTGCATCTACAGAAAATTACCAATAACACAATTCATTCAAATGTTGATCTCAATATGTGACACCGGTCGCGGCGCACAACAGAGGACAGTCAGTGTTAAGCTGCCCCACACGACATGGCAGGTGATACGTGCATCGAGGACGCTCAAGGTCAAGTTGCCTCAGATGATAGTTTGCAAGCACGTGACAACAATGAACGCGGCATGTGAAAAGGGTTGTCGAGATTATTCGAGAAGTGTCCGGCGGCTGACATATTTATAGTGTGTTCCAGAGAGATGTGTTACGTCAGAGGTTACAGACCTGAGTCATCGGGAGTCAGGGAGTTTTTAGTGTGTGTGTCAGCTGGGTGAGTACGGTCGCGTCGAAAGGAAGGTAGCGAAGCAGTTAATGAGTATTGAGTGATTGTATCGTCAGTCAGCTGTTTGAGACACAAACTAAAGTACAGAAATGAGCGAGTCAATGTTACGAGAAGAAAACAGTTTTGAGTTATAATACCATGTCATTTTGTCACAAAATAGTACAAAATATTCTTACAGACACTTATTCCTCTAGAGTAGAAAAAGCTATGTGAGTGCAACACATCAGACTTTTTATTAGTAATAATAATAATCCTTAGAAAAAGTCAGAAAACTGACATGAACTATGAAAATAACTGAGAAGTTATTTCAGCTGACCTTGCATGAACAGAATTCTTTGCAGTCGTTAACAAGCAAGAAAACCACTTTTGCATTACGAACACGTTTGATTGAACAAGCTTCATGACATTGTTAGGTTAGAATATGCAGCTGTGATTGAATTTTTGCCTCGTTGTGCTTCCAATATTATGCTATTGACTTTTCAATTTCCCACATTTTGTTTTCATTTGTTTTCTGAGACTGAATGGACAGAAGTAGTATTCCGGAAACTCGTTAAAACCAGGTGTTCGGAATTTCCAGCATGGAGTACCGCAGCTTTCAGGAAGTTTGAAGAGGCGGGGGATTATTGATTCTGCAAGCGATCTCTGCTTCTATGCTCTATAGGTTTTTACCTTTTTCAATAATATAAACAAGAGGAAAGGTACACAATAAAAACTGACAGGCGGTTCTAACTCTCATCTGTGTTCACAAATTTCAACTCTTTGGGAATGCATTATAGGTAGTGGTTATGCTTGAACGTAATGTTTACAGGCCACTATATCTTTCAGTTTGGAGTTAGAACTCTCAAACATTCTTGTTCAAATTGTAACTTTCCATGCATAGGAAAGTTTATTTACAATTGTTTGTCCCTGTAGAATATGTAAACCATTCAAAATACGATGTTATTCCCTTATATCTCCAAGGAAATTTATTACTCAGAGCATTCTGTGGGCGAACAGGCAAGAAGATGCCTTCTTCGTATAATACGCAGACATGTTCTATTCAATATACAACAGTGATGCCCAACCTTGTCTCTTTGGAGAAGATTACAGTTGGAGAGTGAGTCAGTATTCAATAACGGACACATGATTTCATGGCAGTTTATAAGTTATATCTTGAATTTTCTAGAAATGTCCTCAGAAGCCCTCATTCTGGATGACTTTTACATAAATAGTAAAACAATAAGAAATACACGAAACCTTACTAAATTTAGATCTCCTTGAAACTTAGTTTATGTCAAATACTTCTTTTTTTCTTTTGAGTGAACCATTTCCGAGATATTCTTCATTAGTTCTTCAAATCACCCCTTCCTCCTAGATATTTACATGAGAAAACTTTATAAAAAAGCTGTAAAATCCTCTTCATTTGGTAAACATTAAGAGATAGCTAAAAGGTACATACATCTTTAAAACACAATTTATTTCAAATAACTTTTTAATAGCATCAGGCCTTTCCTAGATAAATTTTAATGGTTTGAATCGTTGGCACCTTTCTCATTTTTAATGTGTTGTCACTTTTCAGTTGTTTACTCTGGTGCAATTGAAAGAGCATGGCATTTCGGGCCAGCCATTGAATCATGTTTATACATCTTGACAATCAATTGCCTTTACTTAGTCCCTTTGTACAGCTACGGAAAAATAATTCCAAAATTATTACTGCAAGGGTTAGCTCGATATATATAAAGCAGATAGAAAAAGAAGAGTTTTTAGATAAATATTAAGGACAGTTGGTGGTTAAAGTAGCAAAATCAATTTATTTTAAAGAGAAAATTATACAGGATGGAAGGTACTGGAAAATGTTAAAATATAGATGCAGGTGTAAGAAGTACAAAATACTAAGTTTCCTTTCGGTATGTTTAATAGTTTTGACAAGAAAGGTCCATCTTTTCGGCAATGTAGATAGGATTATTGCTAACACATGCTAGCGCCTGTGCTGTATCCGACCGGCGCGTGTACTGCCTTCAGATGTAAACAAAACACTCGCTCAGTGCGTTTACCGTATCGCTGAGGCGGCCACTAACTCGGGCAAATCCACACAAAATGTTATACCTGACAGCTACGAATGTTACTGAAATGATGCATTCGTTCAAGTAATAATGAAGATAGTTTTCCATAGTTAAGGAAGCAGAAACAATTAACACATTATTATTACAATCCGTTAGAGCTAAAACAATAGCAATTGCTTTTAATACACAAATAAATAGAAGTCTTTCCCTTTATTTTCCACCCACCAACGCTTATGCCTGGTGCACGAACATGTCGCCTACCCTTCCCTTCCCTCTACTTTTAGTAACCCCAGGCAATACCTCCCCTAAACTCTCCTCCATCCGAATTGGTTAGCTGTTTAACCATCAAGGTGAGAACACCCCACTTGGTGTTGCCACATTTCTCTTAAAAATTAACCTTTGAACGACATTTTAAAATTAAATTGCGGCTAAATTCATTCGAATTAAAACAAGAAGGCATTGCGGTATTCTTCACACAATATTTGCACGACAGTCATTGA
The DNA here is from genome assembly GCA_030765045.1 of Tenodera sinensis. Taxonomy (NCBI): domain Eukaryota; kingdom Metazoa; phylum Arthropoda; class Insecta; order Mantodea; family Mantidae; genus Tenodera; species Tenodera sinensis. Next base: position 32,586,100 of record CM060968.1, read on the forward strand.
AATAATGAACCATTTATGTTAGATGACTCCAAATATTTAGTACAAATTTCTTTTCAACAAAAAGGCTCCTTATTAACAATAATATGTTCACATTTGTTACACTGATCATGTAAAATACGTGATTAACGAATAACCAAAGCAATATTTTCCATAAGGTATGTTTGTTCAAATTGACAGTTTTCATCCGAAATACCTATAGTGGATATTTACTGCCTTTTAACACTGGCACTAGTAAAAAATGAGCAATTTTTAAAGCAAATTTATTTTAAAATTGCGTATTATATCTTTAATTTTTTACGTGAATCACATCAGAGTTATACCAATGCTTATTATAATCACTTAAGTGCATGCCATTAATAAAAAAATTAAAAGAGGATTTAAAAAGTTACAGAAGATGGGTATAAAGTATGGTAAAAGTTGTTTGTGGCTTGCATTATTGAAGTTAATGTTTTATCGGAAATGCATTATTTTATTGCAAGATAGGGCAGTAAATCGACACTGAGGAAATACAACCACGCTTACCTGTGAATAAAAATCCAGCATCATCTGGTTTGCTGGAGTACGGTAAATTTTTATTGTCGCGGTGGTAATTTTATGACACTTTTCTGGCGGTGTAAATTTTCCAACCAACTAAAACCGCATTGCGGGATGGATATAAGAAGTGTTACGAGGTGCATTACTTTAATGTTGTATATATAGCTTACACCAAAGGGTAAAGAGCAGCCACCCTTCGGGGTAACAGTTAATGTTGGTTGTTTATGCTGCAGTGCTGCAAATCGAAAAATACGAAAGGGAAATGGAATTACGGCATGTAACCTAGGCATTTCCAATAAACTTTCCCAGGAAAATTCTATTACCACTAGTATATTTTTCTATGAAAGCTTTTTCTCGAGTTTGTGAGAATAGTACAAGAGTAGAGAAAGTCATGTGATTTTTTTTTTCTCTCCTGCTCCCAGGTTAAGTTAGAGCACTTTTAACGTATAAACCACAACACTTACTTGAGAAAGGGACTCTTGAGCACGTGGTCTTTAATTGCGATGTCAGATGGTTTTTAAAATGACTTCTTAAAAGTAGGCTCTCTTGTCTAAACGCCAGATGAAGGTTCTCAGTAGCTTTCGACAACAGGCGAGGAAACACTTAAGATAATTGTAGAGTGGTTCTTGGCGCAAACTGCAATTATCTCAGGTCGTGTTCAGCCCACATAAACGGAAATGACGCAAGGTATGAAAATGTTTCTTTTTCTGCTTTTGTTAGAATTAAAAACTTCTGGAATTACTTGAAGTGTACCCACACACACACACACACACACACACACACACACACACACACACACACACACACACACACACACACACGTCATAAGACATTCTAGCGTATTTCCGTTTAAACAATTCACTGCTATGAACACGGGCAGCATAACAAATGACACTAGCTAAAATATTTTCATACCATTCATTAACTACTACCTGAAACATGCGGCAATCCACAGTGGTTTGACATTTTTAACCCTACAAATTTTAGTCTTAGGTTAGATACTATAAAGCACCCAAAATAAGTAAAAACACCGAATCCTTGTTTCCGGTAGAATCGGAACTGAAAAATTCTATGAAACAGCTGGGATTTGAACCACAGACTCTCCGCTTAGCAGGTGCGTGCTCTAACCATTAAGCTACTGTGACTACCTGCCAGAATGACACTGATTTTTTTTCGGAATAGCACAACTTCGTTAGATAAATTGGGTGATCTAACGACATCTTCAGTTTATTTTTGTGTACCTCTTACTGTTAAAAGCCTACATTTTATTTTAAAAATAAAGTATGTTATTTTAATAAAATAATTCAAGGCCTTAGATTGGCGTGTAGAATATTTAATATCTTGCTGTCACATCCTTGGAAGCTTCTGGACTTAAATACAAAATTGGTACCAACCTGCGAAAATTTCAAATCCTGTTTGCACAGTTTTATTACATTTCAGATTTACATTCTAAGAGTATTACTTTACAAAATTCAACAATGAGATTCATATCAAATAATTGTTATCGTAGAAGTTCAGAAAACTCGTTCATCATTTTTATTTACTTTAGAGATTACAACAATCTTGTTAAAATGTTTATATAAGAAATATGACTTGAATAAATACCTAAAAGAAAAAAAAAAGTTATGTTAGCAATGTAATGTGAAAAAATCAAACTTATTGATTGGTAAATGGTAAATGGAACCGCAATTGGATTTTTGAGTGCGTCCAAGGAATACAGTATAAGAAAAATGAGAAACTAAATTTAAAAAGTTATTAATAAATGCGCACGGCGGTTTAAATGGTCACGTGAGGGGCATTTACAACATAACTGGACTCAACCTAATGTTTATATGTGCAAAACTCCAAAACATATTTAGTTTTAAGGATTTTTTTCAATTTAACCGACTCCGTTTTGATTTATGCTGCACATGCGCGCACACATTTTTTTGAACATGATTAAAGGGGGTTTTTAAACACGTATTTCTGGTGAAATTTCGGTATTGAACTTTTGCCACAAATACAGTACTTCCTTTGCTTACTGAGAGAACGTGATAGACAAAGAAAATAGTTGATTTGTCTCATCTCCCACTGGGATAAGGTTACTAATATTTATGGAGATTATTTTTCAGAGAGCGGATGATAGAAAAACTTTGGCTTCGAACTCTTCATTTGTCTGACCTCAATATACGTATTTGCAAAATAATTCTGTGCAGCACTACGTATTATTTGGAATACTAATCGATACTATCCATTACTTTCGCTATGAATGCAAGGGACAGGTAACCATGATATATGCTGCTTTTATAATCCATTTGTTTCCGGAAATTTATCGTGAAATATTAATGTGGCTACTCATGAACCTAGTTCCCAGCACAGGAACTAACTCATCAACTAGCAGAAAGGTTCCTGTTATGCTCTAGCTTGTCATATTTCAGTGTTGAGAAAGTGAATTTTAACAATATCTACATTTTTATACTAAGATTGTCTGAAAAATGTCCTGGAAATTCAAGATATACATTTAATTACATATAAAAATAGTTAAAAATATGGTATTTTAATCAAAATCATTAATCACCTTTGAAAAAATGACAATTTTCGAAAAATGCTGAACTTAAATACCAAGTCTGGTATTTAACATACTTTTCGTTTTTGATTTACGCTGTTTTTTTAATTCAGGGAGTCTCAAAACATGTATTTCCGGTAAAATCTCGGCATAGAATTTTTGGTGGAATATTTTAACAACCTCCTGCTTACTGTATTGTATAGGAGAGAAAGTAAAAAATATATGTGGATAGAAAACTCATTTGTAATGTGGGCTGACGTATCACTTTTTCTACAAACAACCGTGCGTGACTAAAATCAGCTTGCCCTTCTCTCCCTTCCCCAAGTCCTTATCTACGGTTCCTCAGAACAGTTCCAATGTCGCACGTAATTCAATCGCCGACCTCTTTTCAAAACCCAGTTCACATAAAACGGAACAGCCTGGCATTCACATTTTAATGCACAAATATCTAAGAAAGCTAAAGGTTCAAATTATTTTTAATACAAAAGTTATGTTTTGAATCTTCTGAAAATGTTGATTGAATTTTAGTCATTGGTATCCTTAAACGGCTTAGCCATTTGACATTCAGTTGTCCCTAAAAGCATAGAAACCAAAACCTTGCAATATTCTTTATGTAGGTTTGTTTGTGTTCCAACAGGTGGCGGCAAGACGCGGCGGTGACAAAGATGAGAGACTAGGATGTCGAACGCCCCCTCTAGTGCGCCACCCTCGCCGTCCCCGGTGCCGGCACCACCTATAGAGGTGGTGGGAGGTGTTGGGGGCGGCGGAGGCGGCGGAGGAGCCGATATCATACCTACAGATCCTCCCGCACCACACAAACTAGACGACGGCGGCGACGGGTCGCCTCTACCCCCAGCACTTCCTCCACGTCCGCCACCTAGGCCACGCGGGGGCTCCGGTCACCCGGGAGCAGCCGCTCTCGCACAGCTCGCGTCTGCAGATCAGTTAGAGCAACTGGCACCAGGCTTGGAGCAGCAGATCAGGGCTAGAGGTGAGTTCAGGCATTAGTATTTAGGGCTATTAAGGTGATCGGGCATCCAGTTGAATTACAAGAAATGTGAGTGAAATAAATAAAGCATAATTGATACACGAGGCTATTATGATAACACATAGAATCAGTTTAAACATCAATATCAATGGAATATGCTATGTAAAGTCCGAATATATAAAGTTTGCCAAGCGGGAGAATTAATTTGGGGTTACCAGATGGCTAAGCAGGCCATTAGTGCAGGGCTGGATTCCGCAGGCCAGTTCGTAGAATTCGCCGAGTAGTTAGACCATGCAAAACCAGGTTATCAGATGCATTACCATGCTTAGACCGGGGTTGGCGACCATGAGGGGAGGGATTTGAAATGAGTTAAGGAGAAAGGGGAAGATTACTACTATAGCCTCAGATTTTGGGTTATATAGATTTCTCTTCTGGGTTAGTGGGTGCGACGGAACGTGTTTGGCACTTGGAACGTATTGAAACCAACCACCGATATACGATACCAGTAATATTTAACTAGTGAGATTACAGTTTTTCATTGGTCGGCAATGTCGCACTTTTAATTACTTGAAACATTCGTTAAAAGACTTTATAGCAAGAATCCATGTCACGTTTATTATACAGGTAAATTTAACTGGTCGGTTAACTGGTTGTATAGGTATATTAAATAGAAAAATACTGGGAATTTCCGACGGGAACGCGTTTCAAACAAAAGATTCCAAGAATGTAGCAAAGCAGGCTGTGCGTTTCAAGTCTTCACCACGACAAATGGGCCCAGTCGACCACCGTGTTGGATCCGTACACTAAGCAGAAGTCGAGGAAGTTCAAGACGACTTCAGAGAACTAGTGCTGCCTCAGTGGTCCAGTGTTGCAAAATGTAGAACTATTTGGAAAGATAAGAGGAAGAGAGAGAAGAGGAAGAAACGGAGGAAAAAGAGGGGGAAGAAAAAAGGGGAAGAGGAGGAAAAAGAGGGGGAAGAAAAAGGGGGAAGAGGAGGAAAAAGAGGGGGAAGAAAAAGGGGGAAGAGGAGGAATAAGGAGAAAGAAGAGGAGCAGGAAGAGGAAGTAGAAGAAAAAGAACAGGAAATCGTCATGCGCAAATTCGAAAACTGCTACTGTTTCGGCATCTGTAATACTCATATATAGGTATAACAACAACATTAAAGGTAATAATATCATCTGGCGTCACATAGAAGGGAATATTTATTAATTTTTTGTGCAGGATGAAGCGCATTAATCCTGCTTTAACAGCATATAAAAGTGTGATCAATAATCAACAAGAGAAAGCCTAAATTAATTATTATCGATTTCAGAAGCATGAATCATTGTGCAATGCGCTTTAATGTTTTACTTTTGTTTATGTAAACAGACTCGTATGGTGGATTTCAGGCGCGGTGCCGTTGCGAACAAGGGTAATGAAATATGCAGAACCTCGGGCTCATCCGGGTATTTTCATTTTTATTTAGCCCGATGTCACTACCATCCGGGTGCACATCGCCGGAATGCACTTGGGTTCAATAATTAATAGAAAACATCGAGTTAGGTATACCACGGTTTGGCAGGCCTTCCACATAACCTTATTTATCTGTATTTAGTTTAGCTCTCTTTACAAAGAAATTCATTCACAAACCTACAAGCATCTAGAAATATTGAAATTTCCATGAAAATATGTCTGTATTGATTTCTATGTAACGAAAAGAAACCAATATATTAATACCAAAATTATAGAGTTAAGAAATTAAGTAAATGGAACGATTATTAATTATTGTTTGTTTCCTCGTTACCATATTTGGCTTTTATAACCCTTCGTTGGAGTGAAAGTCTGGGACGGTGTATTTGTCGGAGAACTATAAGATTCTATTACTATCACAAGGGTAGTACTGATGTATTAGATTGTTGAAAGAACTAATATTACCTTCATGATTGTCTTGAACATTTTATTAGCACTCAAAAATCGTTAGCCTTCGTATGAATCACTTTTACAGATTTCTCGCTAAAGATGGCGGACTTCGACGGAAATAAACAAAATGGCTAGCCACAGGCAACAATTGTAAAAAGTCAATATTCCTTTCGAAACTCACTGCAGTTAATTGATTTCAATTAATTTCACTGGTGATACAGTACCTTTTATGAGGATCCATCAAATTCATTTTTTCCCCCTTTTACTTTATGATATACAATTAATAGCGTTCGTCGTTACACTATCGATTAGGGTCAATATCTTCTCCTTCGTTGTATAACAATGAACAAAAGAAGTCAGCCTACGCTGCCTATATTTTAACATAGTTATTTTAGGGGGCTTTCTATTGCCTCTATATTTACGTTTGGAAATATCTCAGAGGGCTACACAAAATATTATGGTCATAATTAATTATCGAAAGATAATTCATAGGAAAACTAAGCAAATATAATCAGTGTGAATATCAATATCAGGGGAATTTGCAGACGCGAGGTAAAACCAGGCTGCCAAGTATATTAATAGTTATATCTTGCACTGCTTTCGAACATTTTCCTGATGAACCGTGAAAAGTACCTTCACTCATTGTTACTTTAAATTCACACAGCAAACTAGCACCCAAAATTGAAGAAAATAACAAAGTTTGCTAATATATAGTACCCTTTTTTCCACAAGGCCCACATTTTTTCTCTAAATATATTGTTGCTACTCTAAATATCTATTTTATGTTGGTATTTGTATTTTTATTTTGTGGCTTTACAACGGATTCCCCTGCTGTATTTACATGTAGTATATTTATATCATTTACGTCATTAACACCCTCAGATTTGCTTCGCATCTGCTACGCAAATACTGACTCTAAGGAGCATTCAATATTTTTTTTCACGATAGAAAGCTCGCACAGAAGAGAGATGATAATCCTAAGTAAATATATTTTCAGTCTCTTGCTAGTGGGTGTATTTTATCTTGATGCAGAATTTCTTTCATTGCACGTCACAGGTAAAACGGAGGCTCTTATTCAAGGTAACTACTTTATTCTCTGTTTGTTCAAAGCACACTTCTGGAGACCAATTTCCGGAATGTGACAGCTACAACCGTCCATTTCCTGTGCGTAATGAGCAATGTCATAAGGTTGTTTTTGACATTTCCTTTATTTAGTTGATGATATTTGCTTTTTAGGAGGATGGGAAATGTTTCGCTATATTTACAGGCTTCGACAAAGAAAGAAATTGCAAAGAGGAAAGAAAAAACAATGAAAGAGAGAGAGAGAAGGAAATGTGCTATTCCCAGAGTATGACTTTGTCCAGTTGTTAGTCTCCCTTCAGTATTTCTTAATGACCTGGTTCACTTAACTCACACTATCACTAAATCAATCTTAACTATGGCTGACAAAATGTAGGCGGCTGGCTCAACACAACATGCGGTGTTGTACAATTAAACACACTAAGAAATCACACTGCAAAGCTTTGTTCTGCGACGTGGAGGCGTAACGAAATATGCTCGACGCAGCCTCTTATTCCGGACGGTTCACTCACCTAGTCCAACACAAGATTTCTCGAGTCCCTTTCACTGTTGCACGTTGTCACAATCATCAACTTGCTTGGAGAATAGTGGATCCCACCAGCAACCAATAACTTGTGTACCAGATCGGCGTGCACTGCCCTCAGATGGAAATAAAACACTCACCCAGTGCGCTTAACGTTCCGCTGAGGCGGTCACTATCTTGAGTAAATCCACACGAATTGAAATGTTATCCTAGACAGGTGTCAATGTTACTGAAATTATGTGTTCGTTTAAGTAATAATGAAGATTCAGCGTTCCATAGTTAAACAATGCTATAAAAATATCTCAAACATATGACATATGACAAATCGTTAGCCATTTTAGAGAAAATCAAAATTATCGAAACATTTTCCATGCAAAGTGTAGTTTAGGGCTGAGGAATTTTCTTAAAAATCTTCGTGTCGCATCCTTAAAAGACGTTAATCTTAAACACCAACTTTTGTTTTTAATCTACTTCTCGTTTTGGAGTTATGCTGTCCACACACACACACACACACACACACACACACACACACACACACACACACACACACACACACACACACACGCACAGTATTGTAAACAAAGGTGGACAGTGGCCAGTAACAAACAATGAACTTGCAAACAAATATATTAAGGAATTTAAATCTTTTATAAACAACATTGATTTTGAAAAACTATGATACAAATGTAACAAAAAGCATGTAATGTTACCATGTAGTGGGGCATGCTGTATATTAATAAACAAACACACACACACACACACACACACACACACACACACACACACACACACACACACACACACACACACACACACACACACACACACACACACACACACACACACACACACACACACACACACGGGCCTTTTTCTAAAAATGATTTTTTATTCAGGCCACAAAACAAATTTACGGTGAAATCTCGACATCGAATTTCTGGGTGAAATACAATACTTCCTCCACTTATTACATGTACTAGAGAAAGTAAAAATACAATCGCCGGAAAACATTACTAAAAGGTGATAGTGTTTCCTTTTGTAATACCTAAATGTCATTACTGAAACACGGAGAAACATTGGCGAGAATGGAAGCACGTGCAGCTGCCGGGAGCCCTTTCAGTTTTGCTTTTTCAAGCCTGGCTACTGGAGAGAGCCGTGAGCAAGCAGCACACAGCATGCTATGAACGGTAATGAGAAACAACTTCACTAGCTTTCCCTTTGGCATTTTTGGTGAACTTCTCGTATATGTGCATGCTTACATTTAATTACGACTGTTTTATCTTTTTCTTTTCCCCGTTCTCAATCACGAACAACACTGCTTCGGGTTTAAACGAAACAGTTTTTGTACTAAAACAGGCATGGAGAAGAAAGGTGACAGGAATGTAATGGAGTATTGATTGATTGTTTGATTATTAAATACCAAAATACTATAATATTAAATTAAGCGTATAATAAGAGCTTATAACTAAGATGTTTCGACATTGCTTCGAGTTTCTATGTAGAAAGCGTCCCTTAAATTAGATGTTCCTTGGCTGACGTCAGGTTGCCAAGGAGGTAAGAGTAACTTTCTAGAGTTTCAAAGGCTAATTTAGAGTTTAAAGAAATGAGAGATAATAAGTAATTAAGAAAAGTGAGGACTATTACAATACATAGATATGTTCATTGCTGTACTTCCACATAATACGTATTCTGATTTTAATGGAAGAAGTAAATTTATTTGCTGAGATAACTTAGCGATATACGGCACCAATAACTTTGGTGTATAAAATAGTTAACTTGACGAAATATGAGTGAATGGCTCCATGTTTAAAATCAGGCTACAGCTTTCTCTAGTGATTATCTTGTTTTATCAGTGAAAAAAGTGGAATGATACAGCCTTAAATTTGTTTTAGCACGTATTTGAAATCGCTAACGCGAAGGTTGAATGTATGTGCGTGTGGTTCGTACATATTCATATATGCAAAGCATTTTCGGCGCCCTTCGTAGCATTAATCTTTAATGAAGTTCCATTAAGTCAGTACCAGGGGACAAATTGTACGACCATGTGTCATCCCAGTGCATTTCATCTAAGGAAACAATGACCACATACTTTGTATGAACCCACACGAGAAACTCCCTTAACACTCCAGTGGTAGAGTTCAACTGTTTTCTGAGCTTTCAAAAGGCTAGCGTGGCGAGTATTCGTAAGCTAACTGCTAACAGAGCCATTATTAATCGCTCTGAATGAATGGGACTTGCATAAATTTGCCCGGAGTTACGCAAAATCCACTTGAAATTTATTACGCATGGTGTCATTGGGATAAAGGTTATAGTTCTCTAAAGAGCAGCTACCGAATGTTTCAAAGTTTACGGAACAATTTAAGGAGATAGCTCCTAGAAAGTCGACTGAAATGCCACAAAAATACGAATGAAAGAGGTTTGGTTAAAAAGGCGTTCTACTCCATGAGTAGAAGGTAGGAAAGTAACAAAAGGCGGTAGTAAGTTCAGCCACAGGCGGGGTCAGGTCCGACAACCTTACTCCGAAGGTGTGGACAGAGTAGTCCATCCCCTTGTTAACTGTAGTAGCTTAAATACGCGCAGAAACTGGTTTTTCCTCTGTTTTCCCCAGTTCTCCGCCTTTGTGGTCAGAAAGGGAGGGGAAATAGGGGACTGCCTTTACACTTGGTTAAGGGAATTCGTCAGGTCTGCTCTAGATATTACATGCTGACCCCTGTCGCACACCGAATACCAGGGCAGATATTTCCACAAAGGAAACTAGCGTCATACATCTCATCCGCCATCCTCTCGCCTGATCTTTCGACCCTGAAACCCAAGGAAGTGAAATGACAGAAAAACTCCTGGAATTTTATGTTCCATTAGTCTACAACCAAGCCAAAAGTCCCTAGCCTAGTAATTTTTCCTACCTTTCCGTCTGCACGCTCGCTGCCAAAATATATCCAGTCTTGTTCACCATATAATCGGCAGATCAGCATCGTCAACAATTTTAGGCTTTTCACCCTCCCAACCTAAGGCATGCTATTTTCCTCCTTTGTTTTATATACAACTCCGAAGTATGTTTCCTTGTCCCACACAATTTTGATTTGATTGTATTTCCACGAACTAAGGTAATAATGCTGATTTTAGTTTGTTACTTCAAAACAAATTAATTGAAACATTGAGGACCAGGGTTATAGCGGAAATCGATGCTCATACAGATCCCTTTTATCTTCAGTAAATGTTGTGGGTGTCTTATCTTCGCAAATTAACTTACGAAAGTTTCTGACGGTACTCTGCTCCGTTGCCATAGCTTCCCGTTTCGCAGAATCCAGTTGCTTAGTGACGTGGTATTGATATTCCGAGTTCTTGAGAGCGGCCTGCTCTTAACTGTTCCAGTACAGATGCTGTCACTTTCAGTAACGTCGCTGTGAAATCTGAAGAATGTGGAATACTTCTCTTAGGGCACGCTTGCAAGAGAGGCAGAATAAAGAACGTAAGTTTTGAAAAAGTAGTATTTAATTAAATAATTTCTGTTTAAATTACCTGGCATTACAGGGATGTCTTCTGTATGCAAAATTTTCTGTCCAAGACAAGGTTGGAGTGGTCCTATAAATATATACAGCTAATCTCTAATGCTCTGCAAGTGTGTGTGTGTGTGTGCGTGCGTGTGTATGTGTGTGTGCGTGTGCGTGCGTGGGCGCGCGTGTGTGTCTCGTGTCATTGAGAGAATTTGAGTGTGTGTAGGCAGAGACAGTTTTGGAAGTTGAATCGTCGCGTCGGAGTAGTTTGCCGTGTTAGAACAGTTTTAGTGAGTGAATCGTCGGAGTTGTTTGTGTGAACAGTCGAGCACTATTAGCGTTTTGTGTCAAGACAGAACTGCTCTTTTGTGCTTCGATTTTAAGGGAAATAAAGTGAACTGGACTTGTCATAAGCCACATTGGTGTCAGAACTGGGATTCGCCAAATTCTCATTTGTCACAATAATTAATGTCCAAACGTTTCAGTTACTAATATAGCAATTTCAAGAAAACTGGGACTTAGATCCAAAAAGTGCGATATATTACATATCCTTTGTGAAACTACCGAGGCGTGGAGGAATGGGCAGGAAAAATATTTATCGCGGTGCTTTGCATACTCAAAGGGAGTAAAAGGTATGTTGGGCGCTACTGGCAAGCAAGGAAAATATGACCTACTTGCTTAACACTGTGATATGGCTATTATAAGAGGGCTCTTTATAATTAAATTTACTGTATTTTACACCGGATTCTTCCTAAATAATTACGGGTAAATATCTACAGATTACGACGGCAAAGTCTAAGATTAAAGTAGGGTTAGCTGGAGGAAAATAGGTTATGTTTCTAGTATGCCTTTGTTTTATTATTCACCTTGTCTCTTGCCCAGAGTTCCCCAATGTATTAGCATAGCACGCCTGAAGACCGGCCACCCGTAAGACACGATAATGCAGGGAAAAAGGGAGCGACACCTAGTAACAAAACTGGGGCCTAGTTTAAGTAAGATTGCACCCCACATACACTTGAAGTATTAGCTTTGCTGGGCCAGGTCATCTCAACGTTCTAATGTTCTATTTTATTGTGAGTATGAAATTTTAATTCCCTTACTTTAACTCCGTAAAACTATGCTTTGTAATAATTAGGCAGAAGATAAAATACACGGCTTCTGAATTACATAAAAATTTTTACGGTTCATATATCATGGTACGCTATTTCTCTCCCTCTTCGCCCCCTCTCCCCCTCTCCCTCTCTCCCCCCCTCTCTCTCGTGGCCTGCTTCATGTCAACTCCTCCATATAGCAAAATATGCATTTCCTAAATGAAAAATTCTTTGCGAGAGTTCCACTTATGTGAACCTCGTGGTGAACTGTAGAAAATATGTAATATTTGTTCACAAAAAAGTGAAAAAACTGTATGAAACAGTTGTAAAGTCGCAATAGGACAACAATTGTTTGACCATAAACTGTTAAGAAAGCAAAAACAAACAAAATGGCATCGGCACTTCACATAACTGTCATTTTGCCTAATTAGCTCTTATAATTCAATGTCTAATAAACGTATTTAAAACAAAATTTGCCCATAGTTCTCTTAATGTAATTAATTTTCGAGGAAATATTAATTTTAAGATAACAAAATTAATGTTTCTCTAACTTCTAGACAGAAAAGCTTTAGTTTTTTATTTATAAAAAGTTTTATTCGTATTTTCATTATAAAACTTTTAACATGATAGACGCAGTTCGGCCATTGAAGTGAAATTTTGTTGCATTACCATTTTATCATGAAAATATATTCAATTGAATTCCGAGCTTAGCATAGTTAAAACTAAAAATGTTAAAATGCTTCACTTAAGGGGAAATTGCGAACTTCATGAATAATTATTTCAAAAATATTACCCATCCACGGGTAAAAATAATTTTCGGAGTAAAAGGAATAGAAAAAAGGCAAAGTTGGAAACTGAACACTTGCAATACGGAATTTCCACTCTTTTTCCAATTTGTGGAGCAGAACTTACCCTAAAAGATGAGGTAAAATTTGTTTCTCTGGTTCATATAATCTAGGAGTTAGGACTTTTTTGTGAAATGCTATAGAATTCAGATCAATAAACGGTAGATCCAGTAACATTTTAAAAATATACTTAATACACAATATGAAGGAAATATGAATTATAATACAAAAAGCTGAAAAGATCATTTTATACAGATTTTAGCATTTCATTTACTTTTAAAGTGGATTAAAAACTAGGTTATGTTTGAGAAAGTAATAGATAGGACCATCGCGGTGTTTCTCACAGAAAAGAGGCTCTTTTTTAAACAGCTGCACATCAGCAACTGTTTGAATATTTTACTAGTCCAATGGATTTGCGAGGCTTTAGATAGCCGCGCTATGTTGTTCTAGAGCTTTTGAATGTAATACCCTTAATTACAGGAAAACGTTGGGATAGCACCTGCTTGCATATTTACGCGATTTCGATTACCCCAGTTCGACTCGAAACCGCCGGGCACATTGTAGTCTACCTGTATTTTATTCACGCGCCCCCTAAAGGCTAGCTTAATGCTTGGGATGAACAGTTGAATTCGCAAGAGAAATGCGAGCAAGAAATTACACGCTGCACCCATACAAGTTCACAGTCCCTGAATAATTTCGCCAGCTGCAGGTAATTATGCGTAGATCGCACCATGATTTAAGTAGAAGGGCATCTTTGGGCGGCGGATTCTCCCCAACCAGGACCGCTGGTTACCATGGCGACGCGAGTACGAGTGGCGGTGCCAGGCGGACATAGCCTTGAACTACTAGGGAGGGCAAGTATTGACAAGCGAGCAGTGCGACGCCTGGCGTCTAGACCCGTCCCGTCGTTCTTGGACAGCGGTCGTGTGGACCCGCCGGTGAACTTCTTTCAGTACATCCAGAATCTCAGCTGAGGATCGTGAAGAAGTCATGGTGCAAACACTAGTGGCTAATCCCTCTAACAGTGGTCGCTTCAAGCCCTCGGTGATTCATTTCTGAACGCTGTCAGTAAGATGTAATCATTCCGTGCCTAAATTACTTTAATTCATTAATATATATTCCCTTTGTTCATACTTGGATCATCCGAAGTGGGTCAAGACGTTGTGTTACAGACAGCGAAACACTTCAGTGTCACCTGCTGTTGAAAACAAGTGACAGTTTGAACTTTTAGCGGCGAGTTCTCTGCACAATTTTTCATAATGTCTCCCCTTTCACTATCAACAACCAATAATGGATACTCTATGTAGTGTGAAGGATTTTATAATTATAAAAATGGAACTGCTTGAAGCAAAGTAACACTAACTGAACATTGACAAACATTGAACCTTTTCTGGTGTTGAGTTTTCGTTGCATCATTTGGTGAGCAGGTTAACTGACAATGGACGGTGTAAATACTTTTCGGGGCGGTTGACAGACAAGTGGTTCTTCGTCATGCACGGGTTCCCGGTGATGCAGGTGGTGGAGTACCGCGTGCCAGAAGAGCCGCCGCCCATTCCTCCCGGTAGGTGTCTCTGTCTTTACTCGTATATGTACGTGGGCGATTGTTCAAGATGTACGTGTGTTTCGAGAAATAATGAGAGTGTGTGAAAGAGAGTGACAGAGTTTAAAATGGCGTTTTAATGAGGCATTTAGGAAGCTTTCGCGCTAATGCTAACAAATCCTTTTCTGCACAACGAACATTTAGAAAACAGTTCAAGATACTAAAAAAATAGCCTAGTTCAAAGTTAATAATAGCTATCATTGTTGAAAATTTTGTAAAACAGAGCTTCAAAATTTCCCAAACTAGAAAGCTCAATTGCCTGATTTACTTCTTACTTTCCCTGCACGTATATAATAATATTCATATGCATGTTAAACGTTTTCTTCGTCTCTGGTTAAATTCGGCATTACAACTGTATTAAAATATTTATGTTTAACATTCACATGATTTTCTTTACTATCGTTTATTACTTCCGCTACTAGTACAGTAAGCAAGGGAAGTATTGCATTCCAGCCAAAAATTAGATCGAGATTTTACTAGAAGTATGTTTTGGGACCTCCAGAATTTTTGAAAAAAAAAAAAAAACTGAAAAACGAAAAATCGAATAATATTAATTTGGCATTTAAGTTCAGCATCTTCCAGTATGCGACAGGAAAATTTCTAAGAAAACCCTCCACATGCAATATTTTTCGAAAAATTTTATTCTCTCAAAAATGCCTAACCAATTTCATTAAAATTCCATAGGTATGTTTAAGACAATTTTCTGATAAGTGAGAAGTATGTCTTGAAATTTCTGCGAATGTTCTAAGAAGTTCTCTTCATTCTAAATGACATACGGTATTTCGTAAAGTGGACAAAATCTGTTAAAACACAATTTATATAAAATATATTTTTTCGGAGATATTCCTCGTTATTTATCTGGATAATAGAACTTGTTTTCTTAAGAAATGAAGCAAAATCCATTCAAATGCAGTCAAATGTAACCCCGCCAGGTTCCAAGTGTGCCTTACACCGATTATTTTACTTGGACCCTCCCCGTCCTTTACTACAGGCAAATTTGATTGCAGTTGTTGGGATTCGTACTCGCAACGTTTGGCTTTGAATGGATGACCTCAACCTTATGAATTACAGGAAGAAGCAAAACAAATAGCCAATTAAAAGGTTAAAGCCTAATGTATTCTCACATTTCCCTTGTTACTACAAGAAAATTAGCATAAGCATTTTTAACAATAGTCTGTACAAGAGAAAATGTCATATATATTTTAAAAACTATTCTTACACAACCTTATTTTCTGTATATAAATAATTATAAATAATTTGGAAAACTGAGAAAAAATGTAGCGAAAATGGCTTCAAAAATAACAAAAATTGTACAAAACTCGAATTTTTTAAATAGCCAATGCCGCATAAAGACTTATTCAAATAAATTGTCCATATTTTTAAGAGATCTACATCAAATGGTTTATTAGTCATAGAAAATTCGATAGACATACTTCTGAATGAAGAGAATTTCAAAGGGTATTCCTAGAAAATTTAATATATGCATTTGGGCATGTAAATATCTTAAATGTGTCATTTTAATAGAAATCCTTAAAGCCAATTTTTTGCAAAAATTAAAAATATCGAACTTTTATGCCTGTAAAGCGTTTGTGCTGGTGAAGTCGCATTCTCCGAAGATACTGACTAAATACCATTCAAATTATGCTATTCTCTCTCTCTCCCTCTCCCTTACACACACACACACACACACACACACACACACACACACACACACACACACACACACACACACACACACACACACACACACACACACACACACACACACACTTTACTTTTCGATTCAAGGGTAATCAAAACATGTATTTTCGGCGGTATCTCGACAACAAAGTTTTAGGTGGTCCGGTGGTTAGCCCTCAAATCTGGATTCCATCCCCAGATGGAGGGTAGTAATTTTTCTTTAGCTAGGATTATTTTCCACACAGGCTAGACCAGTGCTGAAGTGCTGGGGCACATGCCCAAGGAGGCGTGGGTGCCATGATAACCACCGTTAAGGCAAGTTCCTTCGTATAAAAAACATACTTCATGGCTAAGCACTGGAAAGATATCGCAATAAAATAGTTTTGTCTTGAAATGTGAATTAATCTTAGAAACCGCCGGAGTAAAAATTTGGTTATAAAGGGCGCGAGACTCTGCAAGTGTGAATGTGTGTGTATGTGTTTGTGTGCATGTATGTGTATATGTGTTTCTGTATATAGCCCGCCTCTATAGCGTGGCTGCCTCACGTCCAAGAGGTCGCGAGTTCGATTCTCGCTTAGGGTGAGTTAACCAGATAAGGTTCTTTCCGAGGTTTTCCCTTATCCTGAGAAGTCGGGTAACTTCAAGCTCTATGGACCCCGGGCTCATTTGTGCAACATTTCATTCATTCACCGTCCGGCATGACATTACGTTGAGGACGTTAATACAAAAAAGTATGTGTATATGTTTGTGTATGTGTATATCTATGTGTATATGTATCTGTGTGTGTTTTAAAAAAAATACAGTGTTCAAAAATTGAAACAAATAATACCGAATATCTCGGAAAAGTCTTGTTGCAAGTTATTTGAAATTGAGATACATCATTTGTCGAACAGTTTATCAATGGCACAAAATCATACAAAATTATTCCAGAATGGAGTAGACATCGCAAACTATTCATTGTATACATTTCATTTGTCATGTGATGTTAAATATGACATTTTAATAAAACGTTTAGAGCCTTTTGAGAAAATCAGAAAATAACAAATATACTATTTTGCTGTAGGGTGATTTTCTTGAAAATTAGCGTGTTAGTTCTTTGGAAGGAACTCCAGCTGAACGGCTGAAAAATCTTCCAGACGAAAGATCTGGAAGATTTTACACTATACCACGGCCCACAAGCCCGGATAATCACACGGATCTTTTTCTAAAAATGCTTTTTATATTCAGGGGCCTCAAAACATGAAATCTCGACATCGAATTTTTGGGTGGAATACAATACTTCCCCTACTAATATGTAGTAGAGAAAGTAAAAATGGATGTTGGCTACGTAAAGTTGTTAAACTGCAACACCTGTTGACCGATCACCCTAAAAATTAGTAAATATACGTGTTTTTTTTTTTCCAAGGTTTCTTATGCCGTCCATTTTATTATGCAAAGTATTACATTCACATTCAGTACAGTATATTACAGAATATCATCCCTTGACTGAGGTATCACGATAAGGAAAACAATCTTCATGCAAGATGGTGCTCAATTCCACACCTAACTATTAGTTACGCATATGTTTGGTACTCGTCTCATCTCAAGGTTTCCTAAACCCATTGTTTGCTTGCTTTTCTTCCTATTTGAAATAGCTGTAGCGGTTTAATATTTGAACTGACTTCTGAAATACCCTATATTTTCTGACAGAGAAGCAAAACTCCCACTCTTGGGGAATCGAGCTTATGCCTCGCTGTTTAGAGAACATATGGGTTTAACCTGTGATGCCAGTGAATAAACCATCAGGCAGAGTATGAAACTGCCTCCATAAGCGATATGTATGTATGCTGGCGCAAAGAGCACGAATCGTAATTGCGGCGGTGCATATGGATGTGCAGGAGTGTATAACTTCAGAATTAGCAGGGGCCACAGATACAATCTGTATAATGTACAACAGCTAAGTGCTGCAGTTGGCCAGCATACCTTTTCCAAACTTCACTCTACCAACCTGTGCAAAATACAACGAACCAACTGCAGCCGCCGACTTGGTAAAGCATTAGGGAGATCTGCACTCCAATCTAATGGATATTTACATAGACATGCTGTTCACAATTTGCAACACTGATTTTTGAAAGTTTACATAACAATTCATCATTATTATTATTACTAAATTTAACATACTTGGTATTATTGATTTCCTCACTTATCCACTTTATCGCAACTCGCATCTTTAAAAATCTCTGTCGGCTGCTTACTTATAAATATAATAAAAGAAACAGGAACGCACTTATGAAAATATAAAATAAAATACTATTTCATTCCTAACCTTAGTTTATCATATGCAATTTACTACTAGGTCCTTCTATTGTTTTTTACTACGAGTATTTAATCACTAGATCATTTTTGTTTGGTCAGGTTAGCCAACTGTATTCGCATAAATTACTCAAAAAATAATTAATTACATAATACTCCATTTCAATTTGACAACTATGGTTTCGGCAATTGCTCTTTTGGTAATTTATTTGTTAATGTTAAAAAAGTCATATTTGATATCAACTGACTTTCTGTTATAACAAGTGAACATCGAAATATGTACCTACATGTAATTCCTGGATTTCGTTTTCCTCAGTTGGCAGTACTAAGTTGAACTACGCTAATTGTAATATATTTAAAGCTTTTTTTATAGAATTTAAAATTTTCTACTCAAATATTCCTGCTACAGTATTTAAACTCTGTATTTTATTTATGAATAGTCCAGATAAGTGTCTTTTGAAGATTAATTTCTTGCTTCGCTCGGGAATTTATTGGCTAGGTCAGACGACCTATGACATTACATGGGATATCGTATCTCTACTGTCTCAATTGGTGTTGGCAACACTGCTTGTGGTATTCATCTGGAAAGTCATTGTTGCGTATAATCAGCAGTTGAAACTATAATTTTAATTCAAAATGAGTGAAAATAGTGATAATAGAAAAGATTTTATCTTACGATCCATTAGAAAGCAAATAGATGATTTCAATAAGCTCCAATAGCATTTCCTGATGAAAATGAGGAAAAGTTTTTGTAAGAATAGGGAAATTCAAGTCAGTACAACTGACTTTTTTGTAAATTTACGCGATTTCGAGGTGAAATCGAACAGCTGCGTATATATAAATCTTTAAATACACAACACACAATATAAGCAAACTCAAGGCTGTAGATATATATATTTATTTCGAACTAAAAACATTCAAATTCATGCAGTAAGCATTCTATGGTAAAGTGTCCTGCATTATTATGCGTTTCTTCGCATTTTGTTGTATATATAGGTGTACTTAATTTCTTCCTTTTTTTTAATTGTGCTTTTTTTGGGGGGGGGGGGGGGGAGAAGAAACTTATTTAGATAAACTTGTAAAGCAAAATGTTAACTAAATATAAATCTTCATTCTAATTGTTTGAGCGGTTTCCGTGATGAGACCTTTAATATCCTGGCTTGTTTGTTGAAATTGGCCCATTGAGAGAGAAATTAAGGACAAAATAAAGTTTAGAGATCCACTAAAGGATCGCTTTTGTCCCAATGTGGGCAGAAATTGTGGGTGACAAACTCCTAGGACCATACATTTTACCGAACAGATCAATAAGCATGTATAATCGATTGTGCGCGAAGAGTTACTCGTAATTTTGGAGAAGTTGTGCTTGTAGAAAGTCCACCATGATGGATTGGTCGAGGAGGACAAGTAGTTTGGCCTGCCCGTTTGCCGGACCTCAGGCGGTTAGGTTTCTGGCTATGAGGACATTTAAAAGCTTTGGTGTATGCCAAAACTATCGAAAATGTGCTCTTATCTAAAAAGTATTTGTTTCCAGACATATATTTATAGGAATATTTATTCTAGTTTTGACCAATCCCAACTCCTGTTGTATTATAGGACACTTTTTAAACGCTCTGTATATATCGGCAATGAGTTAATATGAACTTTGTTTTTAAATCTGCAGCTAATAGGAGAAAATGATATCTCTGTAATCAGCATCCCACAATTAGGGAGAATCGACATTCAAAACTATTTTTTTTTTTTTTTTTTTTTTTTTTTTTTTTTTTTTTTTTACAAAATGCAAAGCAGTTTAATACAGTAAACACCATTTATTGAGTAATTGCTCATTTCTGTGAACCTCCTTCACATGCATTAAGTAAAAATAATTCAGTAATAAATGCTTAATAGTCAGTATAATTTGCCACTGCAGCAGAAATGTCAAAATTTAAAAGTAAACCGGAATATCAGACGTGACAAATGATCCAGAAACCTGGAGTACCTACCTCTTCACAAAATTAATGAGCAGGCTCGAATTTTCGAACTCGGGTGTGAATAAAAACACCGTATTCGGCACGCTCAATACCCAGGGGTGAAATCTAGCAGAAACTCTAATATATCATTGAAAAGGGCAAATGTTATCGTGCGGAAAGGTTTCCGATTGCGTGGATTCAGAAAACTGGAACTAATGTAATTTAAAAAGTGCGCCAAGTTTTCACAGAAAGGCGGCAAACCAGGGCAATTAAGCTAACAGCGCTGAGACTAAAACTAAAAACATTTGATGTAGTGCCATGATTTCGTGACCTCTGCCATGTTGCTATGAAGACCATTTTTTTTCCTGCATTCTTTTATCTCTTGACGTTGACGAACAATATCTGTAACAATACCTGAAACACGGCAAGACGTTGCAATATTTCGATTTTAATATTTTAAGGTGCTTATGAAACATGGTTAAACCCCGAAAGCCTCTCTCCTCAAACACTCAAGTGACTGTTTTTATTTAAGTCATATTTGAAATCTTACTTTATCACAAGAAAATTTTCTTTGAACTCCCTTGCACTTGTGAGGAAAATTAAATTAAAATCACAGAAGATATCAGCGATAAGGGTCATTAAAAATTATAATCTATCTATTAATACGGAAGTGCAAAATACACCCAACTTAAATATAAAATATGCAGTGTATTTATTTATAACAGTTCAAAAACCTCATTCACGGCGCGGCCATTGTGAATTATAATTTCGAATTACAGATTGATTTTTACTTGCATGCGTGTTTAGAAATGTTACTATTGTTTCTTCCGTCGCAGCTGAACGACTGCAGTGAACAAATATGAAAACTCAGCTTTGAAAAGAATTGTTTTCTCTATATAAACTGACTTCCTGCTAAGCTAGGGAAAGAAAATAAAATGCTTTTCTGAAAACGATGATGATACGTTTTGTACTCTCTCCTCACACTCTCCCGCTCTCTTAAATCCTTTGCACAAAAGAGAAGAAACTGCAACCAGAAGCTATTACATTTTCTGGCTTTGCTTGCAGACTAAAACCTCGCGTATCTCTGTGGAGTAATTGAAAGTGTGCAAAAACACGTGATGAATTTTGGTAATGAAGACAAATGGAAAGTTTTACTAAAGCTGCGAAATAATTTAGGGACTGGCGGTGTGATTTTCGAAGCGTATTTCATACTCAATTATACGATGACTCATTGATTATTAATTTCCATTTTCATGTTTAGGACTTTGACAAATGGTAGCTTTAATATAACCTCAAAATGAAATACGGGGTTTTTGCATTCCCTTAGTTTCATTGAATATTTGTTTAATGACCTTTTAAACACAGTGAAGATATTCAGTACGTATTGTTGGACCTATTTACGAGAAAATATATCCATTGTTGAGGAAACTTTAATGAATGGTACAAGAATAGCATTTAAATGAGACGCAATTTTTACTTTTTCTACTGGTAAGTAGGGGAAGTATTGTATTCCACCCAAAATTTCGATGTCGAGATTTCATCAGAAATATGTTTTGAGGCCCCCTGAATAAAAAAAAAAAGCATTTTTGTAAAAAGGCCCGTCTGTGGACAGCATAACTCAGAAACGAAAAGTCGGTTAAAAACCAAAGTTGGTATTTAAGTTTAATGTCTTTTAAGGATGCGACACGAAGATTTTAAAGGAAATAGCCCCACCCTAAACTATCCTTTACATGGAAAAAATTTTGAAAATTTTGATTTTCTTGAAAATGCCTCTTACGATTTTGATTAAAATGCCATATGTTTGAGATATTTTTATGACAAATGAAATGTATATTTTGAATTTTCTGGCTATAGCCCCTGTAGTCCTGTTTAGTCTGGATGAGTTTTGAATAACTCGTAAACCATAAGAGATAGACAAATTCTTACTGTATAAGAAATATAGATCTTGCTAAAATACACAATTTGTGTATCAATAAATTTTTTTGTAGAGTGAACCATTTCGGAGATATTCCTTGCTTTGTGTATCAGTTTCAGAATACTTAGAACTTTTGTGCAATAGAACATCATTGTTCATTTTTTGTATGTTAAGCGTGCAAAGAGAACGGAATCTCAAAGCTTTAAAATATTTGACTATCGCTCAAAGTCTACTGTATTTTAATATTCCCCTTGCACCTACAAGGAAATAAGCGCTAAGATAATTTGTATAAATATTTATCTCAACTAGCACGAAGAAGATATAGGAATAAGAGTTGGTAAGAATGGTTAGTACAATAGTAGAGAAAGTCATGTGAGTGCAACACATTAGATTTTTCTATTTTGGTTTGCGGTATCTGTCTATATTTATGATCACAACTTAACGCTGCGTTAACTACAGACTAACGCATGCTTACCCATCGTTGTTCATGAAGTTGCAGTTAACAGAGCGTTAGCGACTAATTAACATATGCTTATCTGCCTTTCTCCACTGACCTCAGATGATTCCAGAATTTTGAATCTAAGCTAAGTTTGCTACCTTTACACGGTGCGTTGCATCTAAAGCTCCTGCATTGTTAATATCAGTAATTTGTCGCAAGTCTGTTTTATTCATGTGCAAGGCAAGTTTGTCTAGGTACAGCGAGTGTGCAATATGAGAAGGAATATTACAGAAAGGGCTTGCGCTGCCGGTCGGAAGCATCCCCCTTATTGCCCGGACCCAGCATCATCAGATTTCCATTTGTTCCGGCTGGGAGCAAACAGTTGAAAAGCAAATTGTTTGTAGACGACCAAGCAATGGAGAATGTTTCGAGTGGTTAAACAACCCAGATCCTAGCTTTGTTCCTCACAGATTTTCAAATCGCTCCTCTTAAGAACTAAATGCCCAGACTTGTGTAATTCATAAATACTTCAATATTAATTTGGATTATATTCAACATTTAATTTAACCATATTCCAGATAAAAGCAAGTACACTGAATTATATTTAAAATAACTATGTACAGTAAACTGCTCTGAAATTAATTTTAACTGCATATTTCCTAAGTTGAGTGCATGTCCAATTAACTCCTGCAGCACTTTCAGCTTCTCTTAATACAGCTGCAAGAAGCAGAACCCTTTTTTTTTTTTTTTTTTTTTTGCATCCAGCATTTCGTCTTATATTCACGTCAGATGTCTCTCAAGTTTCATATCAGAGATTTTAGACATGTGCAGATAAAGTCTCATCTCGTAACTCTTATGTAAAGGGGAACGGCGGAAAAAGAAGAGGAAAACTTCAACAGCAATACGCAGGAAAGAAATGGAGTCCTGTCTGTAAGGAGAACAGAATACTGGAGAAACAAAGATGCCACTCAGAACGCACTTTAGTATGTACATATGCTAGTAAAGAGGATGGATATGTTAAAGCATGCGAGGAGATAGGACAGCAAACATATTTCGGAGAATTTGAATTACAGAACAGCGAGGAGCCATGTGTTACAGACGGGTACAAACATTTTCTGTCCGTCTTCCTAATGGCGTACGTACAAAAGCATTTGCACAACGTTGTAATGGTCTGCGTAGGTACAAATCTCTAGTAATGCATCATTCTTAGAGAAAAAACAGGAAATGAACAAACGTTGGAGTATTTTCTGTTAAATTATAATTTGTCAAACTGATTCCAAACAGATTTCCTGTTGTATTCTGTGTTCTGAAGTTTCCCTCTTCGAATTATTTCATTTATTTCAGCATTAGATGTTTTACCGAAGTGAGAGTCAGCCATGTTTGACATTTGAATAGCGGCTATTTTGCGTCAAATTAGGTCACCTGTTGAGCATTTAGTGCAGCTAAATTCTCTAACCTGATCATAACATAAGAAAATCAGACCAGGTGAAAATAAAATGTGAAATTTTTCGTGAATGAAGGTTAAAATTTGAAATCGCTATTGGTTGATTTTAACCAAGTCACTGTGAGCGAATAGTCAGGCTAAAGAAGGCTTCACCTAGAAGAGTTATAAGTTTTATACCTGGAAAACATTCGAAGACATTGTGGTCTATTGATTTTCCTTGTTTATTTCCTAGTAATATACTTTGTACTATTGAATTATAAATGAGCCTTTTCGTTTTACTCAAACAATTTCTGCTCCACTTTTTCCCCAATTTCTAATCTGCTAATTCTATCAACTTCTAATATTGACCCAAAATACTTAAATTTATTGACCATTCTAGTTTCCTTACTTACAACCCCTAATTTTTCAACCATCTTCATTTTTGATTATAAACATTCCCCGACTAAATATTCAATTAATTTTAAAATCATCTATAAATCGCCCTCGATATCTTGTGTTATGATTACCCATCCGTCCGCAAAAAGCCGTTAATGGGGTGTAAATTTACTTCTAAAATTATAATATTCAATATTTAAAATTGATATAACGTACAATTATACTGAATTATCGCCTGAGTGCATATGTACCTAAAACATATGTTCTGTTTAACTTTGAAACATAATTGAGTAAATGCAAGTACCTACCATTTTAAACACACATAAATGAAATAATTAACAAACATGTACGCTAGAGTATAAATATTGAACGTAGATACATTCTAAATACATTGTTATTACAAACGATTTAAATAAAAGAAATCACAGCTTCCCTTAGACCTACAAATTGAAATAAAATAAGTCTCAAGGTGTATTACATTTAGCTAAATGATTAAAACGCCATATTTTGAGATAATTTTATGACAAATGAAATGTATATCTTAAATTTTCTGGCTATAGCCCCTGTAGTCATATCTACTTTGGACGACTTTTGCATAACTGGTAAACCGTTAGAGAGACCAAATCATACTATACAAAAAACGTAGATCTGGCTAAAATACACAATTTATGTTTGAATAAATTTTCTTGTAAGGTGAACCATTTCGGAGATATTCCTTGTTATGTGTGCGAGTATAAGAAAACTTAAAACTTTAGTGAAATGGAACATCGTTGCTCATTTTTTTATATGTTAAGTGTGCAAAGAGAACGGAATCTCAAAGCTTTAAAAGATTTGACTATCGCACAAAGCGTACTGCATTCTAATATTCCCCTTGCACCTACAAGAAAATAGCAATAAGAATTTCCACAAATGTTAATCTTAACATGAAGAAGATATAGGAATAAGAGCTTGTAGGAATTGTTAGTATAGGAGTAGAGAAAGTAATGTGAGTGCAGCACATTAGATTTTTAAATACAATTTCATAAGGTGGATCATTTTTTAAAAAGCTAACAGTAAAAATGTTTCTCAAACTAATTTGGAAATGCATAACACTTACTCTACAAATTCGATACTAAACGCTATTGCAGATTTAAAGCATCAAAGTTAAGAACTCGATGTGTCATTAAGGAGAATGGAATGATTGTTCCTGTTCGGTCTTTTGGTGGACTTTCAAGTAGCAGACACTGCAGTGCGTATGAAACACTTCCTCACGTAGTTGGAAAACGCCTCAGGGAGAACTTGGAATCAAGCGACACTGTAGTTCCTTCGTTTTCACTAAAGCATTACGTGAGAAGGGACTGGAGGTTCATGAAGAGGTTCACTGCCTGGAGCAGGGAGGAAGTAATAGAAGACATAGACATAGCAATGAAGAGAAAAACTATCTGAAGCTGAGATGACTGACTCAGGATCAAGAAATGGTGAAGAAGTGAATCAGGAGAAAGGGAGAGGAAGAGAAGGCGAGAGAGGGAGAGAGGGTAATAGTGTGAGGGTGAGGGAGTTGGAGGAAATGCGGGAGAGAGATGAGAGAGAGGTGAGAGATGGGCAGAGAGACTGGGAGAGGGAGAAGTGAGAAATGGGCAGAGAGAGAGAGGAAAAGAGGGATATAGTCAGAGGAAGAGGGCCAGAGACGGGTAAGAGGGTTGAAAGGGAGAGAGGAGAGAGAAGGGAGAGGGTGCGACAGGGTGAGATTGACGGGTGCTATCTAGAAGGTTGTTCTTGTTGTTGGTGGTCATGATTGTCGTTAACCACTCGTTAACAAATGAGACTCGGAAAGCCGAAGACCCGAGCTTTGCATCACTGTGCTCCGATTGGATCGTTTCAAATTAGATTGGAGTTTTAAACTTTTCCTACAGATGGCACAGTAAAAGGACAATTACACATTGTAAAATATCTAGGGTGTTTTTTAGTAATTCTGGACGTAGCAGCTAAAGATTGGTGCTTTGATTCAATTTTCACCGAATATGCCAAATTCATACTGTAAATCGCGGCCACTAATTTAGTGAATCCCTGTTAAATATTCTTTGTCTTTTGAATGACTTACAACCAGCAAGTTTTTGCAATGTCGATAATCACCTTCTTACATTGGCAACTGGGTGAAACATACAACATCTGCATTTTATAGGATCCATACTTTAGCGGGCATTTAAAAGGCAAATAAAAGAGCATTAGCCCGACACTGCCATCTGTCGCATTATATGTAACCTCGAGAATGTTAAGAAGGAGCCATCAAGCGTGCAGAAAGTGAGGTTCAAGTGCTTGTGTACTGGATCAAGCAGTTCTCGTGTTATGCTCTGCCGCTTGAACTTAAGGAAATTAAAAGAGAATGGAAAGGAAAGGCAGAGAGAGAGAGTTTAGTGGAATGAATTAAGTTGAGAAACCTCAGCTTAGCCTTGTCAACCACAAACATCATTCCCACTGGCGGAAAGAGCTCCTGTAGTCATGATTTACGTGAGTTTCTTGTAAATGCCTGAATAACTTTACCATTCTGTTCTTCCAACTCAAGTTTCTCGCACTTTAATATCCCCTACTGAAAATATGAAGGGGCACTTCTAAATCATTTATGATACCACATAAAAATAAGGGTTTATATCCCTAACTTAAAGTTTCGCTTCTGTGCGAAATGATTCAAGGTAAAAGAAAAACGATGCCATTCTATGAATTAAACAAAAGGTTAAGAGAAGAGTAACCACATTTGTCGGTCTGGGTGGCTCAGTGGCCTAATGATCCCAAGACCGCTGGTTCAAATCCATATATATTTCTTAAGATACCTACCATCATTTTCTTCAAACGCCTCGCTGTTGATCCTAAGGTTTTACTTCCCCTGTTGCGCACAATAAGTAGGGGAAATAGTATATTGCATCCAAGAATTTTATGTTGGGATTTCACAGAAAATGTTATGAGGCCCCCTCAACTCCCAAAACAGCAGCTTTACTTTCTGTACTACATACACTAAGAGAATATGTTGCATTCATTTTACAAAAACAAATTCGCTGTCGAAATTCACCGGAAATACAGGTTTTGAGGCTCCTGAAACTAAGAAGTTTTTTAATGAAAATATTCGCGTATGTGTGTGTGTGTGTGTGTGTGTGTGTGTGTGTGTGTGTGTGTATGTGTGAGAGAGAGAGAGAGAGAGAGAGAGAGAGAGAGAGAGAGAGAGAGAGAAAGAGAGAGTGGGGAGAGAAAGAATAGCATAACTCAACAACGAAAGCCTTTTCTACTTTCAGCATCTTTTCGGAATCTAATATGGACATTCAAGAAATTCTCCCCATCCCAAGATTTTCGAAAACTTGAATTTATTAAAAATAACCCAAATGATTGAACTCTTACTATATGTTTAAGATATTTATTAAGATATGTTTATGGTAAATGAAATGTATATCTTAGATTTGCTGGGAATAGTCGCTGAAGTCTTCTTCATCCGGAAGACTTTTGAATCACTGGTAAATTGCAAAAGTTAAACCTATCACTGTATAAAACCATAGGTTTCCTTAAAGTGTACAATTTCAATTAACTTTTTCACAGAGTTAACCATTTCCAAGATATTTCTTTTTCATAGTTTAGATTTTCAAATAATTATTCATCTTTCAAATGGGAGGTTTTTTACTCCTTTTTACTTTCTCTACTACGTATAATAAGTAGGGAAAGTATTGTATTCTGCCCAAAAATTCGATTTCGAGATTTCACCGGAAATATGTTTTGAGCCCCCTAAATCCAGAAAAGCAATTTTAGAAAAAGGTCCGTGTGTGTGTGTCTGGACAGCATCTCTCATAAACGAAAAGTCGGTTAAAAACCAAAGTTAGTATTTAACTTTTAATATCCTTCAAGGATGCAACGCGAAAATTTTGAAGAAAATTGATTCACCCTAAACTGCCCATTACATTGACAATTTTTCGAAAATTGTCATTTTCTTGAAGATGGCTAATGATTTGAATTAAAATCCCATATGTTTGAGACATTTTGATGACAAATGAAATGCATATTTTGAATGTTCTGGCTATAGCCTATATAGTCCTGTTTATTCTGGATTACTTTTGAGTAACTCGTAAATCGTAAGAGATAGAGCAAATCTTACTCTACGAAAAATCTCACTAAAACACAAAACACAAGATTTTTTTTTTGAGTGAACTATTTCGGAGATATTCCTTGTGATTTGTATAAGTTTTGGAGAACTTATACTTCTGTCAAATGGAACATCGCAAAGCCTACTGCAAGAAAACGAACAACAGGATAATTTGTACAAATGTTTATCTCAACTAACACGAAGAAGATATAGGAATAAGAGTTTGTAAGAATGGTTATTACAAGAGTAGAGAAAGTCATGTGAGTGCAACAAATTTTTTTTATAAAATAAATTTTCATATTATATTTTTTGCAAATTTTAGTTTAAAAATAGATTTTTGCAGAGTAGACTCATTTTCAATAACCAAATCGTCAGAATAATAATATATTTAAAAATTTATTTGAAATTTGGAAACCTCTATTTACTAGTTGCTTCCATTTCGTTAACTGGCGATATCTGTATCCAAGGGAGCGAACACAATGAGAAAGAATAAATCTCAATGTTTTACATGCAGGAAACTGAAATGAACTCTGACATTTCCTACAGTAAATGAACAGCACCGCGCTCATGACTTTGTAAATGCGTGAAATCCTCTCAGGCAAACACGTATGATTAATAAGAGCAGCAGACATCGCGTACAAAATGGAGCGAGATATTCGCAACTCAAACATGAAAAATGTGGAAGCTTCGGCCGCTCCTAAAACAATACCAATACGAATTTGTAAGCTACGCACACATTGATTTGGTTTACACGTGCATATGTCCCAACTGCGGTGGGTGTAGGTAAAATAATTGGAAATCAACTGTATAAAAAACATTTTAAAAAAATGTGATATGAATGCTGATTTTAGACCATGCTTTTACTGCGACTCACGGTTTCAATATTAATTTCCTTTCCCATTTATAAAAAGGAGTATGTATCTGTAAATGTAATTTGTTTTTATATTTCTACGCTTATAGAAATTTTTAAATACGTTCTGTGGCTTATTTCACAGTGAAGTCAATTTTTATTATATCTCTACTAAAGCTACTTTCTTGGCTTCCGGTATGGGCCACGTCCTGTTGAATTTTAATATGCCGACGTTTCGCCGTAAACTATACCCAGCTTCTTCATTGGGCGACTGCCGACCTGCCTAGAAACAAATGGACACGGAGCAAAGGGGTCTCAAAACGTGTATTTCCAAGGGAATGTCAAGTCAAAATTTTGCAATGCTTCCCTCACTGTAGTGTGGAAAATAAATAGCAATTTGTGACTGCAAACCTTTTGATATTCTAGTTCCAGCCGTGTAGCTTGAAACAAGTTATAAGTAAATGCAAATTCTAAACAACATAACTGAACTAGTCTCAAAATTTAATTTCTTTGCATGTGAAATAACATACAGAACAGAAATAGATTTTGAAAAAATTAAATTCAGTTACACAACAGGTAGAATAAAAATAATCTTAAAGATTCCATAATAAAATTATATACAAACAGCAGAAATTAAAGTCCTTAGAGACATAGCTCGGTATACAAGACTAGAAGAAACAAAATATTAAATACAAGTAAAATTAGGAGAATGAAACAAAACAATAGAATATAGAACCCATAATTGGAAATAGCACTTAAAATGGCAGAAAATAAAATTCTCAAAATAGCAGATAATTATCAACCACAAGGAAAAGATGTTAGGTACAAGACTTCCGAACCGCTATATTCAACAGGTGTTGAGATCACATTATTTCGCTCGACTTTGTCTCGCATTTTCAAACTCTCCAATGATGTACGTACCACTCTTATTATTTGCACGCATGTTCACTTGCAGTAAATTGATTTTTTGGGCAGAGCTGAAGTAGTTGTGACTTGAGTGGTGTAGAGTATTTACCTTGTACTGGTTTAACGGCTATACCTAGGGCCGTGACGCCGTCCCAAGGGCCTCGTTAGTTGAAACAGCCTGCGTGCCTGCCTGCATGTAGTACGAGAAGGTGAGGACGGCACCGGGAAACACGTCCTCCATTCTGCCTTTTCATTTTAGGCTTTCGGCAAATTGTGTTCATAGTAACATTGGACAACACGGAGAAAATATGTCGAGCAAGCGATAAGCGAACATAATTCCACTGAGCACTCCATTTGAGGGTTTCACTTTTTATTTGAGTGATAATTATTTGCCTGTACTGCACATCCAACATTTATTAATGCCTCTGGGTTGATTTGTAAAATAGTGCTTCTAATCAGACTAGCACATGTAATTACGTATATTTAAATAAAAAAAGGTCTTATATATTGCACTCATATGAACTCCTCTAATCTTGTAGTAATCATTCTTACAAACTCTTATTCCTATATCTTCGTGTTAGTTGAGAAACATTTGCAGAAATTATCTTATTGTTTATTTCCCTGCACCTCCTTAGCGCAGTTGGTAGCGCGCTTGTCTCTGGCACGGAGGACCCGGGTTCGATCCCCGGTACCAGCATGGTGATTTTATCCCCTCTGGGATGTCTGGCACGGGGTACACTCAGCCTCGTTAGGTCCCGAGGGGACCAATTGAGCTAAAAATTGTTAGAGCCATTTTCGAGAAAATCAAAATGTTCGAAACATTTTCCACCCAAAAATTCGATATCGAGATTTCACCAAAAATATGTTTTGAGATCACCTGAATCCTTAAAAAAAATCATTTTTAGAAAAAGGTCCGTTTGTGTGTCTGTGGACAGCATAACTCAAAAACGAAAAGTTGGTTAAAAACCAAAGTTTAATGTCTTTCAAGGAAGCGACACGAAGATTTTGAAGAAAATAGCCCCACCTTAAACTACTCTTTACATGGAAAATTTTTCGCAAATTTTGATTTTCTTGAAAATGCCTCTAATGATTTTGATTAAAATGTCATATATTTGAGATATTTTGATGACAAATGAAACCTATATCTTGAATTTTCTGGCTATAGCCCCTGTAGTCGTATTTACTCTGGACGACTTTTGCATAACTGTAAACCTTTAGAGATAGACCAAATCATACTATACAAAAAACATAGATCTTGCTAAAATACACAATTTATGTCTGAATAAATTTTCTTGTAGGGTGAACCATTTCGGAGATATTCCTTGTTATGTGTGTGAGTTTCGGAAAACTTAAAACTTTCGTGCAATGGATCATGCTTGTTAATTTTTTTTGTTAGGTGTGCGATTTGACTATCGCTCAAAGCCTACTGTATTCTAATATTCCCCTTGTACCTACGAGGAAATAAGCAATAAGGTAATTTGTACAAATATTTATCTTAACTAACACGAAGAAGATATAGGAATAAGAGTTTATAAGAATGGTTAGTACAAGAGTAGAGAAAGTCATGTGAGTGCAACACACCAGATTTTTTTTTCTTAGGGTGTGCCGAATGTGGCAGTGATCGGTCAGCGCTCTACTGTGTATAGTAGGTAGGGGAAGTATGGTATTGATCCAAAATTTGGATGCCGAGATTTCATCGGAAATTTGTTTTGAGGCCTACTGAATAAAAAAAGCATTTTCAGAAAAGGTCAATGTATGCGTCTGTGAACAGCACAACTCAAAAATAAAAAGTCGGTTATAAACCAAAGTTGGTGTTTAACTTTAATGTCTTCCAAGGATGCGACACGAAGATTTTGAAGAAAACTCCTCCACTCTGACGATTTTCATTAAATTGCCATATGTTAAGGTATTTTATGACAATTGTATTGCATATTTTGAATTTTCTTACTATAGTTTATGTAATCCTGTTTACTCTTGATGACCTTCGCATAACTGGTAAACTGTAAAGGGATAGACAAAATCTTACTACACAAAAAATACAGATCCTCGAAATGGACGGGCCATCCGTTGTATACCGAAGGAGTTTAATCCCAGCTACTGCAACCAAATGTGGCTCTAGTAAAGGATGGGGAGGTCCCACGTAAATAATCAGTGAGGTTATGGCGGGGTTATATTAGACTACAATTGAATGAATAGGAAAATAGCAAAAAGCACAACATTCTAAAACATCTACTTAACATGTGTGTTACCAAATAGCAACATTATTTAATATTGTTAAATAAAAAAATAGTGTAAGTAGACTATGTTACTGATTTACGTTTTTGCACCTGAAGGTAAATGCAACACTACATGTATCTGAGTATTCTTGGGAATGCAATCAGGCTTGTAGGTGTGGCGTGCTGTCGCCTGCAGAAGTCCATCATAGCTGGGCGAAACGTTAACGCCAGTCGTAACCAAGTCTGGGCATTCCCCAGAGGACTCAGTTACCATGGATGCAGCTCGCGTACGAGACAACATTCAGGTGTTTCTGCACCTTTTAAATGTACAAAACACGTATATAAATTGCCAACAGCATTGGAAGATAATAAAATTATGAATAAAATAATCAACTAGTTGTAAGATTATCAACGATTCTCAACAGTGATCCAAGTGCCAAAACGGAAATAGGGAGATATCACTTCACTGGTTCCAAACAGATTTATTCTAGTGTAGCAAAACAGTTTCAAGCAATTGCTCCACTGTGCTGCCATCTAACAGCAGTTTTAACGATAGCTTTTACCTACACAGATTTTATGGAGAGAAAGCTTAAAGAAAATTTCTATCTTAGTTTGTGATTTTGAAGCTTGGATCACTGTTGATATACCATTGATTTTCCACTGTAAATATTAGTTGTTCACAACTAGTACTTAAGTAACGCGAATGAAGGAACTTATAAGCTCATGTGTAGATTTAGAAGACCATATTTTAAACTCCAGTGTTATTTAACTTATTTATAGATGCTATCATAGAAGAGATAGGAAAAGTTAATAAACATACACCAGTTATTAATACTAAGGAAATACTAGGGCTACTGTTTGCACATCTAGTGGCAGTTTTCATTTCAGTTGTAGGATTAATAAAGCTATGGGCAAACACTGTAAATATTGGGGGTTGAAAATAAATAAAAGGAATAAAAAAGTATGATCTTCAAGAAAGGATATAAACTAAACAAGATTGATAAACGGTATTGGGAGGGAACAGAGTGAGGAAAATTGAGGTTAGGTTCAACAGTGTACGGGATCGGGGTGAACAAAAGAAAAATGCTTTATCA